>LZPO01115351.1:647044-716951 GCA_001675575.1 Neotoma lepida | reverse complement strand
AGTACCAAGCTGTTTTTATTACTACAGCTTTATAATAGAGCTTGAAATCGGGGATCGTGATGCCTCCAGAGGTTGCTTTTTTTGTACAGGGAAGAACCCTGTTTTCTTTGCCCCCATTTTTTGTTCTTGCCTACAATAGTATTTGTTATATTGTATACACTTCTAAATCCTCAAAATTTACATATTGATACCTCAAAATTTACATTTTGAAGTTGATGGTACTCAGAAGTATGGTCTGTTGAAAATGACTTGGTAATGGGTGTGTTCTGTGTTTGTTCAAAGGAGTAAAGAGTTATAAAAGAAGCTTTTCTGATGGACCATTTGTGTCCCTTCTGTCACATGAGGACATTCAAAAGTTACTATTACATGAAAAAGGTCTGCTAATGTCTTACTTTGTTTCTTAGTATCCACAGCACCAAGCAATTAATATTATTGTTCATGTATTAAATCAAAGTATTTTTTAAATAGAATCAAGGAGTATAAGACAGAAATTAGTACCAATAAGAGAGGTATTGCTATGGCAAATACCTAAAACTATGGAACAACTATAAATGAGTAATATATAGCTACTCTAGGATACTTGACAATTGTGGATAGTGAAATATAGAAATGGAAATCACATTATAGGAAACTAAACAAAAAGCTGTTGTGCTCTAAAACTTCAGTCCCTACTGTTTTCTGGAAGGAGGGTCTTATTACTGATAGTACTATGTTATTTGGTTAAAGAAATTGTGATTATGTAACAACATCTTTTTTCTTTATTACAATTTCATAAAATGCAAAAAAAATTCAAAATATAATGATCACCAGAATTTAGGTTTGTAAAATTTTAAACCTGCCTATATATAAAATAACAGAAAACCATTTTTAGGAAAGAACATAAAAAACATGGTCAAATGAAATTCGATAAAGATATTAATATGAATATTAGCAATCCACATTCATTAAGACAATGGAAGAATTACCATGGGGAAATTTCAGAGACCTCTGGAGCTGCCTCACCCACCAGAAGTACAGTGCCTTAGGGAGGAAGGAGTTCAAGTACTTGCTTTTATACTTCTATTTCAAAGTTCCCTTGTCACCTCTATCATGGGTCATATAGGTAAAATATGCCTTTACACTCTCCTTTGGAAGGTTCATACAGGAAGCCATACTATTATTTGTGAAATAACATCTTTTTGAATCATGGAGTACAAAAATATGTAGCTACCTGCATGTAGATCTCAAAGAACTGGAGAATTTGGGGGCCCAGGCATAGAGCTAGTAAAGGGAGACAGCCACATTAGAGAATCTTCACTAGTGGAATTGTGAGTGTTTGATCTGAAAGCAGTCACAGGCACATGTTTCTAGTGTGTGGAAGTTATAAACACTGAAATGCAACTACTGAGAGAGGAGATAGTTTTTAACAGAAAAATGGAAGCACACAGCATTGCTCATACTGTGGAGGACCATCCCCACTCCAGTATGACCAGAAGTGAAGGCATATAGTCAAAAATATTTTTATGAAAACATAATATTTTATGTTGCTTGACTTTTTAAAAATTACTTAGAACTGATTTTCATTTCTTCATCTCTATTTCTCCCATTCTAAACATAAATGTCTGTCATATGACTTTTATTTTCATTTATTTCAGTTTACTTTCTTTCCTGTGTATTTTGTACAATTACAGTTTAGTGGCAAATGACATAGGATTTAACAAAATCATATATGGAGGTCTGTGTCTGAAAGTAAATTGAGCTTGAAGTAGGCTGGAAAGGGGGCTCAGCACTTAAGCTCACTGGCTACTCTTGCAGAGGACTCAGGTTCAATTCAATAAACCCATATTACAGTTTACAGTTGTTTGTAACTGTAGCTCCTGAGGATTCTGCACCTTCTTTTGGTCCACATGGGCACCAGGGAAGCATGCAGTGCACACACATATACACATGCAGGCAAAACACTCACGTACATAAATATTTTTGTAAAAGTAAATCTTTAAAAAAATGAGTTTTATTTTTTGAGTCTCACCTATATCTGATTTATTTATTAAAGCTAGACTTTTGGACTTTAACTTTTGAAATAATACTGAAAGAAAAGAAAATATTCAAGGATATTGATATGTAATTCATGTGTTTTGTATAAGAGGAGGATGGGAAGTTGGGGGCAGGGAACAGGAGCAGAACTCTATTCTCTGAAAGTTTATGTCACCCAAAATTAATATGTTGATATTTTATAAAAACTTGATAATATTAAGAGGTGGAGTTTCTAGGAGGTAATTAGGTCATAAGAGTATTCTACTTGTAAATGTTTTTAATGCCCATATAAAATAAACTGATGTGACAAGAGTGAGACATTGCCTCCATCTTGTATTGTTGCTGAGGCCATTTCATGTTTAACTAGAATTTGATCTCATGATGAAGAATCCCATGGAAAATCACCCAACTCTATACTTGGCCAAGATTACCCAGCTAAATTATTTTAATTTCTGATAAACAGCCTGCTTGTGTGTAAACCCCTCCTGCTAACTGCTTATCTTAACCTCTATTAGAACTGCCTACTTGCACAGAACTTCCCCCAGCTAACTGATTGTTTTAGCTTCTGTTAAACTGATTGCTTCTGTGAAACACTCCTGCAACTGTGGAGCAAGATGCTAGGATGTGGTTTTTGATGTTGTTTTACTTTTTTGGCCTTCAACACCCCCATGCTCTGGAAACTCAGTACTACATCTGGGTCCCTGAATACCTGAGTATAGTCCCAGCTGGTTGAAATAAAGATTTCCAATTGGCTATAAACTGTGTCTGAGTGGTCACCTCTGGTGGAATCCCTGTATCACTTGGGGAAATCTTTTTATGTATTCTATCTCATGAGGATATATAGTGTGGTGAGCAGAGAAAGCTCTGAGTGAGTGAAATCTTGAGTGAATACATGCTGTTGATGCTGTTGACATGGGCATGGTCATGTCAAAGACCCCATTGGGTCGGTCTCAGAGGGATGGCAAAGCCTTCCTCAGAGTATCAAATAGGAGTATTGACAGTGTGTGCAGAAAATTTCCATTTAAGCTTTCTCCCCTTGGGTATTTATGGCTAGAATACTGGCCCCCTACATAGACTGTTTGTAGCCGTAAGTTTTTTCAGGCTCCACCTGACCCTGCAGTGTTCCTCTGGTCCTGCCTGGCCCCTGGGATCCTCAGCCACTTATAAAATAATCATTCAGAGGCTTAATATTAATTATCAATTGTATGGACCATGGCAAGCTTCTTGGTAGCTAGCTTTTATAACTTAACCCATTTCTATTAATCTATAAATTGCTACTTGGCTGTGGTGGCATTACTGGTCTGCTGGCATCTTGCTGCTCCTTCAGCAGTGACAGGTGTCTTCCCTTCCTCTTCTTTCTTCTCTCTAAATATCTGCTTGGATTTCCCACCTGCCTCTAAGATGCCTTGCCATAGGCCAATGCAGCTTTATTTATCAACCAATCAGAGAAACACATATTCACAGCATTACAGAAAGACATCCTACAGCAACTGCTCCTACTGAGATTAGCTAAACCTGTCTCATGAATCCAAATGTATACCATAAACCCTACCTCATTTTTCAGCTGTATGTAATAACTAGACTGTCTCTTCAACTCTATATAATCAGCATGCTGAGCTTCTGGGATGCTGTGATTCCCTCCGCAGAAAAACAGTATCACCTTATCATAGTTTTTCTGTATATTTGTCCATCTTTCTGTCTTTTCTTTATTACCTCTGATGAACCATCCTGCCTCCATCTTAGGCTTAAAAGCCATCTTATATAAAGGCAAACTAAGTTCAATTCCTGTTTATGATTAAATCTATGTTTCTCAAGAATTGGTCTATGCCCCACCTGTAACTTTAACTACAAATGGTTCTGTGCTGCCTCTTTCAAGGAGGACAACAATGCCGTTATTTCAAAAAGTTGTTATAAACATCTTACAGCCTTGCTTTTGTTTCACAGGTTTGTTATAACTGCCTTGTTATGACTACCTGTTGTTATAACCATACTGTTATAACCACCTTGTAATCATGTCTTTGCTTCAGGATGTTGTTATGACTAATTTGTTATGCTTATTTCAGTTCCTGTAACCCTGCATATTTTGCCCACCAAAACCCCCATTTGAAAACCCTCTATCCTAGAGCTACAAAAACCATGTATTCTTCACATACAATGATGACATCTTGAACCTTGACTTAGAGGGAGGCAGCCTGTATACATAAATAAAAAAGCTTGCTTTAATTGTTTGATTGAATTAATTTGCCCATGATTATTTAGGGTTACTGGTCACATCTTCAGGATTAACAGTTGTGCAAACATTAAAAATTTCCCTACAGTAACCTAGTTTCAAGTGGAAGGACTGAGGTCTGTGTTGACATTGTTGTGGTTCCAGATCCTAAGAAAGTAGTCAGACAGTGATACTGGAGACAGAATCCTACATTTGCCCCATATACTTTAAGTATGTGGCTTATTTGGTTTTAGAGACTGAGTTTAAATATCTGAATAGTATACCAGCAGGTAGCAAAGCTAGTATGGAGCTAGTGTCAAGTTGGAAGGAAATCTATTGACAGATATGTCTCTTCTTTAAAACAGATCAGTGTAGGGTTATTTTCTCTTAAGTTCTTTTAAATATTTTTGTATTTTTTGAAATTAAAATTTAACTACATTATTTTTGTTCTCCTACTTCGCTATCCTCTCGCAACCCTTACATTGCACCCCTCCCATTGCTTGCTCTCAAATTACTGGCCTCTATTTCTTTAACTGTGCATTGTTTCATGTATATTTCTTAATATTTAACTACAACCTGCTCAGTCTTTAAAGCATTACTTTTTTGTATATGATTTCAGGGCTGACCACTTGGTATTGGATAACCAATTGAGAAGCTTGTCCCTGAAAACAACTATTTCTCTCCTATTAGCATTACTTAATTGCCTAAAGCTCTTTGTCTAGGGTTGAGGCCCCATAAGATTTCTTCCTCCCATGTTAGCATATATATTGATGTTGTCTCTATTCAAGTTTTGTGTAGGCAGCCATATTGATGAAATTTTATGGGTGAGGCTTCTCTGACAGTTCTTGCAAATGAAATATTTGATTCCTGTGTTGAAGCAGTTCCTTTGTCCAAATTCAACTGATGTAAAAGTGAATCTCAGCAATTATCATTTACTTATTCCCTTGAAAGATTGAGATATAATCAATAGCTGAGCTCAAGATTTCAAGACTACCCTGAGTGAGATAAACAAAACACTTCTAAAAAATTATTTTCTAAAACTTACTGTAAAAACAAACATCAAGGCATAGTTGAATAAATATGCTTCACTGTAGCCAACCCACATTGACACATTGAAATTAAACCACCACCAAATCTTAGAACCATTGTGTGGTTCATTTAAGTGATTTGAGTGGGAACTGCCACCTACCACTAGGCTTATGTATTTGAACACTGGTCCTTATTTGATAGCCCAGTTTTGGGAAGTTATAGAACCTTTAGAAGGTGTGGCCTTTCTAGAGGAAGTGTATCACTGGGGATTGGGATTCGATACTTTGTGACCTTGTCCCACTTTTTGTTCATTCCCTCTGCTTCCCCTATGTGAATGAAATATGCCTAGCCACTTTTCTCTTCCTGCATCTATAGCATACTGGACAGAGACTCTTTCTCTCTGAACTTGCAAGGGAAAATAAAGTCTCTCTTCTGTAAGTTGTTTCCAGTCATGATAGTTTATCACAGAAATAGAAAGCAAACTAAGATAGAATTTGTAAATGAAGATACGGAGGTTTTTTGATTGTTGTTGTTTCTTGCTGTAAATAACCTGATAATGTTGATTTTTAGGAAAGAATGTAGAAGATTTTGAAATTGAAACTTTGAAATAGAAACAAGGTTGAAATCAGAGCTTAATGGCCTTTCTATTAGGAGTCTAGAAAACAGTAGTCTTGAGAACAATATGAATTGTGTTGTCCCAGTACAAGTGGCTTCAGATGAGAGCAAAGACTATTAATAACTTGGCTAGATTCTCCATCCCACGCTGGCAACTGAACCTGGTTATGTAGTCCAAGTGGTACCAGCTTTGGAGGCATGAATGCAGCAAGATTTAATGAAACATGAATTCTTCCTTCATAGAGAGTGGCTGAGGTCAGGAAATATGTTTAAGATACAAAGCCTCTGCAAGAAGTCCTTGAGAGGCCATTGAGTCAAGCTGTACATGTGAATACTGTGTTGTGATGGAAACCTGAAGATTCTGGAGATGCTTGGGTCATGAGACTTTTGTACAGGAGAACTGCATACAGGGAGTGGTTTGCTCAGCAGGGTTTCAGTCTTGCTTTAGTCTGATTTTTCCTCACTATACTCCTGTTCATTTTTCTTAATGGGAATGCATATTCCACACATATTGGAAGTACAAAATTTATTTGTTTGTTTGCTTGTTTGTTTTATTTAAAAGAGAGTCACAGTTAATTCCCTTGAGTCTCAAAAAAGACTTTTTAGTTTGAATATTTGAACTGTCAAGACTTTTTAGTTTGAATATTTGAACTGTTAAGGACAATGGGGACTTTTGAAGGTAGACTAAATATATTTTGCATCATGAGATGGCCTTGAGCCTAAGAGGGCCAAATGTGTGGGTTTGAATTAAAAATGTCTCCCATGGGCTTCTGTATTTGGATACTTGGCTCCCAGGTTATTGCGCAGTTTGGGAAGCTTAGGGAAGCTTTAGGATTCACAGTCATGCTAGAGGAAGTCTGTCACTTGCCCAGGCTGGCCTCAAACTCACGAAATCTGCCTGTCTCTGCCTCACGAGTGTTGGGATTAACGGCGTGCTCCACCACCGCCCGACCTTGAAATAAGTTTTATGGGTTTATTACCTTACCCCATTTCCTGTTTTCTTTTTCTGCTTCCTGTATGTGGATAAACATGTGATCAGTCAGTTTCCTTACATAATGAGCCAGGGCTCAGAGTACCATAATCTTCTATATGTGAGTAAACTTCATATAATTTAAATACCTTTGATTAAGCAACCTTTGTCAAAATTTCTATATTTCCTAATAGTGCTATCCTAGGAACCATGTTGCAACGCACTGTTGTCGAGTGATAAGACTCAAACTATATGACAAGATAATTAAATTTTTATCCTTTACCCTGGAAGAATAAATTTTACAATACATTACTGAGAAACAAATATTTCTATGGATTTAAAAAAGTAGATTTTTACCTTATCTGAAAAACCGGGGTAAGACAGCATTGTTAATGGAGATGTGTTCATCATTTGATCAAATTATTTCTTTTGGCATGTACTTATATTGCAATCTATAGGAGAATGGTGTTTGGTACTGTGAAATGAGTAACATATGAATAAGATTTTTAGTTTCATTGTATTTCCTATACAGATTTTCACAGGAAAATTTGCAATTACATGCATTAAAATTTTTATACCTAAAATGTAATCATATACTTCAGACACAATGGCTTTTTACAATTCAAATAATGTACTAGTAAATATTTTTTAGTCTCTTTTACTATAATTTGTTCTACAACTATCATCCATTCTGTAGAAGCATTCTAGTTTATTAAGAGTCATCTCCCTTTCCCACATTAAGTTTATTGTTTATTAGTAATTTATTTGGTGTGTCAATGTATGTGATTTGCATAGGTGTGTGTGCATATTTTCATGTGTGTGCATACATGTATGCATGTGGACATATGTTTAGAAGGCCAATGGTCAAAGTCAAGTGTCTTCCTCACTCACTTTTCACTTCATATATTGAGACAGGGTCTCTCATGAACCAGAACTCATTGATTCAAGTATTCTAGTCAGATAGCTTGTTTTGTGATCTTCTGTCTCTACTTCTAGCACAGTGAGATTATGAAAAGTCTACATGGTCCATCTAGCATTTATGTGGGTACTGGAGATCCAAACCTGAGGATCACTACTAGAGGTATGAAATCACAGAGCCAAGTAATTTAGAGGAAAATTTAGTCAAAGAATAGATTAATAATTAATAATTAATAATTAATAACGTTCTGTCTGAACTCATAATTTCAAAATTATTTCTTTCCTGACAGTATCTTTAATAGTTAAACTTGAGCTTCAAATCACCAATGAATCACATAATAATCAATGGTCTGTCATAAAGAGTCATCTCTATACAATTCTGAAACTAGTAAAACTGTTAGAATCCTACAAGTTTTGTTGTTACTGGAATATCACTAATTTCCTATTAAAATGTGAGCAAAGATGTACATACCATTATTTTTCTAGTTACATACAAATTAACAGATTAAAATATTAAGGTATTACCAACATGTATGTTGAAGAATGGGTATATTCTAGATCATCTTCGACACAAGAAATCAAGAAAACACATGTTGTGATGTTTTAAGCCTGAATACACCAACAATTTGAAGCTGTAGTATCAACTTTCTTCATTGGTAAAGTATTTTACATGAAACTTAACATGAAATCACTCCATCTACTGACTACGTGGAGTAAATCTGTACCATTACACTCTTCTAATGTAATACCATGTGATAAGAAAGGTACTAAAATTTTCCTTTGAAATTCTCTACCCCAAAATCTACAATCCCCGGCTATCAGGAGAGAATATTTAGAAAAAAAATTTTGAATGAAGGCTATTCTACAGCATCCCTGGTCAGTACTCCTCCAACTTGTCAAGGCCATTATTGAGAAGCAAAGGATGAGATTATATCACAGTCTGAAAGAGCCTAAAAGTGTAATGTCAACTAAATGTTATATGGAACCTTGGATGCATTTTTTGCACTTTAGCTTTTTGAAGGTCACTAAATAAATACAAAGTAAATAGAAATACATCATGGATTTGAATTGAGAATGATGTACCAATGTAACTTTATATCAGTTATAATACAGCATGTGAAAAAATTAAAAATATTGTTGAATATTGACAGTTGCATTATTATGACATTTTTATGAGTATGAATAAAAAGCATTCTAAACAAGTTTATAAGTGATATAACATTATTAATTAAATCCAAATTTAGATTGCAGAAAACTAAACTCTATGTTATATATATGTATATATATATATACATATATATGTATTATTCATATCTTTCCCCCATATTAATGTTTACATATTTGGACAGATAATTGATTAAGTAAGCCAATTCACAAGTTTAATTTTAGTTGCTTTCATATAGTTATTGATCATCAGATACTTTAACTGGCTATGAATTTATTAGCCAAATTACAAACATAAAATTTTGAACCTATTGCTTCAGGATAAATGTAATTTGTTCTAGTTTGTTTTATCTTAAAGAAAGTGTCACTGGGCAATGGTGATGCACACCTTTAATACCAGCACTGAGGAGGCAGAGGCAAGTGGATCTCTGTGAGTTCAAGGTCAGCCTGGTCTACAAAGCAAGTTCCAGGACAGGCTCCAAATCTATATAGCGAATATGGAGAAACCTTGTCTTGAAAAAAAAAGTGTCATTATCTCAAAATTTATGATGTAAATTAGTTTTGACTTGTTCTAGCACTTAGCTAGAATAAATAAAATAATTTCATGGTTAACAAAAAATGTATGAAAAGAAAAACAACACTACACTATAGCTCTGTAATTCTAATACTGTAATGAAAATTAAATTGTCAATAATAAATTTATATTCATTGATGTGCAATATGGTAGATTTCCTTCCAATTAAATTAAACTGGAAATGAAATAAGAGTGATGGCATTTTACTTCCCAAACGTTAACCATATTCTCCATAAAGTTTTAACCTTGATCACCTATAATTAAGCCAAATCACAGATCACAGAAATCTTCATGGAGCTATTACATAAAATAGTGTAATCAATATAATTTGGATTAATAGTTATATCTATTGTTTCTATTGAAATAAGTAAAGTAAATGTTTGAAAGCAGTACAATATTGTTTAACAATTTTCAAATTGATTGAAATAATGTTTAAATAAAAGGACATCTACTGTAAGATCATGACTTCTATATCAGACAGGGATCATGCATCCAGGAAATCTCACCTCTATGATCATCTACAGAAGAATTGCACAATAATAGCACCAGTTGACATGCCAGTGTACAAAGAATACATCTCACAAGGCCTTACTACTAGTTGAAGAGCTACAGGCAATTAATGGATGCTGAGGGAAACAAAAACAGTCTTTCCCAAGGAATAGCCCCCAATAGGCTATCCAATTCCTATAATCTCTTTAGTAACACTAAAGATACTCAACAGGCAGTGTGTGTGTGTGTGTGAATGTGTATGTATCTGTGTGTAACAATAATTAAAGAAGATATCATGCATTTAAAAGGGAGTGTGGAGGATACAGGAGACATCAGAGGTGGGAAAAAACAGGGTAGTAGTGAATAATGTATGAAATTCTCAGTAAGAATAAAAAAATTAAATTAATATGATATATCCTATTATACCATAGAAAACATAAAATATATCACCATGAACTATATGATTTTATTTTAATCTATATATATTTAGAAACAAATTTAATGTAAAACAAAAACAAAATTATTGTCACTGTTTTCACATTACTGGTGTTTGAACCCAGGGTCTCATACATGTTAAGCAAGTGTCCCAACTCAGCTTTTGAATATTGGCTTCACAAAAACACATAATACAAACATAACTATTTTTCATAACTACTTTATTAATATCTTTATTTATGAATAAGGAAACATGCAATACAGAACCAGAAATAGAACAATTAATACACAGTTGTCACTGAACTACATACTGTTATACTGGTCCAAAAAGTGTCCAATCTTTCATTTAAAAGCATCCCATATTTTTGGATACTGTTCACTTTCAGAAGCTGTATGATGTCACAAAGGAGGAGTCTTCCCCAAATACAAACATAAACACACAGTTCATAAAAATTCAAATATTTTAAGCAGGGACAGCATAAATTTCACAAATTTTATTCCTAAAATTAGCATATACAATCACAAAACAATTGCCCTCCTTTTTATTTGTGCACACACATTTTTATGAGCAGCCTTTTCTTCTCTAGTCTTACTATTGTAAACTTGCAGTACTTTTAACAATCATATTTATGGAAAGCACATGGGTGGTATAACTGAGTAAGAAAGCTACTGTGGATGAATATTTTAAGGTCGCTCCATAAGATTCTCTAGTGTGGTAATTGGCACATGATATAAAAAAGTCTCTGTCCAAATATAGTCAGCTCCTCTGCTCCCATAGTATCCAGGCCAATTGAGCCACTGGAAAAAACAAAAATAGTACTCTACGTTTGTGAGAAAAATTTCACTTCAATGTAACTAAAGTTTGGCTTACAGAAGAAATGAAAGAATAAAACCCACAATGAATTATAAATCAGAAGAGTGTAAAGAAATCATATTTTCTTAAATGTATATTAGATATATGGACATTCAGCCTTAATAAAATAATTAAAGAAAACTGATGAAATATGCTCTAGGGGTAAATGTCATTTAATTTATTCAGGACTGAAAATGATCTTTTTGAATATGACATGATTGTATTTTAAAGACTGCCCAATTTATGATCTATTCAATCTACTATTTTACCACTTTAATGAAAGTGTGTGACAAACATTAGTTTGAGAAGGCAGAAGCTCTTCATACTGTCACCATTGCACAATAGCACTCATCATTTAACAATATTTTTCTAACCAATATGCACAACTGAAAATAAAATGTTAAATTACTATATGAGACTACATAAAATGTACTCTCTAAATTGTTTACATTGTTGGTATCATATGTAAAGTTAGTTTTAATACACTGACACAGTATTAGTTAAAACTTGTAGATAAAGTTTCAGAAATGAATGTGTATGTATTTAGCACATGAGATACACAGTGTATGAATACAGTTACAAGTGTGTATATTAAGCTATAGCTAGAAAATTAAGTCACTTTTTTACTAAATATGGCCACAATATAGAATAACCAGTCTGGCAGACATATTCTGAAAATACAAAATCACTCTCTAATTTCAAATAAAATCAAATATTTTTCTTTTTTTTTTTTTGAGGGAAACATTTTTTGACTGAAGGTCACCTAAGACATTTTGCAGTTGTAGAATGACATATGTTGCTTTTCAGAAGAACCACTTGGGAGTTTTGTCAACCTATAGCTCTGTCCATCCATTCAAAACATTTATAATGTAATGAGAAAGATCTCATCAAATCTGAAGCCATAGAAGTTCCAGGTTTCCAAGGCTATACCTAGTGGAAGCAAAGAAAGAGAATGCATAGGGAGAGTAACTGGGCTCACACCCCTTGCCTCTTTGGCTATCCCAGCCTGCTTCCATTCAATTTCTCTCTGGTATAAAACCAGTGGAGAGTGCCCAGTCATTTAATTTCCTGAACACTGTCTAAGTCTGATTATAAAACCAGATTTAGAAAGGGCAACAAAAGCATATCTGTTCATTCCTATATTTCTAGGAAAGGTATCAACACTTCAGAAATTGTCAAACATAAGGATATAAGAGCTTCCCTAGTAATTTAGTAAGTCTTGTGGTGAGAAAAAAATCTCAAATATCTGATTTTTTTCATATTTCATATTTCCATTAGCAAAATAAGCATTCAAATTTCTAACACGTTATTTAACAAAATTTACCCTCTATTTTTATTTCCTTTCAAATTTGTGTATATGTGTGTGTATATAAATGTACTAGTTATGGAAAGAAAATGTGCAAATAATTAAAATAAAAATTTCTCACTCACATAATTCCTATTTGGGTTTTTTTTTTGGTTCTTGTTTTTTCTTTTTTGTATGTGTGTGTTGAGAGGAAAAACAGCAGTCTAACTCTACTGGAAGCACTGATTTTGTCATTCTGGGTTTCTTTATCTTCCCCAGGTTAAGAATCTTCATTAACAACAACAATAGCAACAACAATATCAATACATATACATGATCTTATTTCATAAAGTTTCAAACACCATCAATCTTTTGGGGGTTTTGTGCACCTGGAAAACCAGAATGCTACAAATCCCTGGAAACACTAACAAATACAAAGAAGGAAAAAAGAAATAGTAATTGATTTGAAATTTCACTAATTAGACTCTAGGTGTTAAAAGTTTAGAAGATATCCTATACACCAAATAATATACAATCTAATTAACTTCACAAGGGGGACAATATAATCTTAAAACGCTACTTAACTTGCCAGGCTCACAAAGGAAAACTTTTATCAACATTCAATGGAAACCATTATTAATGAAATTATACATTTACCACAGTTTATATTACAACATTTACACACAGTTTAATCATAAATTACATACCGTCAAGTTACACATATAAAGTCTATATCTAATTTAATCAACAGGAAATATTCAGTACCCCCCTAAGCCAAACATTAATTGATTCTTTGTTTGGTATGATACTGAAACATGATACTTTCTTGATTTTGTTATGGGGGGAAATTAAGTTTGTGGTGTTTCTGTAAATTCGTGAAATGTGCACACAGAAGATAATGGCCAGTTAAGTGACAAAAACAGAAACTAAGTGTAGGCAACAAAGGAAACTAATGTTTCCTGTGCATACACTATATTCTTTGCTTAAGATGTATGTCTGGTATGTGAGATTTTGTTCTTCAGTGTGTTACTGGGGTGTTTTTTATCCACCCCAAGAAGCAGTCATGAACCTTATTTCTCCCTCTGCACATCTCTTTAAGATTCTGTGCTGTAATATAGTTGATAGGTTTAGAATTAAGTCTCTTGAAAAGTCTTTCTTGACTTTCATCTTGTTTTCAGTAGTTTTCTTCAGTAAACTGAGCTAGACTGATAAAAATCCCTTAGTCTTATGTACTTATTATGGGGTTTTATGTACAATTTTATTTGTTTGTTCTTTTCACTGAGCATTTTTCAGTAACAGCCATTTAGCTGTCAAATCAATATTTAAATCTCTCTAATCATCTTTAGAAAATAGTACATTGCAGTAGTAGCTGTAAGTTAATAATGCATCAAATCCACCTTCTTTGTGATTTTTATATACAAATTTCAAAAGATAAATACCCAATTTTTACTGGGATATAGGCTTATCATGACAGATACAATAGTATTTCTGATGTACTTTACACTACACTACAAAAGTATATTAATATGAAAAAGCAAAGGCCCATTCTGGCTAAATGTTGCCTAGCATGGGCATAACTATTGCACTTCAGTGTCTCGAACTCTACTGAAGAGTAGAGAAATAGGTTGAAACCTAGATCTGTACAGTTTATATATATATATATATATATATACATTAGAAAAAATGTATATACAAATTATATCAATATATTCTTGAAATAAAGGTAGAAAACATAAAAAAAGAATAGAGACAAAAACTGAAAAAGATCTTATTTACACTCCCTATTGTACATTTTTGAAGGTAGAAATATGGATAATTAGAAACTAGAGACAATGAATATAAACAGAACAAAAAGATGAACAAAAATGCTATAGTACTTATGCCATCTAATTTCATCAGAACAAAAGTTTAGACAAACTAAAGGTAAACTTGGAAAATCAGATCTTTGCCAGTTTACCAATAACTATATACTGAGTCAACAAAAATCAGAATGGAAGAAATCAGTAATATTGCACATGGTGATAAAAAAATAAAAATTCATTAAAGTACATCAGAAATATTATGCACTAGATATTAATTTCTGCCATGATAAGCATTTCTGTACATAAGGGTATAAATTTTTAAATTGCTTCTTTTGAAAATTCACAGTCCAAATCAAATCTTAATTTGATTTTTATCATGTTTTGACTAAGGGTCTAGCTCTAGTCTAATCCTGGTATCTGTTTCTATTTACAGAGCTATTTACAAACGTCTCAATTTGGAATAGTCATTAAAATTTAATGTTAATCTTTGAATATATATACATCTTTTCGAAAATGTGTAATATCCAGATTAGCTTTACAAGGGATGCTCTTCTATGATGGGAGAATCACCCCTTGGGGATCTGGCCTGTTTACCTGAAGTAAAGGTGGTCAATGGAATGACTTTAATTGAGTCATCATCAGAATGAATTCTTTCAGCCATAGTGTAAAACTGAGCTCTTGTACTACCCTGTGCTCCCTGATCGATGGGATGCAGTCCATCAGCTCCAGCACCCTGCACCCATCCTTGCTGCAAACCCATTGTTGTTTGGGCCCGATTGCGATGGCGTATAGTAGCCTGTGACAGAGGAGGACTGTGGTGAATTACCACAGCCTCTTCCAGAGGTGGGCTGTAGCAGACTCTAGAGCCCTGTGCTGGTGGTGGGCTATGGCAGTGTGCAGTAGCCTGTGCTAAAGGAGGACTGTGGTGGAGAGAAGCCGCCTGTACTGGTGGAGGGCTATGGCACAGTGCAATAGCCTGGGTCACAGGGGGGCTGTGGCAGATAGCGACGGTCTGTGTCACTGGAGGGCTGCGGCGACGAAGAGATGTGTGGGTCCTAGGTGGACTGTGGCAGAGAGCAGAGGTTTGTATCTGTGGAGGGCTGGTCTGGGTCAGAGAAGCTGGCATCCAGCAGGAGTCAGAGTGGCCCAAAATGAGGCATTCTTGAGTACAGTTGTCAGAGGCTTCTTCCAGAGTTGGCTGCACTGTTATTTCTGCAGCTGTCAGGGTGGAGAAAACAAAACAAAGGAAATAATTTTATTATCATCTACATAAAATAAGTCATATCTAGCCAAAAAATTAGTAGTCTGTTTAAGTACATTGGAGACTTCTAGTGGATTTACGTTTAGTGCCCACTATATCAGGAAATATTCCTAAAGTCACATAAATAGCATGGAGTGGATGAATAGGTGGGAAATCTTTTATGTAATTATATTTGTTCAGCAAAATGGCACTGTAAAAAATGAAGAGATAAGCAACAGCATGAACTTATTCGTAAATCATTTTCTTATCAATTTGAATGCATAAAGGATGAGAAAACCCAATAGAAAAGAAATAAAAGTACATGAGTGAATATTAAGGCAAAGAAGGTGTATGTAGAAGTCTACAATATGTGCAGGTCCAATTCTATAACCTTATGCAAAGGCTAAAATTGTAGGAATGATAAAGTGATCAGTGACTGCCAAGCCTTGGGAGTGGAGGAGGTCTTGACTAACAGGGGAAGCAGAAGGAAACTCTATTACTGATGATATATCTATGACAAGAAGATTGTATGTTCATGAAACATTTTTCCAAGTATATGGAAGTATATAGCATGAGTTTTATAGTATATAAATATAGATTATAGCAATGAGTGTTCACCAAATATCGAGAAAATAAATGCTTTATAATTCATTTCTACTTGGCTATACTTTAAAATATTTTCAATGAAATATTACTGGATGCAATATACATACTCTCTTTGTAAACTTGCTATTTTGGGTATTTTAACTTTAAAATTTTATTAATTCTTTTGTGTGAATGTTGTGTACTATGTGAATAAAATATGTGTGCATATGGTATGGGTGTAATGCATGCACATATGTATGTGAATGAGCCTGTAGTCAGTCATTCCTAGGCCACAGCAAGAGTTTATTCATCTATTACTCTCCAACTTAATGTCTAGACAGGGTCTCTTACTGAATAAGAGCCTTACTGTTTCTCCTGTTTTGGCTGACCAGTGAACTCTTGGCATCACTTGTGTCCTTTCCACCAGTTGATACTGGAGTTTCAGGCATGTCTAGAAATTGGTTTGTTTCTTTGTTTTCTTTCTGTTTTACTTTGTGAGTCAATTTATTTTGTGTGTGTGCATGTATGCCTCTATGTGTATGTATGGATGTATAATGGGAACTCACATCCAGGTACTGATATGGCAATGGCAAGGGATTTTACTGACTAAAACTTTTCCCCAAACTATGGAATATTTTTAATATAAGGATCAGATTTAAAACATACTTTTGTAAACAGTAGAGAATACTAAACTTATTAATCACGTGCTAAAGAACCAGATATTCTATCATAAAGTCCTATGAAAAGGGCTGTAGAATTGGTTTATTTGCAAAGTGTATAACAAAAACTCTATGTCAGAGTTTTATAGGAGACTGAAATTGCCTTACAGATTTTCTAACAAGTCAGACTTAAATGTGGAATGATGATTTTATTTGTCTATGTCTGTTCATAATACTAAGAGACTGGAGTAAGGTGGAAGAATTTGGAGTTTTAGATATAGAACTTGTCTATTGATATCTTCTTATTTTCCTAATTTTTAGTTACATCTACTAATTAATTAAATGTGACAGTAATATTTACAATAGATATTAATCATAAAAATAACTTTAGTTAGATTAAAGTAAGTTATTTATTATTAACTTCAAGAGTAATTGATAGCATTTATTTTCATTGATAATTTTCTGTCCATTTTTTTCTCCCTCTGCACACGTGTGCTTGCTGAATTCTAGCTTTTCTGATTCTTCTGCATATGAATAATTTTAATATTAAAAATAGAGACTCAAGGGCTGAGGATATGGCTCAGTAGAAAACACTTGCCATGCAAATGGGAAGACTTGAGTTTGAACCCCCAGAAACCAGGTAAGTTTCACTTGGACATGCCAGTTCTCATCTAGCACAATGGAAAATATAAATAAGAAAGTCCCCAAAAGCTCTTCAGCCAGCTAGCTAGACTATTGTATGAAGAGGAGTAGAAAAACAACAGACCCTGCTTTAAGTAAGGTATATGGCAAAGATCAGTATAAAGATCCAAGTTGCAGCCTGGCAGTGGTGGCGCACGCCTTTAATCCCAGCACTCGGGAGGCAGAGGCAGGCAGATCTCTGTGAGTTCGAGGCCAGCCTGGGCTACCAAGTGAGTTCCAGGAAAGGCGCCGCCAAAGCTACACAGAGAAACCCTGTCTCGAAAAAATCAAAAAAAAAAAAAAGATCCAAGTTGCTATAATTCTTGAAAAAGTTATGAAGTTCAGCTAATTCTAGTGCATGGGATGCAAAAATACTGACTCTAGGTAATACTGATATATATTAGCATTTCTTTTTCATTTAGAGAATCCTTTAATACAAGATCTTGAGATTAACATTTACATACTCATATTTTTAAATGAGTATACCCAAGAGGTATATTTCTATCATACTGATAATCTTGTGTAATATGAACCCAACTTATAGTCTTAGGAGTCTTTCTATCTGAAAAAAAAAATCTTTATCCTTCATATTGACATTACAGTTTTTGTTTATCTAGGAATATTTTTCATTCACTTTCAATTTTGGTGGATGATATTATTGGATGAAGATGATTGTTTAAAAGTTGGCTTTTTCATATATCTGTGTAATTTTCTCTTCTAACATTCATCATTTTTGATAAATTACTTCTTATCTAAAGCAATCTGGAATTGTCTAGTTTAGGTTAGATTTTATGCAGGTCATCCTCTCCTAGGACCTGACAGAACCGTTCCCTGGGTTTGGATTCTGAAGTGTATATGAATAGAGAAATCAAACTGAGCAACAGTAGGCATGTAGTAATTTATTGTTCTCTGCTCTTAACTGAGGAGGTAGCTTCAACTCCTGCTACCTTGAGTTCTTTTCGTTTATCAGTTGCAACCTCATATAGTGAGTAAATAACTTGCTTCTTCCTTAAGATGTTTCCTTCGAGGTATTTTATCACACTAATATGAAATGAAATTAATTAACTGTACACACACACATACACACACACACACACACTATATATATATATATATATATATATATATATATATATATGAATTCATTGTACAAGAAAATATTATGTAACCTGCTATGGAAAGGAAACAATTAATAGTCCTATCTAGCTGCAACACTTATGAAACAAAATAATGACCAACATTGAAAGATATTTATAAAGGCACAATCAGTGACACTCACATATTTCTGGTAAACAACAGCTGTCTAAATGGACTTAAAGTCCACTCAACAAGAGGGAAATCATGCCTGGTACTGATAACCTAGTCAGCTTCCCAGGGTTAATGTGGTCATGGACTTTAGAAGATAATCTACTACCACTACTTTTCTAGTCCAACATAATCCATAACTAGATTCTGAATCTTAAACTGATACTCACAGGTAATTGTAGCTATCATTCCCTACCAAACAAGCCTTTCTTCACAGAAAATGGAGGCCATCACAGAAAACCACAAGTGGACACAATGTATAGATTGAAGGACTGTTGGGAACCCAGGCTCCATAGATACATCTACATCCAAGGTCCTGCATCTAAGTCTCAGGTATCATTGCTTAAAGAGGGGGCAGAAAGGTTTTTAGAGTTAGAATATCAGGATGTCTGCTGTGAAGTATCATCTCATAGAAATAACTGCATATATAAGACACATACAATTGCAGACAATTAATTAACTACTTAGAAGTATTAGGCTCTCCCATGAGCTCCTTAAGAGATTAGGTTATTCAATATAAAGTAGTTAGTCTTAAAACCATATACAAATATACACACAAACAACAAAAATGGAGTCAGCAGTTTATATTTATGTATTTGTACACACACACAATACACATACATATGGCCTTGTAATAATGATATTAAATATAATAATAATAGTAATAATAATAGGCTACCAATTTGAGGAGAGAGAGGTAGTGGTCTTTGGAGGGGCTAAAGGGACAAAAGTGGAAGAAAGTGATGTCATTATGTTTTAATTAAAAACTGCAATATTGCCCGCTCCACCAGAGGCTACTCCAGCACCCAGATCCACAGCCCACACATGCAGCAGAAGCCTCTACTCCACACAGAGGACATACCAGCACCCAAATGCTTAGAGGCCTTACCAGCACCCAGAACCCCAGGAGACCCCAGACTAGACCAGAGGCCACTCCAACCATCAGAATTCCAGCCTCCAATTTGAGCAGACACCCTCTATTCAACTGCAGTCTACTCTGACAAGACTACCAGAGAGAAAACAGAAATGAAGGAACAAAACTCCCTTCCAACAAAGACAAACTCAGAAATTGGAAATTAGATCTATAATCACCCCAAATCCATATGCATAAACATCAGTTAAGAAGACAATTAACAACAGCCAGGACAATAGGACACCATCCAAGCTCAGTCATCCTATTACAGCAAACCTTGAATAGGCAAACACAGTTGGAGCACAAGAAAATAACCTTAAAACCAAATTGATAAAGAAGATAGAGGCCCATAAAGAAGAAGTGAAAAATATCTCTTAAGAAATCCCAGCAAACACAAACAACTAGGGGAAATGAATAAATTCCTTACATAAAGCCAAGAAAAAAAATTGAAGGAAACTGTTCAAGACATGAAAATGGAAATAGAAGCAATGAAGAAAAAACAAACTGAGGGAATTCTGGAAATGGAAAAGCTAAGTAAGCAAATAGGAACTACAGAATCAAGTATCACCAACAGAATACAAAAGATGGAAGAAAGAATCCCAGGTGTTGAAGATAAGATAGAAGAAACACATGCATTTGTCAAAGCAAATGTTAAAACTAAAAAATTACTGACGCAAAACATTCAGAATATCTGGGATACCATGAAAAAGGCAAACGTAAGAATAATATAAGTAGAGGGAGAAGAATCACACCTCAAAGGACCAGAAAATATTTTTAACAAAATTATAAAAGAAAATTTTTCTAACCTAAAGAAGGACATGTCTATACAGGTCTAAGGCTTACAGAATGCCAAATAGATTGGATCAGAAAAGAAAGTACCCTTTCCACGTAATAATCAAAACACTAAACATACAGATCTAAGAGAGAATATTAAAAGTGGTAAGATAAAAAGGTCAAATAACATATAAAGGCAGACCCATCATAATTACACCCAACTTCTCAATGGAGACTCTAAAAGCCAGAAGGTCCTGGACAGTTGTCCTGTAGACTCTAAGAGAACACAGATACCAGCCAGATTGTGATACCCAGCAAAACTTTCAATCCCCATAGATGGAGGAAACAATTCTCAATTAAGTCAATTAATTCCACAATTAACTCAATTTTAAACACTATTTAGCAATGAATCCAGCCCTATTACTAGAAGGAAAACTCAACCAAAGGAGATTAACTACACCTATAAAATAGAGACAATAAATAATCTCATATCATCAAAACCTTAAGAAAGGTAACACATACACACACACACACACACACAGACACACACATATATACATATACATATACTACCACCACTAACATAATAACAGGAAATAACAATCATTCATCATTGATATCTGTCAATATCAATGGACTCAATTCCCCAGTGAAAATACACAGACTAATAGGATGGATGTGAAGAAAGGATAAGAAACACACCTCCGCATCAAAGACAGATATTACCTCAGAGTAAGGGACTGGAAAAAGATTTTACAAACAAATGGATGTAAGAAACAAACTGGTTTAGCCATTTCAATATCTGTCAAAATGATGTCAAACCAAAGTTAATCAAAAGAGACAGAGAAGGACACTTCATACTTATCAAAGGAAAAATTCACCAAGATGATTTTTCAATTCTTAATATCTATGCCCCAAACCAAGGACATCTACATTTATAAATGAAACACCACAAAAGTTTATATCACACATTGACCCAAACATATTGATAGTGGGACACTTCAAAACTGTGCTCTCACTAACGGACAGGTCATGCGACAAAAATTGTACAGAGAAATACTGGAGCTAGCAGACATTATGAACCAAATGGACCTAACAGATTTCTACAGAACATTTTGCTCAGACACGGAAGAATATGCTTTCTTCTCAGCACCTCACAACATTCTCCAAAACTGACCACATACTCAGATCACAAAGCAAGTCTCAAGAGATACAGGAAAATTGTAATAACCCCTGATTCCTATCAGACCTCCATGGATGAAAGCTGTATCTCAAAAACAACAGAAACAACAGAAAGCCTACAAATTCATGAAACTGAACAACTCTCTAATAAATAACTACTACGTAAATAAAGAAATTAAGAACTCCCTAAAACTCAATGGAAATGAATGCACAACATACCCAAACTTATGGGACACAATCAAAGCAGTACTAACAGGAAAGTTCAAAGCCCTAAGTCTCTCCATAGGAAGTTGCAGAGATCTCATACTAGCAACTTAACAGCACACCTGAAAACTCTAGAAGAAAAGAAGCAATCACACCCAAGAGGAGTAGATGGCAGGAAATAATCAAAATGGGGACTGAAATCAATAAAATAGAAACAAAGAACAATACAAAGAATCAATGAAATAAATAGTTGGTTCTTTGAGAAAATCAAGAAGATAAACAATCTCTTGTGTAAACTAAGTAAAGGACAGAGAAATAATATTCAAATTAACAAAACCACAAATGAAAGGGGGGACATAACAACAGACATTGAGAAAATCCAAAGAATCAACAGGTCATACTTCGAAAACCTATATGCCACAAACTTGGAATATCTGAGACAATTTTCTTGATATATGCCACTTATGAAAGTTTAAATTAAGGTCATATAAATAATAGAAATAGGCTTATAACCCCCAAGGAAATACAAACAGTCAATAAATGCCTCCAAACAAAGAAACAAACAAAAAAAGAACAAAAAGCCCAGGGCCAGATGGTTTAACACAGAATTCTACCAGATATTCAAAAAAGAGCTAACACCAATACTCCTCAAATTATTCCTCAAAATAGAAACAGAAGGAACATTGCCAAATTTATTTTATGAGGCCACAGTCACTCTGATACCCAAACAACACAAAGTTTCATCAGATAAAGAGAATTACAAACCATTTTCCCTCATGAACATTGATACAAAAATAAACAATAAAATACTGGAAACCAAATCCAGAAACATATCAAAAAGATGATCCACCATGACCAAATAAGCTTCATCCCAAAGATGCAAGGACGGTTCAAGATGAATATCTGTCAATGTAATCTACCATATAAACAACCTGAAAGTAAAGACCCACATAACCATTTTGTTACATGCTGAAAAATCTTTTGACAAAATCCATCACCCTTTCATGATAAAAGTTTTGAAGAGATCAAGGATACAAAGGACATACTTAAACATAATAAAAGCCATTTACAGCAAGGCTATATCCAATATCACTTTAAATGGAGAGAAACCCAAAGCAATTTCACTAATATCAGGAACAAGATAATATTTGCCACTGATTCCATATATATTTAATATAGTACTTGAAATGCTAGCTAAGAGATCAAGGGGATAAAAATTTGAAAGGAAGACATTAAAGCATCTTTATTTGTAAATGATATTATAGTATATATAAGCTACTTAAAAATTTTACCAGGGAACTCCTATAGCTGAAAAATACCATCAGCAAAGTGGCTGAATATAAGATTAATGCAAAAAATATCATTAGCCGTCCTATATACAAATGACAAACAGGCTAAGAACGAAATCTGGGAAAAAACACCCTAAACAATCTAACCAAGCAACTGAAAGATTTGTATGACAAAAACTTCAAGTCTTTGAAGAAAGAAATTGAAGAAGATATCAGAAGATGGAAAGATCTCCCATGCTCCTGGATTGGTAGGATTAACATAGTAAAAATGGCCATCCTATGAAAAGCAATGGACAGATTCAATGCAATTCCCATCAAAATTCAAACACAATTCTTTGCAGACCTTGAAAGAACAATACTCAACTTCATATGGAAAAATAAAAACCTGGACAACTAAAACAATTCCATACAAAGAATATCCAGAGGTATCAGGATCCCTGATTTCAAACTGTACTACAGAGCTGTAGTAATAAAAACTGCATGGTATTCACATAAAAAAGGCAGGTTGATGAATAGAATCGAGTCAAATCCAAGACATAAATACACACACTTATAGACACCTGATTTTCGAAAAAGAAGCCAGAATTG
Organism: Neotoma lepida; assembly: GCA_001675575.1. NCBI lineage: Eukaryota > Metazoa > Chordata > Mammalia > Rodentia > Cricetidae > Neotoma > Neotoma lepida. The sequence goes on along the minus strand of LZPO01115351.1, from coordinate 693,175 downwards.
TAAAATGGATAAGAGAAAGGATCTTCAAAAAATTGTCTTGGACTAACTGGATGTCTGGATGTAGGAAAATTCAAAAAGATCCATATCTATTACCCTGCACAAAACTCAAGACCTCAACATGAAACCAGATACACTGAACTGCATAAAAGAGAAAGTGGGGACAAGTCTTGAATGCATTGGCACAAGAGACAACTTCCTGAACAGAACATGAATACTGGAGGCACTAAGATCAACAATTAACAAATGGGACCTCATGAAACTGAAAACATTCTGTAAGGCAAAGTACAGCATCAATAGGACAAAATATCAGTATACAAAATGGCAAAAGATTTTTATCAACTCCACATCTGACAGAGGGCTAATATACAAAATGTATAAAGAAATAAAGAAACTAGGTATCAATACACTAAATAACCCAATTTAAAAATGTGGTATAGATCTAAACAGAGAGTTCTCAACATAGGAAAATCAAATAGCCAAGAGGCACTTAAAGAAATGTTCAATATCTTTAGTCATCAGGGAAATGCAAATCAAAACAACTCTAAGATTCCATCTTACACATGTCAGAATAACTAAGATAAATCAAAAGTGACAGCTTGTGCTGGAGAGGATGTCGAGCAAGGGGCACACTACTCCATTCCTCATGGCAGTGGATATTTATATGGGCACTTTGGAAATAAACATGGTGGTTTCTCAGAAAATTGGGAAACATCCTACCTCAAGACCCAGCTATACTACTCCTGGGCATATATCCAAAGGTCACTTTACCATATCACAAGGAAGGAGAGAATACTGGGAGACACATTTGGAATCAGTGGGTATCTCAGGGACAAGCTAGAAACCTAGTAAAATAGAAACTCCCAGGAATCTGTGAGGAGGACCCTAGCTAAGACTCCTAGCAATGGAGGATAAGGAGCATGAACTGGCTGTCTCTTGTAACCATGCAAGACTTGTAACATGCAAGTGGAGAAATTGGGACCCCAAACCCAGCCACAAAACCTTCAACCTACAATTTGTTCTGTCTACAAGATATGCCAGGATAAAGATGGTGCAGAAATTGTGGGATTTGCCAACCAATAACTGGTCCAGCTTGAGACCCATGTGACAGGAGAGACCCCACTCCTGACACTGTCTGGAGGACCAGGACCCAGAGGCTAGATAGCCCAGAGACCTAAGATAGAACCAAACCTGACTGGCAAAAAGAAATAATAATAATAAAAAGAAATGATTCCTAATGATATTCGGCTATATTCATAGATTAGTGACTAGCCCAATTGTCATCAGAGAGGCTTCATCCAGCAACTGAAGGAAACAGATGCAGAGACCCACAGCCAAAAATGAAGCGGAGCTTGGGAAATCCTGCAGAAGAGGGGGATGAAGGAGTGTAGGAGCCAGAAGGGTCAAGGACACCACAAGAAAATCCACAGACTCAACCATCCTGGGCTCACAGGAACTCACAGAGACTAAACCAACGATCAGGGAGCCTGCAATGAACTGACCTAGGCCCTCTTGCATATATGTTACAGTTGTCTAGTTTGATCTTCTTGTGGGACTCCTAACATTGGGAACAGGGACCGTCTCTGACTCCTTTGCTGGCTTTTGTCAACCTTTTCCTCATACTAAGTTTCTTTGTCCAGTCTTAATATGAGGGGAGGTGCCTAGTCATACTGCAACTTGATATGCCATATTTGATTGATATCCATGAGAGGTCAGCCTCCTTCTGGAGAGAAATGGAAGAGGAGTGGATGGGGACAGATAGAAAGTTCGGGGGACTGGGAGGAAAGGAAGGAGTAGAAACTGCAGTCAGGATATAATAATAATAATAATAATAATAATAATAATAATAATAATAATAAAATAAAAATTTAGAAATTAGAATATTTTTAATTTAACAAGACTCCTAAATGTTTCTGTGTCATTAATGAAATATTTCTCTTAAGTTCCAACATACAGCTACAAGTGATTTATTATGAATAAAAATACATGTCAATGCTAATTAAATATTAATTAATTTGTCAATTTGGTATCAATATTTAAAAAATAAAATCTGAAACTTATTGATATGGTTTTATTTTTTCTACTTAAATAATAGGCATTACAGTATTATACAAGGAGGTGAAATCATGCATTGAGCAGAGCTAATCAATGTAATTTTTATGCTAAATTTAATGAAGGGGACAGCTTCTATAATACAAGTATAACTTTAAAATTTGTATAATCTATCTTTAAAAGTGTTTAATCTTGATGATTCAGAATATGAGGACAAAAACTCTAATCTTCACTAAGATGAGTTTTATATAAACTTGGTAATTTGTGTATCTTATTATTTAAAAACATTCCAAGCACTAGTAAATACATTTCAAACAAATGATCCAAACAGAAATAGAGCTGACTTTCTGTGTATTTTTGTGTGAATTTTTGCTGCCAAAATATTATTTAAAATGTATTTTCTTTAGTAAACTCTGTGGTCTCTTGTAATATTATTGACATCATTTAATTAGCTTAACAAGTTGTTTCCCTAGGAGGAGGTATAAGACTGGCATAGATTAACTCAGAACAAGTTCAAAATAATGTGCTTTGCAAATTGGTGTGGTTCAAATTAATTACATTTAAAACAACATCCTCTGAGGGATTCTGAAACTCATTAATAACATTTAACATTGATGAAGTGAACATTCCTCCTAGGGAAATATATAATCCTCATACAGTATCCAAATACCCAGTGGATATCACAGTAATTTTTTTGTGTATGAAAATTGTGGTTTAGTAGTACAGTTGATCATTTCATCAAGTTGAAGGAAGAAACTCCAACCAAAGTTATGTTTTAAATTATGACCAAATATTGTGCCAAAATTCACACCAGTGCAATATATTTGGAAGCTAGAAAATATACATCAGGGTAATAAAGACAGCAAACCACAAAGGATACACTTAGATGTCTACTTCAATATCTCTCCTAGAAAGCTATTTATAAATGAACTGTTACCATCTTTAGTTTTTGAGATTGAGTGAGGAAAAAATGACAGCATGTTGAAATATATTTTTGCACAATGAAATGAAGATTACTGTCAGAATATAATTCATTCCTTTGACTCAAAGAGGAAATGTGTTTTTATGATGTTAAATTCATTTGGACATTTTTTTCCTATAGTCTAAGTAGTTATAGTTACTTAAACTTTAAAGTGCTTTGTGAGGACAAATCTACTAACTCATATTTATACTTAAATTGCTTATATAGAACATGGCTTTCAAGAAACAGAGAAGAAAATCCAATTCTTCTAAAGTTCTGATATCGTTCATAGATCTGATTAAATGTGTTTTAGAACGTTCCCTATGATCCTCTAACCTCCATGAATAATGAAGACAAATACAGATCTTATGGCCTTTTTAGTGCTACCCACAAACAGAATTAAATGTTCATTTATGTCAAACTGTTTCATTTAATATAGCTGTTTTCTCTGATAGCAAATATCATATGATATGGGTCTTGTACAGATCATTGGATTAATGTTCAAAGCTGAATTCTCATGAAAATGAATGAGATATAATTTTCAACCTTTATTTCTCTTATTCTTTCTGAAGCATTCCAATTGCACCACTGAATGTTTCAATATTGTGATTTAGAAGATTATCAGGTTATAACTGATATAATAATTTCAGTAAAAGTCCAATTCTTACATATTCATTTGGTTTTTACAAGACAATATCTAAGGAATTTGGAGGTTACTTAGTGTACCAATATACTAGAGCATTATTTAATGTGCTAGAAATGCACAGGACAGGATTTTGAAATACTCAAGCCAGATTTTAGACTCTTAAGATTTATGTGGTTTGAAATTAAATTATTGATGCTATGTATAATATGTGTAATGATTAATTTGATTTATTTATAAATAAATTAGACATCATATCTAGAGTATTAACTGAACATCAATATCGAGTGATGCTATTTTGAACTTAGATTTCTCCAATACCTATTGAGATTTCTAGAGAACAAATTGAGTCACCAAGCAAACACTATGTTAAACCAGTACTTGTATCAACACATGGTGCCATAATCATATTTTAGGTAAAAATGTAACATTGTACAATAATTATAGAGCTTACTTCATATGTGACATAAACCCTAAATGAAATAGTTTACTTATTGTTAAAAAGATGAGGTTTCAGCTATCTTATTAAAACATGAAATTCCTCTTAAAGACCATTGTTATTATGGACTCCAGCCTCAAATTCATTGTTTCTTTCCTTCTCCCATATTTCATGTTTAGTACATAAACTAGAAGGCTTTCTACATCAAACATTTCCCACAATTGCATGCTGCCTTACACAGATCCAACAGCAATGAGAGAGTCTAACTATGAGCTGGAATGTCACATCGGAATGCATAATGTATTGTTCAAGATAAGTTTGTGTCTGTAAAGTAATTAGCTCATGTTTTTGCTATTTAGGAATAGAAAGGTGACTCATATAAGCATATTATTTTTTCATGTTTTTTTTGTGTTTATTTCTCTCCCCCTCTCTCCCTCCCCTCCCTCCATGTGTGTGTATGTGTGTGTGTGTGTGTGTGTGTGTGTGTAAAGGTATTCAGGTATTCTCTAAGACCAGAAGAGAGTGCTATATTCCCTGAAGTTAATGATACAAGTTGCTGTGAGTCACCTGTCATAAGTGCTGTGAACTTAACTCTAATCTTTGGAGAGAGTTCTAGATCACAGGGCTATTTGTCTAGCTCCAGCAAATTCTTAATAGTAATAATCTAACACATAAAATAAAATGATGAAAGAAACATAATTCTAGAAAAATGAATTAAATTGTTAATCTTTTTCTAAAATATTTTTCACATTTAAAACATTACCCATACATCAATATATATCTCCCATTATTAATAACCATAATGCGAAGTTCCTTCCACTCATGGAACACTTTAAATTTACTAACAAAAATATTCTCAAATAATATAAAATATTTTTGATTAACTCTAACCAAGCAAGTGAAAACTTGTACAATTAAAACTTTAAGTCTTTGAAGAAATAAATTGAAGAAGGCCTCCCATGCTCATGGATCAGTAGTATTAACATAGTAAAAATGGCCATCCTATCAAAAGTAATCTACAGATTTAATGCAATTTTCATCAAAATAACAACACAATTCTTTACAGACCTAGAAAGAACAATACTCAATTTCTTATGTTAAAAAAAAAATCCAGGATAGCTAAAACAATCATGCACAATAAAAGAACTGCTGGAGGTATCAACATTCCTGATTTCTAGCTCTGCTACTGAGGTATAGTAATAAAACAAGCATAGTATTGGCATATAAACAGATACATGAGTTGGCACAGGAGACAGCTTTCTGAACAAAACATCAATAGCACAGGCACTAAGTTCAACAATTGATAAATGGGACCTTGTAAAGCTGAAAAGATTTGTAAGGCAAAGGGCACTGTATATTGAACAAAGAGGCAGCCTAATGGAATGGGAAAATAGTTTTACCAATTCCACATCTGATAGAGGTCTAATATCAAAAATAGTTATAGAACTCAAGAAACTAGATATTAAAACAATAAATAATCCAATTTTAAAGAAATTGTACATATCTAAACAGAGAATTTTCAATAGAGGAAACCAAAATGGCTGAGAAACAAATGTTCAAAATCCTTTAGCCATCAGGGAAGTGAAAATCAAAACTACTTTCAGCTTCCATATTATACCTATCAGAATGTCTAATAACAATAACATAAGGAAAAGCTCATGCTGGCTAGGATGTGGGGCAAGGAGAAGACTTCTCCATTGCTGGTGAGAGTGAAAACTTTTATAGATACTATGAAAACCAATATTAGAGTTCTTTCAGAAAAGGGAGAATTGATCTACCTCAAAACCCAGCTGTACCACTCTTGGGAATATACCCAAAGGACAGTCAATCCTACCACAAGGACACTTGCTCAGCTATGTTCATTGCAGCCTTATTCATAACAGCCAGAAACTGGAAACAATCTAGATGCCCCATAGAAAAAGAAAATGTGATATATTTATGCAATGGAGTATTACTCAGCAGTTAAAAAAATAATGCCATCATGAAAATTGTAAGAAAATGGATGGAACTAGAAAAAAAATTATCCTGATCAGGCCTATAAAGATAAACTTGGTATGTATTCACTTATAAGTGGATATTGGCTGTTAAATAAAGTATAATCACAATTCCACTACAACCCACAGACCCAGAAAGGTTAGGTAAAGAAAAAGGCTATAGGGGAGAAGCATGAATCTCCCTAGGAAGAGAAAATAGAAGAGATTCTGAGGGTGTACTGGATGTAGGTGTGGATGGGAGTAGGGACATGAGGTAGGTGGGGTATAGGAAATGTGGGGAGGGAGAGCTGGAATGGGAGGCATTTGGGGACATCCTGGAAACCTAGTGCACTGGAAACTTCCTGGAACCTATCTATGCTGGTGACCCTAGTGAGGACTTCTAGTAATGGATGCCATGAAGTATGAACTGCCTATCTTTTGTAGCCAGGCAAGATTTCCAGCAATGGGACTTGGTTATATTTGGTTGAATTATTAGCCAAAGAGGTCTGGTGGAGATCTCTGAACACACCAGACAAATGGAGGTCAGAAGGTTTCTCTATGAAACAGTGGAGCCCCACTGTGTAGGGCAGCTTCCTCATAGCTCATTGAAGCAGAGAAGAAAAGTTGGTATGGTCTTGGAACCTTCACCCCAAATTCTAGTCTCTTGGCACAAGAAAGTAGGTACTCTGAAAGCTATGGAAAGAGAAACCTGGACAGCAGCCTAGCCACAAAACATCCATCTACAATCTGTCCTTCCTACAAGATATACTGTGGCAATGATGGCTCAGAACATGTAGGGTGGCCAATCAATGTTTAGTTTAATTTGAGGCCCACCTCATGAGAGGGAGCCCATTCCTTCCACTGCTTGGATGGTCAGGAACCAGAAACTGGATATTCCAGAAACCTGAGTAGAATCAAATAGGACTGGACTGGCCAACAACAAAACAGAACAAAAACAAGAAAAACCTTTCTACATAATCTGGTAATTCACACCTAAGAAATTACACACATTATACAATTTTACACTTGTTCTTTAAACAATAGCCACTAAGAAAATCCTATGGGCTTTCATTTTGTTGATTAATTTGTTTATTTTTTTCTTTAATATTGAGGGGTGCACTGTGCCACAGTGCTTATAGATGTCATAGGACATCCTTCAGGAGTTTCTTAGCTTCCATCCTGATGTCAATGTTTCAGATATCTATCTCAGTTTCAGGCTTATGCAGTGAGTGCCCTTATCCACTGAGGTATCATTTCAGGGACCATGCTCTCTTATTCATTTTGAAAGTACTATTTGAATGGTGTCCTACATTTGTATTTCAAGAATTCATGAAGCCAATGTAGGTTGACTGTGAGTTCAAGGACAACCTGAGCTACATAAAGATATTTTGAGATTTTGACACATGATAAAATAACAAAGTAAACAAATAAATGAAGATACATATGTTTAATAAAAGTAGTAATTCTTCTATGGTATAAGGTAAAAGCCTCTGAATTACTTCAAGACAAAACAAATTCATGAATAATATTGAATGTTGTGTTTTATCATTGTCACAGAACTGTAAAGTGCTTGAATATCTGAATTTATTGGAAATTAAAATTTAATGTATATAAATGACAAGCTTTTATTTGGTCCTCTCATTTTATATTTCTAATATGGTTAAAGAGTGCACACAATCTTGTTGAAGAGAATATAATAATTTTGGTATAGAATGTTAGAATGGTAGCAATTGAGATTCATTTTTAACAAAAATGTACTGCTTGTATTTAACTTTTGAAATGGGAAAGAACACTCTGATCCCTTTGTATCCTTGAAAAATTTATGTTATTGTTTACCAAGGATTTACTAAAGTCCAAGTCAAAACAAGACCATTGGTTTTTTTGGCTTGCCTTTCAACATCTTTTTCAGCTTAATAGAAAACTTGTCTGGCAGAGTAATTATAGATAATTCACACAAATTTGTAGTCTGGAAAATAGTAAAACATCCAGTGAGAGATAAAAATGGAGAGAATATTCATAAGTTCTTTGATAATTGGGACCATTTATTTTTTATAATTTAGAATAAATATTTTAATTATTGCTTCCATTTATAAAAGGCAAAATAGTCAAAAATACTAGTGTGCAGAGCCAATATTTGCTTCTTCTGTTCACTATCTTTTTCTTTTATTCACTTATTCAAAATATAAGAAATAATTTCTCCACCTCAGTTTGTAAGTGTTCAGGAAGGGTGATAGTGATAGCTTATACTCTGTTTTGAGATACATATTTATATAATATACACTTATGCATTAAAATACAATTTATAAATATGAAAAATAAAATGGCCAGTGTAACCTAATTGAATTTCATTCACACACCTGTTCCTCGATGTTTCATGTTACTATGTATTGGCAACAATTTTTAAGTTTAGTTTTAGTAAGCATAGTTGGTAACTTCAGGATCATTGAACTGTTTCCTTTAAGGTTTTATTCTTTGTCAACATTAAAGACAACCATAATATAAATTGTTTCTACAAGTATATTTAATTAGTATGTTTTAAGAAGCAGATTTTAAAATAATCACTATGGAGCCAGGTTTGTGTTATTAAGTGTATCACTAGAGTCAGGCATCTTTTATGATGTTCATAGGATAAGTTACAAAAGTACTTTTCAATGTTAAACAACCATAAATTCCTGTGACACATATCATAATATTTTTTATTTATCATAACATTTCATTTCCAATTATCTATGAATGTGTTTACTATTTGTTCTGTATTCATGTATTATAATGTCTCTATTTCTTTCATTGCTTTTTCACTCATATAATTTCCTGTCTTGTTTCACATTAATGCTGGTGCTGTAAATGAGTTATAAAGTTATTTCCTCTAATATGTTCTTAAAATAATTTCAGGTAACATTTCAATGCTTTCTTAAATATTTGCTGAAAATCACTTGTGACAATATCTGAAGAATTTTCTTTGTGCAAAAATTAATAGAAAAGTACAGCTGCTAGAAATATGTGTTGTCTTGAGAGACTTTTGACAGTTCTGTCTTTCAAGAACTTCATTTATATGTGCTACCTGTCTAAAATGTTGGAAAAATATTGCTCAAAATTACTGTGATGTTTCAATTATGCATACTTTTAATATTTTGAATCAATTTCACTAGCTTATTAAGGTGGAATCTTTGAATATTGTTGTTTTACTTCCCTTCTTTATGAGCATTATAATAAGTATGCAAAGCTTTAGTTCTCTGTGCTTAGCTTTGCTAAGCTGTAATCTATACATTTTAATGTTTTGTCTGCTTATTTTAAACCAGTTTGATTTTTATTTTACTTTTAGACAACCAATTCCATCTTCCTTTCTATTTTACTCGAAGTAATTAATTCAACCTTCCATAGGATTACAATAATTTACTAACTTAGTCATATTATATAATGTTATATATGTCCATTTTTAAAATATTCTTTAAATTTTAGCTGATGTTTTTGACTATTTGGAATTTTTGCATTTACATTTTATTTATTTGCTTTTTGGCTAATTGTCTTTGACTTTTTAATGATTGCTGTGGAAAATAAAATATGTACTTTACCATCTGCTAAAATTAATGTTGTATTATTAATTACAAATAATCTGTCTTTTTTTCAAATGTATTTCAGTTCTACTCTGGTGTATACTATATCACAATGTGCAGAAATATTCTATTGAATTCTCTGAATCATAATGCTTCCACCAAGCAGCAGTGTGTGTTGTGTGGAATGAGTGTATCATTGGTGGGTGGAGAATTACCAAGACAGGATACCAGAAGTATGAAGATTCTTACTAAACCAAGTTAAAATGATTCTCACTGGAGACAGAGCACCACGATCAGTATCAATGCTAGGCACTGTCTCCAAATTGACTTAAAATGATTCTTGTTAAGAGTAGACTTAGCAGGGTGAAGACAAGAGCCAAAGATCAAGCTAGTTTGAAAGGAGAGCTTAAAGGAGCTATTGTAAAAGTTAATGGACAAGAATATCATTGGTTCTATCACTTTATAAAATGAAAAACAGTAAGACAGATTACTTATGAACTATAAGCTAGCAATATAAACTGTATTTTTGGTAGTTATGGAATACTTAATTGTAGTTCCTTCAAATTCTCATACTTTGAACACACTCACACAGTATTGTACCTCATTGTATTAGACTACTTTTCAATTCTCAGGAATGTGATTTAATATTTTCTAGGAAATACATCCTGTTATTTTAGCAAAAGCACACAAAGAAACTAATAGTGATGTGGTTCTGTTATTTCTGATATTTGTGGAGGCTAAATTACACAGACATTTTGGTAAATATGCTGTTTGTCTTTTGTCTACTAATCTTCTTCACCTCATGTCTGACAAAAAGTATTTATGAAAGTAGATTTAGTTTTGTGATTAAATTGAAAGATTCATTAGTTAATCAATGTGTATGCAATAATAATTTAATCGTCTTTTTGAGTTGAGTCATAGATTATAATAACATAAATTATCTTTTATTTCTTTGCCTGGTACCAAGGAAGTATATGTCAAGAAAATATTAACGAAATTTTGATTTTTTTAACTCTGTAAGTTAACAAATTGCAGGGTAAATTTATAGTCTTGGTGCAAAATGTATTTTATAAAAGTGATAGATTGTTTTCTATTTTAGTTATTCTCAGGAAAACTATGTAAAATAAAATTGTACCTGAATAAGTCTGTAAGAACAAATTTAGCCTAAGGATTTATATTTATCCCTAAAGTGTTTTATTCAAGAAAGAATATAGTTTTTCCATGCAATGAGTCTTTTCTAAATTTCATATAAAAATCATGATATTACTGAAATATGTACAATTTAATTATTTTTGATGTTATATCTGTTTCTATATATTATTAAAGGAAACTCATTAGCAAAACTATTTAAATTGATTTTCTCTAATCAAAGAAAGAGTTAATATGCTAATATATATGTATATATATATCCTCTTGGAAAATATGCTTTTTCAATGATTTCATATTAAAATGTATTATTATATTTATTTTATACATAAATCATAATCATACTGAGTTATACCCTTTGGAACAATGAAGATATTGTTTTTAGCATAGAACTACTCTTTTTCAAGCAACTTTCACCAATTATTTACATTATAGCTGTGAAATATAATTGAAAATGATTTCTTAACTCCTAACTGTGGGCTTTTTTCTAATAAAATACTTTAGAATATTTTATTAGATTCCATTAATTGTCTCCGAGGAATATGAGTACACTTAATGTAAAATTAAAACATTTAACACTTAGACACCTGTACCACATATTCACAACATTTCAAATAATGAATAAATGTCATATATATACACATATACATGTGTATCCACTACTAATATATATTTCTTAGTTAATACGTGTGATTAGCATGTGGTCTTTAGAGTTTCTTTTATTGTTTTGTTAATAGCTGCACATGCTATGACATATATTTATGACTTATATTTACTTAATTCATGTATTTGCTTTTTCCAGAAAAAAATTATAAGTACAACTCTTCACAATTTTACTAAAACCTATACATATAAAAGACAAAATAGGCTCAGTAGGCTCTATTCATATTTGTGCATACTTATACAGTGTACATGCAGTTGTAACAAAAGAAAAGAAAAAGAGTCAATCAATTTGAAAGTTGGAGGGCATGGGAAGAATTGTGTGGAGGTAACATGGGGGTGCTTGAGGGAGCAAAGTGAAGGGAGAAGGTGATGTAATTATATTTTAATGAAAATGTATAAAAATAATTTAAATTAAAAATCAAAATAACTTTAACAGGAGTTGGGTACAAATAGTTGTAGCGATGTTTTTATGCAAAAGTAGGAACATAGTTGAAAATAGGTATGTATGAATGTCTAATGATAATGCCTGAAGAAATTAAAAAGTTAAAGCTCCATGACCAAAAAGATTTTCCCAGATATAATAGGAAAACATTTTGGTCATACATACATACATCTGAATCACTATGTGTGATAATACTTATAATTTGTAATATCAAATAGTTAGCAATACTACCAAATGAATAAAGTTGGCCTGCTTCTGACATCAAATAATTCATGAGCTGAAATGACACTTAGGTAGATGAATGTAGAAAACTGACAAACATTATTGTCTGGCTCTCCTAGACAATATACAAATTTTACTTCTGGCAATCTCAACTAGTTTACATCTGTGCATCATATTTAACAGTCACTGTATTTAATGTATTGTAATGATGTGTCATGATAAAAAATTCACCAGACTGTGCGTAAACTGTTGTTATGATTTGCCTTTGCCTATGGAAAAAATGTTTCTCCTCCTTCTTCTTGTTCATCTTGTTCTTGTACTTCTTCCTCCTCCTCCTCCTCCTCCTCCTTTTCCTCCTACTTCTTCCTTCTTTATTCCTGTTCCTCTTCTTCATCATTCAGATAGTGGAGAAGCACTTAGAAGTTTAATTCTAAATTCTGTTCCGAGAGTCCATCATACAAATTTAACAGGTAGAGTGTGTTGAGTTATTAAATGAATATATTAGCTATTGGAATTGCATTAATATTGAGCAACTGTTTCAGTGATAATAGCACAAACACAATCATAGAATTCAATTCCTAAGTATTAAGAGTACACCATAGTAATGATCTCTGATAATACATGATTTTGTAAAGTTAACACTAGGTTAAGGTTTAAAGGGTGGAAATAAAAAAGACTATAAAGTCTGGTTTGTTTTTATTTTTATTTTTGCTTTTGTTTTGTTTTGTTTCATGGTACCTAATTTCTAATATAGTATATAGTATTCCTTTTAGCTTTAAAATAATTAAAAAAATCAAACCCTGGTCAATAGTAAGATGTTTTTGTGAGAGGAAGAATGGAAACATAGAATTTAACTCCTAATAAGACAGAAAAAAACACAACTGTGACATTACATTGATAGGCTGACATGCATAAAGTATTTCAGGAAATTTAACTATAAATATTTCAAATAAGGTATTTATTTGCATGGTTAGGTATCATAAAGCCATCCTATAAAATTATTTACACATGTATATGTATATATATATATATAAATATATATTTATGTAATTTAAAATTTATATGTATCTTTATATACATTTTATCCTTGAATAAACCCAGAGTAGGGAAACTTAAAGGGAAGACCTCATAAAAATCTGTATATTTTAAGTATTATGGAATATTTAGCACAAAAGTTCACTTTTACATTAATGTTGAAGGCATTAGTATACACTTAAAGTTATTTTTCTAATGTCTTGGAGTTTGAAATCAATATTCACACTGTCTCATGAATGAAAGAAGAAGAACTAATTATTAACTGAACACTAGATAATTTAGTGATTATCTTTAACAGAAAACCTGCCTATTAGGGTATATTGCCTAATAGACTGAGAAAAAACAAATATTTATAAATGTATAAGCAGTCATTGAAATCAAGGAAAAAGCTAATTATAACAAAAGTGAGTAAATCCAATAATCTCATATTATATATATATACATATATAAGTGGAGAAATACGAATCAAATTATATTGGTTGCATCCTATGATAATGAAACTTGAATGGTATTTTAATAAATAAAATTAGATGAAAGGCTTGCTAGATTAGTTTTAGAGTCAATTGCTCTCCTATCATGAATGTATGTGTGTGTGTGTGTTTGTGTGTGTGTGTATGTGTGTGTGATATTCATAAGGTAGAATGAATATAAGAAGATTCTAAAAGCATAACTAGAATTTTTGTGAAGGATTTTCATATCCCACCTCATGAAATCCCAGTAAGTACCTTAATTAACTTGGCACTCTGATATAATCAAGCCAAGCTAATGGAGAGTAATGAAGGCATTTTATATTTATAGGTCTTGATGAATTGAATGTAAATCATCACAGTGAACAGTTTCTGTCTTACAAAAACTTGTAATAGTTTCTACCCAAAATAACTTGGAGGCAAAATAGTCTATCACCATTTACTAATTTCATTGAAACTTTCAGTTCTGACCTAAGAAAAAAAGCAACATCTCCATTTGAAGTATAACAGGACAGTTAATAGCTTTGGAAATTTAGTTCCCAGGGCTCACAAAAATGCTTTTAGTACTTCAAAGTGAAATTTCTTTTCTCAGAGAGAAGAGAAGCCTGTTTACCTTAACTTTCTGTATTATGGTGAAAAAAAATTTAGATGTTATTCCTATTCTACAAAGTTGTATTAGATAGCATGTCATTTGTAGTTTGGAAAAGGATTTATGCATTTTAAACCCCACACTTATATCTAGAAAAGAATTTTAAAGTTTTAAATGTCACACATGAATTGCACCTAGCAGCATTAGAAATAACCCTACTTTGCATACAAACTGGTTTTGCCTTTAGAGTATGGAGAGGTTAATTTTAACCAAGCTAGTCTGCATAAAAGAGAGCAAACTTCCATTGTTGTGACAGTTTCNTTTTTTTTGTGCTCAGAAGTGCATCAAGGTGAGAATATGCACTAATGCTTTTTTCTCAATTTTATTGAACTTGCTCTCGTATTTATTTATGAATGCTTTACTCCATAAATTTACAAACACAAATTCTAAATAATGACTTTTTGGGAAAGCTTTTCTTGAGAGGTACTCAACACTGAATAACCATAGAACATCTGGCATGAGTTTTAACCTCCATTTTATTCACACACACACACACACACACACACACACACATTTCTAGCCAGTTCTCTACAGTTCATGTACATTGTGTAAGAAAGACGTGCCTAGTAGTTATTGCTCTCAGTTCTCATAAAAGCAAGACATACTGCAATAAAAAATAATTTATAATTTACAGTAAGAAGTTTGTTGGTGAGATGACTTGCCAGCTTTATTTCTCAGACATACATACAGTTTGTGCTCATTACCAACTCATTTGAATTAGACTGTTAGGAATGACTTTTGCTTTGGTCTTTTGTTGTTTTATTTGGGACTAGGATAATACCTAGGATAACACAAATGTTCTCTCCATCTGTCCTCCATATCTAGCTAGTGAGAATTCCTTAAACCATATCACAAAACTCATGTATATTTTAAGGCTGGATTATACCTATATGAATATAGTCAAGCTGAATGAAATTTTAATTTTATTCTTTTACATATATCAAATACCATTCGATGAAGAACCAAGATATTGATGTTTCACAGGTTATCTTACTATAACAACAGATGTCAACTTCCTAATTATCAGACAGATAACTGTCTCTAATACAAATTTATCACTTAATAATCTTTTTTCACTTATTTTGTTAAAACTTATAAATTAAAATTTCATTTAATACAATTCTAATTTAAGAGGCATTTAATATTTAATTGACTTGTTTGGTGTATCCTTGTCAATACCATAAAGCAAAGATGTATAACTAGTAATACACTACTTACTATAATACATATGCCAAAATTATAAACTTCTATTCAAACTCCTCTGAGAAATAATAACCATGAGAGCAAATGGCAAATTTACTTTTAAGACTCATTTTGTGATTCACTCACTGTATATGCCTGGGAATAAAGCATGATGATGAATTCTGGTTTTATAAAGCCTATAGATGAGTTTCAATCAATTTTTAAAATGTCAGCTAATTTATATAAATTCTCAAAGTTTCTCAAAATATTTTTATCATTATTACTCAATTAAAACGTAAATCTTAAGAAAAGCCACCAAAGGAATGTGATCTATGCATTTATTCCTTGTCCTCTATCTTGATTTACTTCCCAAGCTGCCTTCTCCAAAAATAAAATGTGTATGTCTGTAGATGATTCATCATATCCCAATGCTTCTAGCAGAATGTATTCATAAAAAGTGATCTGACTTTAAAAAATAGATTTAGATTCTGACAAGGAATAATTTATTATGACTATGAATAAGCTTCCCACCAACTGGGCTCTTTCACAGTTGGAAAATGAAAAAGTTTTGCTGAAGTGTTGTGTAGTAGGGGCAGTTAGAAAATGGGGCAGAAACAAAGTCAAAATCTAAATCGGATTACATTTTAAAAATTTTCCCATTCTTACAACAAAGCTTTCATGATAATAAAGGTCACTGCTTTAATTACACATAAAGCAAAGAAATTTAGTTTTGTAAGAGTTCGTCAAAGGAGCAATTTGATCATCAGCATGACATTTAATTGCTCAAAATAACATTGATTTACAGAAAACTAGAAGATGTGAATCAACAAATCAACACAGGCAAATGATTCATGTTAGATGTCATTGTTTTATTGTGACTTAACAGTTATAATCATGCTTCAATAAGAACAGATTTATATATTATAAAAATTGATTAACAGCTAAGTTTTTTAGTATTGTGTGCATAGGAGATTATACACTTCTATACTGAACTCATGTTATTGAACATAAAAAATGTGAAAATGATCATTTAAAAACAAGAGTGCATTAATGGGAGTTCACTGATGCTCTACATTTTGTGCAGAATTTAAATTACCAGTATAATTAAACTGATATGAACATGTGAAAATACATAATATATTGTAAAGTGTTTCTCAATGAAAAAAGTTAAAATGTCATTGATTGACTTCAATGGTAGATATCGCTAACAATTTTTTTTCTGTTTCTCATAGCATATATCAGTATTTGGTTCTTGACTTTGCTTTCTCCTTAGCTGTTACCTTTCATAGGATTTTTATTATCTGATATATGCCTTATTAAGTTATCTTATATTTATTTATTTATTCGTTTACTTGTCAATGGGTTGATGGGTGGGTGTGTGCATTCATAGCAAGGTGGGTAGAGGTCAGAGGAAAACTAACAAGAATCAGTTTTTGCATTTACTCAGTAAGTTCCCAGGATCAAACTCAGGTCATCTATCTTGGCAGCTGGAAGATTTATCAACTGTGCCATTTCACTTGTCCTGATATACTTGGAATGTTTTTAAAAATAGTTAATTATACACTTTCCATTTTCTACATATTAATAAATTAATAAATGTATTAGATATTGTGATCTTGGGTTCATATGTTGACTGTTGCTTCATCTAATATGATTTTAATAGCCTTATTAATACTTGAAATTTTCTCATAATGAGACATACAAGACGATGAGAAATGAGAGTATTTTGTAGATAAGGAAATGTTTGCATGACAAACTTGAAATTGTACTATAATTTTACTTTGGCGCATATTTCAGAAAGAACAAAAATTAAATTAATTATGGCATGGTCATCATGATATCATAATGTTCCTGACACTATCATTAAGGGTCATTTTGAAAACTAATAAGAGTATACTGGGCTGGAGAGGTGGCTCAGAGGTTAAGAGCACTGACTGTTCTTCCAGAGGTCCTGAGTTCAATTCCCAGCAACCACATGGTGGCTCACAACCATCTGTAATGAGATCTGGCGCCCTCTTATGTATACATAATAAATAAATCTTTAAAAAAAAAGAGTATACTAGACAGGTAAAAGTATAAAGAACAGAACTGCAGGAAGACACAAAGCACCTTCCTTGTAAGAATTTTACATACAATAGTATGTGATTTAAATTTGACTCATTTAAAGGAAAATACCAAAGTGTTTTAGCAAAGGCTTTGATTTTAGTGACTTTTTCATATATACTGAATCTATTTATGCTTTACACAATTAAAATATTCATATTATAAAATTTTCTGTTAAAATAACATTTTAAAGAAAGATTTTAGAAATACTGTGAACATTGCAGTGCCTATACATTTATGATCAAATAGAATACTTTTGCAAGTAGTTGTATAATTTCATTATCTCTAGGTAGAATTGATAAAACTATTGACAAAAAGAATTACAAATGTTTCATTAAGTAACATCTAAAAATTCTCTTTCTATTGGTTTACTAGACCGGTTGCATTTATCACTAGTACCTTTTATATCCCACTCTAAAAGGCTTATCCAAGGTTTATCAATGGTTGTGAATCAACTGAAAATTCAACCAGTAATTTTCACAGTTCTTGGCATATCACTACAAGCTATTGTCATTTACTGTGTGGCAGTATAAATTGAACCCCTGTAATCTCTAGAAGATAGAAAATTGACATTATCTCCTTTTTTTTCCTTTTTCTGTATAACATATGGCAATAATTATTTCCCAGTTAAAATAAGAGTACTTGGTGTTGGGGAAAAAAAAGCATCTCCCACAAGCTTGTAATATGTATGCTTATTCCCCAGCTGGTGACATTATTTTCCCAGGTGGTGAAATAGGGGTGTGGAAATTATTGCATGAAATTAGGTCACTGGGTAGCATTCTTTTAAAACTTACATTGATTTTTAGCTTTTCCTTTACCTTTCTCTACTTCTTGTTGCATAAAAATAAAATAAGCTTTTTTTGATACATGCTCCTGCTTCCATATTGTGCTCAAACACATAGAGCCAAGAAACTAGTCGGTGAAAATTATGATTCAGTGAGCCATAAGGAATTATTTCCTTATATTGCTAAGCAATTTGATGACAACCATTATAAAACTAAGCAAAATACTTGGATAAATGTAGGGCAGTGGTAATGTAATTGTATAGTTCGAAATGCTATGATAAAACAGTCAATTTCACCTGACACATACATGAATGCATATAATGACTAGCATGTAATAAAATTGATTTATATTCTTAACTCACCAATGGATTAATACTGTGTGGCAGTATAAATTGGACTACAGTAACACCTGTAATGTCTAGGAGAAGATAGGAAATTGGCAGTATCTCCTTTTTTTCCTTTTGTGTAATATATGAAAATAATTATTTCCCAGTTAAAATAAAAATAACAAGAAAAAGCTTAGTAATATTATTTAAAATATTTGTAAAGAATATTAATAAATATATGATGATGAGAATTTTCCAAGATTTTACATTGATATGTGTTGATAGAAAATAACATTATTTGGACTTTAAGCTGTGAAGTCTTATGGTTTTCTTAGTTTAATGGTGTTGGTCTCAGACATTGATAGTTTGACAATAATGTCAATAGTTGATCAATATTTTCCTTTCAATTTCTATTCCATGTTTCATGAGTTAGTCAGTTTTGTCTCTAGAACTAAACCCAAGATAAATTTCTTTAAAAGATTTCATTTTTGCTCATAGTGTCAGAGATTTTCAGGCCATGCTCTTCTGCTTCCCGTCTTTCTGGGACATGGTGAAGTAGGACAACAAAACAGAAGCAAAATAGGTCTCTGCAGAGTGGCCAAGGAACAGAAATGAACATGACTATGCTAAACAAGAATTTTCCTGACCTATTTTGTCTATTAGGACTGTCAGTACAGACATTAAGGGGAGGTCTCCCTACCCCATGTACTCATCTTTAGCATTGCCCTTGCAGATAAAATTGGAAGTGTGTTTTACTAATTTGCTAGGTGTACCTCAGTCTTATCAGATTGGAAATCAGGATTTAAACACCACAAGTGTACAACAAATGAGTGTCATAAGTGACATTCTCCCACTCAGTTTCATCATTTACAAAAGAATTTTAATGGCATAATTCTTAAAATTTATTTAGATATGAAGTCCAGTTATTTCCATTTTTGGCATTTTGGGTGAATTAAAAGGCACTTAATTATGTAAGGATTAGCCATCATATACTATCTTAAATATTAAGTATCTCCTTATCTGATACATCCTTCCAAAATAAAAGAAGGAGATTCACAGTGCCTGAAGGCTAGTGATAATGCTCTTTTCTTTATATCTGTGGTTTAGAAGAAAAAGATAACAGAGAGAGGTTATGTAAGGAAAGTGGCACCCTGGCCTTGGAGCTCTGACCAGGGAAAGGAAACACAGCCTGGGTTTGGGACCTGAGCCAGAGAAATGAACACTTTATCCCCAAACCCAGAACTAAGGAAACCTGCCCTGACTCTGAAACCAGTACCATAATAACACTCTTGGTCCCTGGAGTCAGAGTCAGTGAAAGACATGTGCCCTGGCATTACAGTTAGTGACCAAAAGCTAAGTAAGGCCAGTGAAAGAAACAGGCTCATATCAGGGCCCTCTCTGTGCTGACCAACTGGCTTGCGAAACCAACCAATCAGAGCAGGAAAGTAGTTGCCCCTGGCCAACTGACTTTTGAAACTTACCAATCAGAGAGTAGAAACTGGCACCCTGGCCTTGGAGTTCTGACAGGGAAAGAAAAACAGCCTGGGTTTGGGACCTGAACCAGAGAAATAACCACTTTATCCCCAAACCCAGAACTAAGGAAACATGCCCTGACCCTGAAACTAGTACCAAAATAACACTCTTGGTCCCTAAAATCAGAGTCAGTGAAAAATACGTGCCCTGGCCTTAGAATTAGTGACCAAAAGCTAAAAAAGGCCAGTGAAAGAAACACAGTTTGGCCCTCATATCAGGGCCATCTTTGCCCCTAGCAGAACTGACCAATCCCAGGGCAAGGAAAAAACTAGCCAATCCCTATTGACTCCACCCCCTGGCCATCCTATATAAAGGGTCCCTGCCTAGGCAGTTTTGAGCTGTTTTTCTCTACCCTGGTAGAGGCAGCTACTCTCCTGGATTCCTCCTCCCCAAATAAATCTTTCTTAAAAGAGTTTTGGGTATGAAGACCTTGATTCACTGGATAGAAGATCATTGCTGTGACGTCCCATAGTGGACCGTGCAAAGAGGAGATGAACAGAAGACCGTTCCTATGATGTCCCATAGTGGACTGAGCAAAGGAGAGAGAGCTGAGTAACACTTAGGCCTGAGAAGCAGAGCTCTGCTAGGAAGGCCCCCCCCCCTTAAGTGGGGGCTGAGCAAAGCTCAGCAGTAGCAGCTTTCCAGGAGAGAAGCAGGATTGCTATATCCTGTGGGGAGACCATCCCCCACCACACCAGGTATAGCCTGACTCTCCCCAACTATCAGGATATCCTTCCCTGCTGAAGCAGTTCCAGGCCTGACTCTCCAGAGCAGTCAGAATAACTTCCTCTCAAAGGCTGGGCTAATTCCTTGCAGCCCCAGCTGTAGGAGCTGTTCCAAGCAGCTTCAAGGTGTCTGGGACACCGGGATACCTCGCCCTCCAAGGCTGGGCTGACTCCTTGCAGCCCCAGCCCTCAGAGCCCACTGAGTTGCAACTTTGTTGCTTACATTTTGGTGCCATAACTGGGGACCAAGCCCACTGAGGTGCAACAAAGTACCTACATTTTTAAGAGGTGCAACAAAATACCTACATGTTACCTCTAAACAAAATACACTGTGTGAACAAAAATTTATATGCTTAAAACATTGGGATATATTTATTCTTCTCCACTTAATTAATGATCAAAGAACATGACACATATCATTGGCTTTTACCACTCAAAAGTCACTTGAAAGAAATGAAATGTCTCATATTCATTTTTAAATTCCTTTTTTTAAATAGTTGGTAAACTCTGTTGACCGGAAAAGTGACTTAATGCTACATTTATAACTGTGAATCATCTCGATATCATGCAAGTGACTTCTATGTAATTATTTGCCTGTGAAAGAATTTGGAGAATTTACATGTATTTAGAAAATAATAAAACTGTTTTAAAATAAAACTCTGGAAGTTATTTAAAAATACAAATTTTGCATGTTATGATCAAAGATTGCAGGGTTCTATTATGAGGAATATAATCAGAATAGTGGGATTAGAATCTTTAAGAAGAGAAACATAGTCTTTTTAATTACCTAGAGAAATGAGATAATTTCACTAGTTCCTGGAAACATGGAAGTGAGTAGTTTTGTACTCCAGGTTTTTGAAAGGCAAAATTGTGTGCTGAGGAACTGTGATGTCTTATGATGAATAATTCCTTTCAGGACCATTAATAACAGAATTGGTTGAAGCACTTCATTTTTCTTCTCTGTACTATAAAGTATCTAGAAAGATGGTTCTCAGGAGAGCAAAATGATATTTTCTTTATTGCATTTTTAAAGAAGATCATGTATTCTTTTTATTACAGTTACATTAACTTTGTAGATCTCTGACACTAGAAATGCTTAAAATTTTCCAGTGATATTCCAGTCAACAAAAAATAGATGACTGTGTTTACTACTGTTAACAGTGTTTCGCTTGTTATAGTTAGGTTGTCTACTTTTACAGAAAACAAAGCCTCATTTTTTTGATATGAGAGAATATCATGCATTTCATATATTTGATAGCAAATTCTTTTATTCTTCTACATCATACTTAATGAAACATATTGAAAACACATTAATGGTCCAATAAATCTTTTCCTTTTATTATGAGTTTTTAAGGAAAAGGTGGAAATATTATTTCATTGTAATTATGTCATAATCCATAAATATTTTAAGGTAGTAATATTATAATTACTCTGTATATGGTATAATCATATGAAGAAATTTTATTAATTGGTAGGAACCATTTGAATTAAGATTTGCCTTTTCTGGAGCAGTTGTAGACAATTTACAGGAGCTTCTTTGTAGACTAATGATCAAATATGTATTAGTTGATAGAAAACTTGTTAATGAATTCAAAATGAATATTATAATAGCTATTATTAAAAGAATAATTCAATTGCATAGATGTTAAATCTCACATTAGTATATTCTTTATTAAATTTAACCACATGCAGATACTTAATCAGAACTCTGTAGTGTGAGGATATACTATATAAGAATTATATTAAAAACATTCAAAAGAAACTGGGCATAGTGACACATGCCTTAACTCCAGCACTTGGGAGGCAAAGGCAGGTTTATCTCTGAGATTGAGGCCACTCTGATTTACAGAGAGTTCCGGTACAGTCATGACTACCAAGAGAAACTCTGTCTTGAAAAACAACAAAACAAAACAAACAACCACAAAAGTTCAAAACTCAAAATACTTATGAATTGATATCTCTGTGAGGTAGAAATAAATACTTGAGTAATGTTTAAACTAGAAAGTGTGTATGTATATAATGATTTTATTATGAACCAAAATCTAACATACACAACTGAATAAGCTTTCTCACAAGCATGATAATGAGCCATCCACATAGATCATTCACCAAGCTACATGGTCCTTTTGTTACAGATGCATAGTAGAATTTTAATGATATTGAAATAAAATTGCAATGTTAATTATAAATGTGCTAGAAAATTTTATCTTGTACTGTTGATGAGTAAATTTCATATAATAATTAATTAAATAGACTTCTTAGGTTGGAAAATTGTAGAATTAAAAATATAATTATTCAACTAAATTAAGATTACATAATAAAATATTAGTCAACTAGAAACTGAAAAGAATGAAAGTATGATTCTATGACCAAATATAGCAAAAAGAATATATATTTTAAAACACCAATTTAAGTTAAATTATTCCAGCTATCAAAATCTTAGGCTTTTTGTTTTGTTTTGTTTTTTTGAGACAAGGTTTCTCTGTGTAGTTCTGGCTGTCCTGGACTTCACTCTGTAGACCAGGCTGGCCTTGAACTCACAGACAGCTGCCTGCCTGAGTGCTGGCACCCACTCCCTCTGGGTACTTCAGGCCTTCTCAACTTGTAACTGTTTTGTGAAACTAACAAAATACTTTAAAACATTTGCATCCTCAAAAGATTCACACTGGAAATGTAAAAACATTTCAGATATGATTCCTTCAAGTTTCTATTCAATCATTACTATAAATTATTTGTTTAGAGTATGAGAGTTAGCTCAGTGATTAAGAGCATCTGTGGCTTTTCCAGAAGACTGGGGTTTGGTTCTCAATAGCTCAAAGTCTTCTGTAATTACAGTTCAAGGGCATCCAATGTCATTTTCTGGCACCCATAAGCAACAGGCACACATGTGGTATAGCGACATACATGCAGGCAAAACATTCATACACATAAAATAAAAATAAATGAAACTTTTAAAAAATCATTTTGCTTTATTGAGTTTGGTTTTTAATGTACCTACTGAGTTGTTGCTTCTCAGACTCTTTTAACATTAGCATAGCAATTGTTTTAACCAACAAAGTTTGAGCCTGATGAGCTTCACTGCTAATGAAGCTAAAATAAATAAAATATGGAAAAAAGATGCTGGTTTAGCAGTTTCAAAAAATGGTTTGGGTATTCTTACCTACATTACCTCATTAATATTAAATATTTTGTGACATTATACGAACAAAAATATTCACAAATCACTATTTAACAAAGATTCCTAGAACAGTTTGCTATTAAGATAAACAAATCTTACCTCTCCCAAAATCTAATTGACATACTTGTGGTAACTGTGAAAATTATCATAATCTTTATTCTTATAAATTATTAAATAAAGTATATACAGTCAATATAAATTTTAGTAGTTTTAATAATTTTGTATGATGTAACATTTTGGTCAAATTATTTTTAAGGAAAAACTACCTATTCTGCAGCTATTTTATAAAAAAAAGTAACTGGCATTTAATATCAAATTTCTCATAAGGAAATGTACATTTTCTTACCTAAATTTCTGCTCATTAAGCACTGGTATCCTACCAAATAGCTACTAATCTTTACAATTTTCTAATGATATGTAGTTGTTAAGAACTTCAGAAGTCTTGGGAATAAAATACTAATTTGCCTTAAAGTGCTAGAATTTTATTATGATTTTATTTTCAAAAGTCTTAAAGCAAAATAATTTTTCTCCTGGCTTCCACAAATCATACAAGTTCTCACTAGATAATGTTTCAATTCATATAGCATAAAGACATCTCAGATTTATTTAATGTATTTAGCAAATATGATCATCAACTTGAATAATCATTATAAGAGGCCTACTCAGGACAATCCTATTTTAAGCTGTAATCTGTCATATTTCTAGAAACACAATTTTCCTTTATCTCTACATTATTTTTCCAGAACATTGAGGATTTTCTAAAATGCTAAAATATTCTTGTTAGTTTTATTTTGATAGTTTAAGTTCAATTGAAACCATTTTGTCTGTCATCATATATAATTCATTGTAGTATATACCATGTTCATAAAAATGATACTGAATTAATTATTAGCATATTGTAGATGTTAAACTTGTTTTCAGAAAGTGAAGGAAAGTTAGATCTCCTCTAAATTTGAATAGCAAAGGTACAACTGTATCTGAAGTATCTTAAGGAGAAAGCAAGTGTTCTAGAATTTTAGGTAATTCAATATGCACTGTTTTAAAAGAATTTCACATTGATGTATTCCTTTTCTTTCCATTGGCTTCTTTGGGACAATAAGCACTGTATCAATAGGCAATTTTTATTTTTCTGTGACACCTTTGAAAAAAGGACATAAAAAATCATCTTAAAAGATCACAGGTTCATTACTATTAATATTTTATTTGTTTTATTATATGTTTCTTTAATGAATTTCCTTGTAGTAGATCTTAGTTTCCCTAGTATCTACTTTGCCCTTGTAATATGTTAACATGAATGTTGACGTGGCTCTGCACTATTACTAAAACATTACTGTAACGTGATAGAAAATCTCATTAATCCTTATAACACCTATGAAAGATAGGTATTATATTATCCACATTAGTAAAATTAATGAACTCAAAGATCTTTTCATTTCTAGCCCCTCAGGCACACTGAGAGGCCATGATCTTTCAGGATTTTGTCTCTGAAAAAGATAATTGACTTTATTTTTATGACAATACAAGACTTTAATGAAATTGAAAAAGCTCATAGCTAAGCAAGATGATGTAAATGGGTCATTCACTTAATATTAATATTCTTAACATACTGTAGTGTTCATTTATTTCTAGCAAAATCAGAAAAGCATTATTGTTAATGATGACCTCTGTTATTAATTAAAGCCCCTTGTAATTCTATCTTTCTACTTTAATTCCCAAACATAATAGACTGGCAAACATACATTTAGTCATTTACGCTTCAAAAATGATCTCTTCAATTAGTGGTCTATAGAACATATTTTAGGAAGTTCTTAAATTTTAGGTCTTTGAGTAAGATAAATCAATTAAAAAAATAATGCTATATAACCTTGTGACAAGGCATGTGATATATTCTGGGATACTTATATCTAATTATTCACATTTTAAAATTCTTCATTTTCTGTCTATTTACTCAGCCCAGTGCTACACTGGGAAAGAGCCTGAACTATAGTTGCTCTTTATTATCACAGTGTAAAGGCTACAATGCATTATCAAAGTCCATGAACACAATAAATAACAGGTAGAAAAAAACATGAGAAGCTCTGGGAGTGGTAATGGCACTAAATAATACATACAGAGTCAATGGACTGTGATTAGCATTTCTCTGAAAGGTATCACAACCCTGTTCTGCTGTTAGAACAACATTTGCAACTGTGGGATAAATCTAAATTAGCACTGGAATCCCTGACTAATGTATCTATCATGAATAAGCCATGCAGAAACAAGCAATTGCGTTTTGCTTGTTACATCAGCACAAATTGCACACTAATCACTGTCTATTCTACAAACATCAATCCTACTGTGTTCTTTTCTTCTGGTTTCTTTAAAATACATTCATCCTATAAAACCACAGAAAGGGAAGTTTCCCACCATGTGAAATATAATAATTCAGGAGAAAGTGGTACATTATACCAGCCAGCAATCTAAGTTTAGCATAGTTCCTTTAATAAGGTAGGCAGATCTGATTATGTCTTGCAGTGATTCTCTGTGTGACCTTTATCTCTCCAACACTTGTCATTCACCAATTAATAATGAAACGAATACTACATTATTGTAAATCAGACCTCATTTCCTAAATCTCCTTGCCGATACTTCTTTTGTACAAATGAATTATAATATACATTATTAGATGAGTTTTTATAGAAAAACACAACTGACTGTTCTTTCTTTGACCCTGAAAACTTTTGTAAAAGAATTATCTATTTCTCAGGAATTTTGACATAATAGTTCAAATTCTTATAAATGACATGAAACATTTCTTCAGGGTATATGGAAATGAGTTTAACTGCATCTTCACTAAGGATTACTGTCATGTCTTAACATTTACTAAATATATGTTCAGTGTGCATGTGTATTAATTTAGTAGCATGTGTATATAATTATAATTTTGTT
Source organism: Neotoma lepida (assembly GCA_001675575.1). Lineage (NCBI taxonomy): Eukaryota > Metazoa > Chordata > Mammalia > Rodentia > Cricetidae > Neotoma > Neotoma lepida. Next base: position 666,172 of record LZPO01115351.1, on the reverse strand, counting down.
AAGGGAAAACACTTTAGTTTGCTGTGTATTCCATAATGTCCCATTCTAAAGCAATCAAATTCTTATAACTAAACAAAGAGGCCATTACTATCAATAGACTCATATGTATTAACTTTATTTTGCTTTTGGTTAGTAGCTAGGAGAGTTTCAGAGATAGTTCTGAAACCTTCCTTTAATTTCCCGATCTTCACCTGGCAATAGACAAGACCTTCCACACTCAAAGTTCTTTTCTGGAAAACATGGTCTTTTAATTCATATATGTAATTTCATTCTTTCATAATAGATGAATGATTTGATTTAAAATATGTTTGATATTAGTGACTGAAAGACCATAAATTGCTTCCATAAATAAAATATTATTTACATATTTTGGATAAGCAGTTTATTTGTGTCTTTAGAAAAAAAGAGAATGAATAGTGTTCTCAAGGAACCATTCTATTATATTGCATGCCTTCTCATGAACAGATTCTCAGTAGGTGAATATATTTTATATGCTTCTTTTTAAAATGCTGTATTTTAAAATTTAAAGTCAACAAATTATTTAAAGTAAACCAAATATAAACAAAAGTTTTCCAGTCATATTAAATAATACAACTTCATTTATGTAACTGTTCAGCATTTTAAAATGTAAGTATTCTAAAAAGTATGTGAAACCATGTCTAATTGAATGAGTAAAAATGCATCCAATAATTTCAAATATGCATCATGGGAATTTGTGCTCATAAGACTTTTAAATTGAGACACTAATTTTATTTCATTTTTATATATTGTTAGTTTTTAAAATAGTATAATCATTTGTGTGTGTAATTTGTCATAAATATTTCTATGATTTATCACAAAATACTTTCACCTTGTACTCTCTAAAATCAAGTATCAAAAACTTCTTTTTGAAGCTCTATGCTCATCAAAAACAACATAACTGTGTTTCTTTCTATAAACAATGATTTCTATAATATTGTAAATAGACATATTGGTAAACAGCACACATGTACTTATAGAAGGTCCAGTTTTTAACTATAAGCAAAAACAGATTTATTTTTATTCTGTTTAAATATCCAGATTCATTGACCAACCAAAATCAATTAAAAATTTTGCTATGTGAAAACAGAATTTCCCAAAAAACAAGTTTTTCTCTCTTTCTTCTATAATAATTAAAAAAAATGCATAGTTTTTTTTAATGTAATGATTACGCATTTATAAACTTGAAAAAATAAATATAGATAAAAATAATGACTCTTTAATATAAACAAAAGCTATTAAGAAAGTAAGTGGAGCACAGATTATAGCAAACTCAATTCATGTACAGTCAGCTTCATGAAAGAATTACAGATTTCTTCTTTTCTGCTTTAGTGACCATTACCTTGACCTACAGTCCTCTCAAAGTTGCTAATGATCACAGAACTGGTACTATATATCAAATATTGAAGGTGATAAAAAAACAGGAAGGAAATGCTTAAGTCAATCTGCAAGGACATAAGCCTCTTGTAATGAATTAAGAATGACTTTTATTTCAAGGACAGATACTCTCTTCAAAGTTCAGATGCAGACCTTTTGTATTCTGACACCTAAGAAGTAGGGAGTAGCAAGAAATTTGCAGCCCAAGTATGGAGAATTACTTTTTTTTAAAATTTGTATCCCAATTAGCTTTTAATTCGCTCTGTAACAAGCTATTTTCTTCTTAAAAAAATAAATCAGAACAGAAAATTTGGTAATAACCTAAGGAATGTAGTCTTTACTCTCATGAAAGTTTTATTGTTATTGAAACATTTTCTTTTAAGTAATTATCAATCGAAACATAATACAGTATCTTCAAGAAATGATGTTATTATCATTATAAAAATTTTTGCAAGCCAAAGTTGATAAAGCATTTATTAAAATTTTAATAAGCAGTTATGTGCCATTTTGGCCAAGAACTGATAGTTACATATGCTAAAAAAGTGTTATGTTATAATTTCATGAAGTATCATTTTTATAATACCTGGAATTATTTTTATCTTTTCCTTGACATCATGCCTATGCTAAAAAGACAGTTTCTTATCAAATTGCAAATGAAGACATAATGCAGGAAGGAAGTTGGTAGTTATAAAAAGATAATTCAAAATGGGTTATAAGGATATGCTAATATTAATCAAAATATCACGCAGACACTAAGTTTAAGTTCATTTTTTGTGGATTGATTGAAGACATGTAATAGTTTATGAATATTCTTGGTTTCTATTTAAGCACTCAACTTTTTTATACTGAGTGAGGAAAAGCACTACAAAGAAACTTGCTGCCATCAAATTGACTTGTTTGGTAGGTAGAGGATCAAGTATAAATCACAGTCTTTATGGCAGAAAAACAAGGTCCCATGCAGAGGCAATAGCATAAGCCCTTCCTTAGAATTTAGGCACTACCATGTACATTTTAAACAGTGATAGTTTCTCAAATTTCTATATTGCTGTCAACTTAGAGTTAATGAATTATTATATTTTATAGGAATGGCACGGCACAAAATCTCAAAACCATATGGAAAGATTAACATAATCAAGCAGATATTTTAAAAAAAGAATCAGTTTTTTTTCCAGAAAATGAAGGTTATTATAAAGTTTTAGCAGGGGATGGTGCAGTTATAAACATCCAGAAAGACCTGTCAAGTCATGTGCACAGAAAACAGAAAAAATTCCTGGAAGGCATCAAAAGGATCTGCAATCTGGCCGATCAAATGCTTAAGCTTCACAAAAGTTGGAAAAAAAAGTTTTATCTGTATCTGCTAGAACTGGGCACCACACAAGATGCCTTGTTCTACACATTTTGATTGGTTGTGGAAGAAGGGGCAGAATTTTACCAGAGCCAGGGACATGGAAACATTGCTGTGAGATTGTGTCTTCTAGAAATTCTCATCAGCATGCCTGCCTGAAAAAAGATCTTAACAATGAAGATACAAATAGACATGCTAACATGGAAGGGGGAAAGCTCACTAGAGAGGCCTCAATACTAGACAAAGACCTACAAATAACTAAGGAATGCTGAGAACTGGAGAAGCAGTCGTTCCCAAGGATGAGTATTGCAAATGTTGGCCAAGTTGTCAGCTCTGAAACCATATACATAAAGGTAACATGATATGAATTCAGAATATTATATTTATGTATTTAGGATATATATAGAAATAGATTTATGAATGTGTATATCTATGTGTGTATAACAAAAATTAAATAAAAAGAATCCATGAATTCGAGACAGAAAGTAAGGGAAAGTGTATATCAGAGGGTTTAGAAGGAGAAAAGAAAAGGAGGAAACTATATAATTAGAGTATAATTTCAAAAACTAAAATTGTTGTTATAAAAAAGCTTCATAAATTCCAAATTTGTTTTAAAAATTTGGTGTTTAGAAAACAATCAAGGTAATTTTGCCAACCCAAAAGCACCTGGGGATTCATTACTCCCTGTCAACTTACAACTATCTCAAAGGCCTACATTCATGCCTCAAGCAAGCCAGTGCATTGATTCTGTTGATTGAATGTCATGGCATCATTTACAGGATGTCAATGTAGCAGCCATGTGGAAATAAGAGTTATAGATAGAAGCATGGTGGTTTCTAACAGTGCATGATATGGTCAGAGTTTCTAAAAATGGTGCCTAACAGAATTAAACATGAGATTTTTGAAGTGAAGCTTAACTTTTAGTGAAGATTCAGGAAATGAGACATACCAGGTTAAGGAAAATTCACCAAGATAAGCCAACATCAACATGCAGATTCTGCCCTAGTGTGAGGTCACGTTAATTTCAACAAGTAAAGTCCTTGGGAATACAAGTTCTGCCATAGTATGCTCTGAACTTTTGATATAGGGACTGTTGGTTTAATGTAACTACTGAATTTCACTTTTTTTGGCAATCTCTCATTATTTTTCCTATTTATTCCTTCTAGATATAATCTTTTATGTTTTACATGTCCCATCATTATACCAGAGAAGAATACAAGCTTTATTTATTTATTATTAAGATCTCCACAGTTAAGTGTTTACCTTGAGTCTCAGAAAAACTTTAGACAAAGACAGGGAACAGCATTCAAAATGGCAAGATATTAAGACCTCGTGAGGTTAGACTGAATTTATTTCACAATGTGAAATGTTTGTTTAGTATTAGGGACCATGGATAGCATGCTATGTTTGTGTAAGTGTTTACCACAATGATCTATGCATTAAAATTTTGTGACACTATCCACAGGTGGTGGAAGCTTTGAGAAGTATGCTCTAGTGGAATGTCCTTAGGTCACTAGTGCATTCCCAAAAGGGAATTGTCTTTGGGATTCCAATCAAGCATATGGTTCCTACCATTGCTATCCAGCACTCTCAAATGATACTTCCTGATTATCAATTGGGGCTTTCAATGCCATCAACCAAAATGTCTTTTATATAAAGCTGATTATCTTAGATATTTTGTATCATAACCCACAACTGACTAACACAGGTGCTATGCTATTTAACATTTAACTCCATATAATTCACAATAAATGAAATGAGATTTTCCCAATAATTATTTGCATTTGGAGACACCTTACAAATGTTCTTGATTAGCAAATGATTATTTATTTTTGTTCTAAATGTTTGGTCAAATCCCTTCCAGCCTTCCTAACACAACATAATAAAAAACTGATTTGTTGTTTGAAAAAACAGCAAAGCATATAACATATCAACACTGCCCTTGCATGATACCATAAAAATTTCAGTGCCAGAAATGAGTTACTTCTTTTGGAGTTGTTGGTCAGTAGAATTTCATATACCCACAAATATTACAGAGTATTTCCACTGATTTTTGTTACCTTCCACAACTTGATGGTAAGACCCGATTGCATCACATACTTGAGTTATACCATATGGGGAAACTGGCTGGTACTGACCTGGAAACTTTATTTCTATCTTGATTTATATGACTATTTTGATTTCATAGTGTTGGAATGTGCTATGCATGCTACCAGAGATGAAAATCAATCATCAACCAGACACTTCTGTGAAACCTATGAGTTACAATAACAACTGGTCTGACATGACATGTCCCACTGGTACAATAGTAGCAGACACATCATAGAAATAACCTACCACTTTCTGATTGGATTTACATCCCACTCTACAAAACCATACCTACCATCATTGTTGGACTAAGAACCTGTGACTAGACAAGTCTTAGGACTGAAGAGGACAATCTGCTACTATTATTCTGCTAAATGGACATAGTATTAAACTGACTCCTAATGTTTTATCATCATATCCATAGATTAACTTGTCTCTCAATTCTCATCAGAGGATCTTCTGTTTGCAGTAGATGGTGATTGACACAGAGACCTGTAACTGTCCAAGATGCAGAGAATAAGAGATTCAATTACTTCTCAGACTAAAATAGAGCATATATTCTGTACTACTTCCTCCCAAATCTCAGGAATCATTTTGGTAGAGGGGCCAGAAAAAGTATATGAGCAAGAGGTGGTAGATGACTGCAAGGAAATTTGTGTTCTGGATATCACAAGGTAGCAGCATGTATGAATTGACAATGGTTGTGACAATACGCATAAAACCTTTGCAAGCCTAAGACAGAAAGAATCTCATTACAAAGAAGTGAATTGGTCATGAAATTCCATCTTGAGCTATGGAGCTATTATCAATTGTCAGTTATTGATAGAAGAAAAGTTATATTTCTCTGAGTGTAGTTCTTGATAAGCTAACCACATTCCAGTAGAATATCATACACCCAGGTATATTTGGGAAGCACAAACTGGTCTTGTGTGGGTAGGGGAGGAGGGTGGGTCAGCGAACAGTTAGGGAAGGCGGGGCTGAATATGATCAAATCATGTTGTATGAAATACTCAAAAAATCTTAGGGGAGAAAAAGAAAAAGGGCATTTGAAAAGGAATTAAATTTAAAAAAATTAAGTATTAAAATTAAAGAATTTACATGAAAAAGACAAAATGGATGTAAAAATAGTATGATAAGTTGCATGGGGAGAGACATAAGGAAGAAAATAAGTGCAAGTATCGTATTTGAAAGGAGAGAAAAGGGTTTTGAACGACTTTTAAGGAGTCTCATGATGATGTGAGTGTTGTGTCAGAAAAGGAAGCTGAGCCACTGCTAAGAAAAATGCCTGGTCAGGGAAGTCTCTACAAAAGCAGATAAGTGTTCGTCAGGGAATGTATTTCTTCTTTTACACTTTGAACACTGTAGGAAAGAGTAACAAAAACAGAGGAGAAAGTTGTAGTGGGCCCTATAGTTCACTAAGTAATGTCCAGTTTTCACAGTTAAGACTATAAATCACTAGTTAATGTCAAATTCCAGTCTTCATTCAAAATGTCTTTTTATATGAAACTTAAGAGAAATTCAGCATCACTTTTAATATCTACAGAAATGAAACATAGCTCATAGCCCTCCAGAACATTTTAAGGGAAAAAATGAAAAATAATTAGTTGATAAAATGTTTGTAAACCAATGTAATAATATGAAATTTTTGATATAGGAGGTCAACTGTACTTCTGTATATTTCTAGAATGATTTTTTTTAAAGCCTGTGGTCATAGTAGTAAGCAAAAAAGACTTATCCAAACCAATAAACATCATCATTTTGGTCAAAAAGTAGTGCATCACTGGAAAAATTCTAGTGGTATGACATTGAGCAGCAGTGAGAATGGACTGTGTGTGTTGTGATATTACTCTGAGCGGAACTATTTTAAATGACATTCACATTAACAAAATGTTTGCAGGAACTGAACAGTACTCTAGACAAAGTCATCAATGACTAAGTTTCTAGTTTTCTAAAACAATGTTAGAATTTTATTTTGCTACCTTCAGCAGTTTTATTCTTCAGCACAAAATTTAATTAGTTATCACTAAAATGATGCAGAAGGCCTGGCCCCATGTTTTCTTTCCTATACATTTGTATAACTTTCTGACTTAACTATCAATGACTAATTTCTCAGAAAAACTTATATCTGAGTGGTGAAATATAACTGCTGAGAGTAATACTTGAATACATTCCATTCATGTGATGACAAATTCTAGAAATAACATCAATAGTAGTATCAGATAGATCTGGGATTGGCTTTGTCACTCTATAATTTTTTATCTGAGGAATGATGACTTTCTCACTCAGAATTCTGTATCATTTTTCCTTCAGCTCTAAAGTGAAGTTTTAATTCTTATACCTTAGAAGGACTATTTGGAAAAATGGCCACTAAAGAGGATTACTCAAGGCAAAACCTTGTAAATAAAATGTTATTTGCTACATAAAAAGAAATATTAATATCAATTCACTATTATTTTTCTTCTATGTAATTTTAAAAATGTCTATTTTTGAAACTTATGTTTCTATATTTTCCCAACAGCATACAATAACAATATCTTTCTCCTGTCTTTTTAAATTAGAAGATAATCTACTATTTCATCTCAAATCGTGAAGTAGAATGCTCAATATTTGCCAGAATTACATTCTAACTATAATGATAGAAACAAATCTAGACATGTATGCCTAGTGTTATTACTACTGTCACTTATTACAATCCCTCAAATCGCCTACATATAACAGTTTAAATGTATATTATCCAAAGTAACTGAAAGGGAAGATAATGATGACAAAAAAAAAAGTGGCTGTTTTAAATGTATAACACTGTGAGTATAACATAGTGAACAAAAGAATACTATTGAAATGCACTGAGAATATTGAAAATTAGTGAAATAGGTATATCTCTAATTGATTTTGCTTTTATAAATAAAACACACACACATACACACACACACACACACACATATATATATATATATATATATATGCACATGTGCACACACATAATTTGATGCAACCATGCCATTCCTGTATCTGGATCCCATATATAAACTGAACTAATTATAAATCATAGATTAATAGTCTTTTTAATAGATAATTCTATAATTGATAACTCTATCCCTAGAAATAAAATAATGATAATTCTTCTTGAGCAATTTGTAAGACAGAAGGCAACATTAGTTCAATCATAATATAAAATAAAAAGACATTACACAAACTAGATTGTATTTGAGTAGAAAATGGGAATTATTTTTTACCATATAATGATTGAGATGATGAAGAAACCACTTCCTATTATAATAGAAAGATAAATATAAGTTTAAATTCAATTATAAATGAGCAAAGTCTCAATTGCTTCTTTGAGTTAATCATTATTATTCTATACACATTTTCATCTATAATTACAATGTATGAAGCATTTGACATGTGTTATTTTATGAATTATGAATAGGAAGTGGCTACTATTATGGTTCTCATTCTGCAGATGAGAAAATAATGTTCGAAATGTACACTAATTTATTCAAAGACACTCAGTTTGAACAACATTTCATTGCTATAATTGATTCATAGCAGAAAGCAGTGTTGAAGAAAGAAAATAGAAAAAAAATTAGTGCTTCAGAAAGTGTTTGAATTAAGGAATTACCTTAGGAAATATGAGTAGTTTTATTATTTTCCTTGTATTTAGAACAGTACCTACAAAATCTTGTAATATCTGATATAAGAAATATACAACCAGTACTTAAAATGACCAGTCACTTTTACATAACTAGCTATTCTTCTTTTTCTTTGAATTCTTTTAATATTGCACTGTATTTTTGTCAATTTAAAAGTGTTCATGAGTGTTATGCCTGCATGCATGTATGTGCAGCACTTGTGTGTCTGATGCCCATGGAAGACATAAGAGGGAGTTGGAGCCCCTAGAACTGGAGTTACTAATTGTTGTGAACCTCCAAGAAGTTGTTTGGAACCAAACTCCAGTTCTTCGCCAGAGCAGTAAGTGATCTTAACAACTGAGCCACCTTTCCAGTCCCAAGTGAGTTCTTCTTAATGTTCCAGAGCAGTGTACTTCCTTTGAAATTGAGCCTACATTATTAACTTTCTCGTCTTTTTTTTTCCTTAAGCATAAAATCATTCAATGATAATGTCACAGAAGATAAGTTTATACTATCACTGACATCATATAACACAGCACATAGCTATAACATGACTAACCTCACATAACATATTACATAAGGATACCGTGATTAGTTGCTGATAGTGTTAAGAGTCTGAATTGATCTGTAGACAGGTATCTAATGCTATTTGAATTTACATTTGAGGTTTGGCACAATGTTGGTTTTTCATTTTACATACCAACCCCAGTTTGTGAAAAAAAAATAAGTAGATAAAAAGAGAAAAACAAAAAAAAAATCATTTCAAATATAAAAAAGATTTGGCACAAACACCTGTCCTTACACACATAAATATTCAAACTATTTTTTTATATTCTAGGATTAAAAATATGTAACATTGTCATAAAGAAAGGAAGACTTTTCCAAACTATGTTTTAGAAACTATAAGAATAGGAAAAGTTTACATCATTCAAATGATAGTTTTACTTCTCCAAACCTCCCTATGCACAAAACAGTTGATAGCATCATAGCTATTGTGACACAATAGTTTGTAGTGAGCTTGGGCAATATCTCATATAAAGCAGTCCTGGATTAAGTTCTCATAATCCTTCAAAAAATTCGCTCCTTATTCAATCAGAATCGTTGTCAGACAATAGCCATACCTTAATTAGATTCTCTGGTATTGAAACACTAGACCCTTTTCTCTTTGTTGCTTCTGAACATCGCAATTAATGAAGATCGGAGCATTACTGTACTCTGAAATAACACATCACTTTTAGATAGTTGAGCCTGTGGTGTTGGTTGTTGTTGTTGTCTGATATTCTGTGCCTTACTGTAAATCCCAGGAGAGACTTAAGAAAATAGTGGATATATATAACTTCTCCTGAGACAGAGAATGATTACCTTTATAAGTAGAATTCAAAAGCATAAACTGAAAAACTAAACATTGATAAAAATCAAATTTATAAACTGTTGGTAATGAGCCTATAAGTGAAATACAGTGTAATAATGTGATTCAGTAATATTTTTACTTCCCTCAAGATTTTCACTTTTTTTTTCTAACAATTCTTGTTCCCCCTTTTGGCTAACTTGTAGGAACTGGGAGGCATTTATCCCCCCAAACAAATACTTCTGTATCCCTTAGAAAGTACATTCTATTCTTCTCACATTTCACTTCTGTTAGTGAACAAAAGGACTCTCAAAACAAAAAGGACTCTCATAAATAAAACTCCATCGAGCTAGAAAACCCAATCTCAATTTTATTTCAACTCCCAGAGTTGCACCAATATATTTTTAAAAAATGGTTTCTAAACTCTGTCCATCATGATTTTGTTTGGTTCTCTTGATATTTTATTTAGAATCATATATTTCTTCCTTTTTATTTTCTCAAGTTTTCATGCTTTTTCAACCTACAGGTACAAAAAATATTTTGAGCTCAATAATTAAGTTGGCAGGAACAAAGTTGCCAAGAATTAACAAACTTGCAACTCAACAGACAGAATTATAATCACATATCTGAGACAAGATGAAGGAGTCACTTCTCGAATAATCACTGAAGACTGATGTGATGTTCAAGAATTGATATAATAAAACAGTAATTTATAATAAAAAATAAGTCTACGAGTCTTTTCTTTTTAATTAGGTGTGATTTGAGTCAGTGTATTTTTTTAATGATTACAGAATAATATTGTATCAGAAACTTTCCATTTCATTTGGTTTGGTAGTATTCCTACATACATTTACAAATGGAAAATATAGGCATACATATGCTAAAATTAATATTATAATACTTACTTTAAATTGGTTATTATTATTCCTATGATACATAAAAGAATCATTCCTAATTTCAGTATAGTGGATAGGTTCTTCTGATAAGGAAGTTTCAATTTGTCTATGTTTTCTTTAAATTAATATGAAAACTTTGGATATTAAATTATGGACTTATTATTAAAAATATTTGGACAGACTTTCTTTATTTAAACATAATTATAACTAACTGAAAACCATGTTCTTCATGCATTTCTATGAAATAATCTCTAAATGATCATTAATAAATAAGACCATGGCTTGATAATATCATTGAAAGATTCATTTATCATTCAACATGAAACTTGAATATAATGTTGGTTAAGAGTTAAAAACAGCAGGGTGGTGGTGGTGCACGCCTTTAATCCCAGCACTGGGGAGGCAGAGGCAGGCGGATCTCTGTGAGTTCGAGGCCAGCCTGGGCTACCGAGTGAGTTCCAGGAAAGGCGCAAAGCTACACAGAGAAACCCTGTCTCGAAAAACCAAAAAAAAGAAAAAGAGTTAAAAACAATTTTGAAGGTAAGGGAAACATAAATATTGTCTATCACTTCAAACTCTTAATTCAGCTAGATGTTCTTAAATAATGGTGATCATTTTGAGAAAACAAAGCTTTAACTGCTCACAGTAGCCTTTTTAGTAATAATAAGCTTGTGGGGATACAAATGTTCAACTACTATGGAAAGAAGTTAGTAGATACTCAAAATTTCTTAAAATCACCGAATATGTAAAATAGTTGAATTTTGTGTTGAATAAATTGTGTTTCATTGCTTTTTAAAATATAAAGATTAAAATACCAACTCAATCACTGAGACCTGCTGAAGTAGGTTGATGATCTAAGATCAATAGAGATAGAAAATAATCATCTAGTAGATATTTGTACTTCTACAACACCTTATGAAAGTTTGTATTATGTGTTAACAAGACTTTAATATTTGTACTCTTTATAATACAAAACATCAAGGAATTCCTCTTTATGAGATGTTTTCACCAATCTATAAGGTTACGTTATTCTAAAAATTTTCTTCATTACTTACTAATATTTATTTATTACTTTAGTATTGTTATTTTAGCTTTCTTACAACATAAATGTCATTTTCTTCATACATTGGCTCTTTTTGTTATCCTTTATAAAACAGGAATTTTTAAAAATTTTAAATTTTGATTAGTTTACAAAGCACTGAGTTTTATTGTGGCATTTTCCTAGCAAGTCTGCTTTGTTTGTCTCCTCACTTCTTCTTCATGACCCTTCCCCTATATCTAATTTCATCTCTTTTCCAATTTCATGTCACATGTGAAACCTGCCCCTACAATTTCTCAATATTTCTATCACCCTCTTCTAGTGTTCTATTTTTGTTTTTGTTTTACAAAAGAATTAGCAAACCCTCATGTTATCTCCATTTTACCAGTAAGAAAAACCAAAGTACAGATAAATATCTTGCTATAAAGGTACAACTAAGAATTATATATGAAGGATTAAAACTTCACTAGTCTGATTGCAAACCCATGCTCTTTCTCACTGTACAATGGTACCTTTTACATTTTATTAAAATTTCAAACTCACATGCCACAATAATCCAAAATATTTCATTTTAGTAAAATTTCATTCCTTTTGTTGTACTTTAGTACTCAGAAGTCCCACTGTGAAATGATGGCTCTATTTTATGGCCTGTAGGTACAAAGATAGTAATTATGGATTTAATTAAACATTTTTCTTTCTTTCATATATCATCCTTTAAACATTCCTCTAGTAATTTCATCCTAGCTAAATAATTTAATTCTCAGGAGAAACTCAATCCTATATTTCATAAAATCAGTTTCCTTAAGACATTTTAGTCAGCTTTCTAAAAATGTTGTAACATGAAGAAGAGCATTCTGATGAATTTAATACAATTACACCTAGCCCCCGCACAGTTCCTAGAATTACCAAGTGAGCTACTCTCTACAAATCTATGAATGTGGCAGTTACCAAATCTGTTACAGCTTCCAGTGATGTATCTATCTTCTCATCATAGGAGAAGCACTGATTCAATTCAGTGAACCAGGAAGATATTATTTTGCTTTCTGATGCATAGGTAAAAGGATGAGTATTCGCATGAAAGTGCTGATGACATACAGAAGCAGACGATTATGTCAGTGTGTCATTCACATAACAGATGGTATGTGAAATCAGCTTCATGGATGATGCGTTTTCCAGGTTCTGATGTGCAGTACATTCCTTAACATCAAGTAACACCACATACTTGGGAAGAGCTTCCTTACAGCATCATTTTATAATGATCCATTGTTCAAGCAATAGCCTTACTCTGAGCAAAGACAAGCAATATATATTGCTTTTTGATGCCATGGATGAAGGTGTTATTAAATTTCTACTAAGTTTGCCATCAAGAAAAAGAGCTGTCATACTCTTGGGCATCCTTTCATGTTCCAGGTGTATGAAAGTGTCTTGATAACTTTTGATAACCCTATGCACACTATCAAGAAGCAAAGAATTCAATCTGAAAGTTTACACTTTCTTTCCACTATGCTGAATGATTTCTAAGAAAATATAGGGAAATCTGATAACAGTTTTCTGTCTGTATTCTGTGTCGCTAAACTTGTCAAGGTACAGATGTACTGAATTAAAATTTGTTTTTAAATCCAGTTCACTATACTTACTTCTCTCATTTTATCTACTAGCAGAATAATAATCAACAATATCAATAGCTACAATAAATTTGAAAACTATGATGTGACAAGCACTGCACTTAGTGTTTTAACACACATTATTTCATTAAAGTTGGTAGAATTATATCCACTTTACAGTTGCATCACATTAGCCTAACAACTAATGAAAACAATATTCAAATTCAGACACACTCTTCTATAGCTGTGCTTGCCCAGACCCATTAACATTCCCTGTTAAAGTTATTATTACCTACAAATTGTATTGTGAGATTTAAGAGTCGTGGCTATCCTTTCCTATGTCAGCAATTGTCAGTGACATGTTGTAATGGCACTCAGAAACTGTCTCTTCCAGGGATGAGTGTAATTTAGTGGGTATTCCCAAATCACACTGCTGCCATAGAAAAACCTCTCAGATGCATATAACAGATAGCAGTAATTTTCAGATACACTCATCTCTCCAGAAAGTTTGCACCGGTATGTATTCTGGCCACATGCAGACAACATTCAGTGAAAAATGGCAATCACTTTCTACCATCTTTATCTACTTCTAAATTACAGCTAAGGAAATTGACCTGCAGTACAACCAACAGCACTCAGTGTTGCTGTCTAAGGTCTGAACATTCAGCAGCTTTGAAAGTTATTGCTAAATGTGCACTTCTTTGAGATAAACACTTAAGATAATTGAAAGCCTAAGAATGGATTTCCATAATTTAAGAATACATTTTATGCACAATAATTGAACAGCCCAGTGAATCTGTTGCATTTGAGGAAGAGTTGTGTTAGGATAATACAGACTGAATTTCTTAACAATCCAATAAAATGCATAAGCAGGAACATTCTATAAAGAGAAAGTGCATCTTTTCTAACAACCCACCAAATTATAGTCTGTTGATACAGGGAAGCATTTTCAAGAATACTGCCTGATTCATCCCAATATCTGAACCAACCCTAGAAATAAGTGAGGTCAACGTGATGGCATAGTCACCTACTCCAGGCCTGCTTTTGACAATCTACTTCTTAGAAAGTGGCAGCAATGAATTAAATGGCCTTAGTTTAGTAGAAATTTGGGATAATTATTACAAGCATTGTAACAAAGATTTGCTTCTATCTAGATTTATGGTGCTGGTGTCTTTAAATGATTCAAGATTAGCATTTACAAGGCTGCTGTTGCTTCATTTATTTACTTGCGTGTGCGCGCGCGCATGTGTGTGTGTGCTGTCTCTTATACACATCTAGATGTGTATAAGAGACAGGTGTGTGTGTGTGTGTATACATGCCACAATGAAAGTAAAAGATCAATTTCAATAGTTTGTTTTCTCCTTCTACCATATGGCCTCAGGAGTTGAACTCAGGTCATCAGACTTGGCAGCAAAAGTGCCTTTGCCCACTAAGCCATCACCTATGGTTATGCTGAATTTTTAAAACCATATTGGCACATGGCCTAAGTGCACATACTACTAAGTTATTTTTTAGGAATAAGGGAAATTAGCCTCCATGGCATGTACCAAAATGAATAAAATATTCAGTGTAGAGAACTTCCATAGACTATTAGTAATAGCCTGGTGATAGTCCATTTTAGTTAAATACCTCTGTGTTTTCCTCAATAGGATAATTCTAATTACACCAAAACTATTTTTAATCAAGCAAAAGACTCATTTCATTGACCTCCCAAATCTGTTCTGCATGCTTATCTCCATGAAAGTATGGCACACATACCCTTACATATCAAAGTGACTGAAAGAACAACATATTGTATAATATTGTTGAATATGATAATTGTTAGAGGTATATTATGACAATATTTCTTTGCCTATCTGAAAGTGTTACATATTTGAAGAAATGATTGTAAGGTTTCAATGAACACAGAGATCAAGAAAATTAGCAACCAATATGAAAGTTTAATAATTCTTTCTCTTTCTATCAAAGTTTTCCTTTGTTGCTTGTATTTATTATGAACTTGATCTTTGGATAGTCATTCAAGTCTTTACCTAGGGTAAAGGATGCAAACACACAGTTATTAACCATCTCTTATATTATCGAAACTAAACTGTGAAACAGGTATGCCTACTTTCAGTCTGTTTTTCCTTATTAGCTATGTTGCCTTATGTCAAAATTCAGAGGGGACAAATAAGCAAAATATAACTGAGGTAACATATGAACTTTTAATGAACAACTGGGTAACTGTCATAATACAAATATACTGTGTTTTCAAAGAACACTTTAAAAAGATAAGAATTCAAAACAGAAACAATTTTAAAGAATTATCATAATAAACATGTCCCTAAAGAGAGAAAATAAATATTTCTTGCCACTATTAATATTATTTTATTTTCATCTGATTTTTTTATCCTTAAAGAAGCTGGATGTGCAGACTCCCAAGTTAAAATTTATTGTAAATAATTATATGTGCAGTTCATGAATGTCAATCACTGTAAGACTTAACATGTGGGCAAATCTGATATATCCTCCCTTAGCCCCAACTGAACCTCAGACACACTCAACAATTTCCATCCCATCATTTCAGCTAAGAAGCAAATCTGACAATTTATTACAGTGCTCCTGCACCAGATAATGGTCCAATTGATGGTATGTGACAGAGGAGCTTAACTTCAAGAGCCACTGTTGCTTTCTGTAACTGCTGTCACTATTGCTTTCCACAGCTTCACCTTAGTAAATGATTTTCTTGCTGTTGTTTTAATTTTCATAAGTCTTCTTTCTCTAGAAAATTGCTAGGGAACTGAATAAAATAGGTGGTTGAAGTATTTTTCCCAATATGTACATCATGTTTTTCTAATAAAATAATATGGCTTACACTAGACATATATTATTTTTCTAGTTGATCTAAGTAAATGGCTAATGTATCATCTTGGCTAAACTATGTTTCAGGTGGCATGATAGATTGAGGCATATAAATGTATTTAATTCATTGGATCCATCTTGATAACAAAACTATTTGTTATTCAAACGCTTTAATATATGTTGCATTTCAAATTCTTATGTACAAAATTATGTTTCAGGCACACAATAAAATTATAGGTAAATTTCTGTCTTGAATGGCAATTTGACTTTTACTATCATTCCATCATTTAGTCTTACATTGTTTCATAACAAGGGGCTTAACATGCAAAATATAGAGAAAATATAATGTATTCTGAGGGGGTTGAGAT
Source organism: Neotoma lepida (assembly GCA_001675575.1). Classification (NCBI taxonomy): domain Eukaryota; kingdom Metazoa; phylum Chordata; class Mammalia; order Rodentia; family Cricetidae; genus Neotoma; species Neotoma lepida. The sequence goes on along the minus strand of LZPO01115351.1, from coordinate 649,619 downwards.
ATATTTATGAGAAGTATATGCCATAGTTCAATATTAATGAACTTGCTTATTTTGGGATTTATCTTTCTGTTAGTTTCATTTAAATACACTTGTCCTTGGAATCCAACCAGTTCATAAAAATGTTTCTTTATTAAATGCTTTTAAAGTGTTGCCTGTTCACAACACAATTCCAGTTAAACAATTTATATAGGAGGGGTTTCATTAGGTAGGGGTGAATCAAATCATTTCTTATCCTCACATAAATGCAGATGATTTAATTGAATCTGTGACATCTCAACTATGAAATTGATAATTACATGTTCTAATTCAGAAGACTAAAGCTTTCCTCTATCTTACCTCATACTTATATGATATATATATACATATATATATACTTAAATTACCTCTCCATTGTTCATGATTCTATATTATATATCCCATGAGTGTTACAGATTATATATATATATATATGTATATGTATATATGTATCTGTCATTTTATATGTAATATGTGCTATGTATATACATATAATCTGCAACACTTGTTGCATCTTGCTATAGCACATCTCTAATATTAAACCAATATTTTGATACTTTTTCTCAAAGAAGCCTGTAGAAATAGGCTTTAAGCATTGTACCTTCTCAGAAGATTTGTAAATTTTGATATTGAAGAGAAAATAATACAAGTTAAGACAAATCACTTCAATTTCAGAGATTAAAGTAAATTTTCCCCAAAATTAAACATAATTATCCTGTCTATATAAAATAGGATCATCATTTTTATAATATACTCCTTTGTAGTGAAATTGTTTGATCATGTATAATAAATAACTATACAACCATTTAAATTACTTTGAAGCTTTATTATGTTTATATTGCAATTTTAATTTTGTGTCTCAAAGTATATTTTAGCTGCACAGAAATTATAGAATAGTTACAAACCACATAGAATTTATCATCATCAAATAACTGCTGCTAATCTTCAATGTCAACTTGACTGAAGCTATAACCATGTAGGGAACAGATCTCTTGGTTTGTCTGTGAGTGTATTTCTAGAAAGATGTAACTGTGCAAGTGGGCTACACCATTCTATGGGTAAGTTTTCCAGACTAAATAAGGACAAAGCGAGTGCAGTAGCAACATTCACTCCTCCCTGTTTTTTGACTGAAGACACAACATAAGCAGCTGTACCATATTCCTGCTACCACAGAAGGAGCTAGACTTACAGATATACCTTCTTTGCTGTGATGTATTATATGTATAAGCTATAAGCCAAAATAAGCCTTTCCTGCCCTAAGCTTATTTTGCAGGGTATTTTGTCAAATAATAAAAAATATCACTGATTCTGGTTATAAAGATTATATTCCTGTACTAGAAACATGTCTTATGAAGAAACACATTGAGGACTGGGATGTACAATTGAAAAAAAAATAGCACAATTACAGTAACCAGAGCTAGCATCAAAAAAGTGTGTGTGTGTGTGTGTGTGTGTGTGTGTGTGTGTGTGTGTGTTTTCCTGAGGAAAGGTGAACAAACATCTATTTATTTCAGACAAAGTAGTGATGAAAGACCAAAATAAATTATTTCACCAAAGTCTAGGTTGTTGATCCAATGAGTGAGTGGAGATTATGTCCAATAACATAGATGAGTCTCAGGCAATTGTTTCACCCCAAACCACATTCTTACAGGGGTGATGATTCACGAAAGCTTAATCTCTGGAGCTCCCATCCCAAAGCACAGACAGCTCCACTGAATAGATTCTTTACCCTCATGACTGATAATATAACTTTGGAAACGGTCCTTGGAAACTGTGTAATATTCTGAAATTCTTGCTTGTAGACTTCCTGAGATTCCTAAGTTGACAGAGTCTATGAGCCTCCCATTTTTATCTTTGTCTGAAGGTTTTGATTCATAGAAAGTAGTCATACAATAGAAGGCAAGTGGAAAATTACAATTCTGTCCTATGTCCTTTGCATGAGATTTGTAAAACATATTGTAAATGATAACCACAGAAACAATCCCTGGTGTTTGTAATTTTAAGACTTCTTAATATACTTAATTTTATTTCTTTCTTCTTCTTTACCAAGACCAAAGTCACTACAAGTTTATATGAATAAAGAAAATATATTTTCCTTTTTAATATTTATTTACATAAAGTAAGGAAAAATCTAAACTTGTCATATGAATAAATTTTGCTCTGAATAAATGGCCATGGATAATATTTAAAATGTTTATTAAGTATTCTGATTAAAACAATATGTGTTTCATTCAATGAACTGAAGTAACATGGATTTTAATAGAAACAGACAAGGCATGAAAGCCTGGGATCTAGTTTTGTTGCCTTTGATTCATGAAGCCTTAGAAATCAGGCAAACTTGTAGAGGTAGGAGGTTCTGAAGCCCAATATCATCCTCAAATCATAGCAAGTTCAAGACCAGCCAGGGATAAAAGAAAATTAAAAAATAAAAACACAAAAACAAAACCTAACTAAAATTCAATGTATTAAGTGATATCTACTAGCTAAAAGATTTAGGAAATATTATTGTAGAAAATATATGTCTATAAACTTTTTTCCAAAGTGTTTGAAAGAATCTACC
>LZPO01115351.1:629094-646937 GCA_001675575.1 Neotoma lepida | reverse complement strand
GATAATATAAATGAAAAGCAAATGAGGCTGATTTGTTGGGTATATAATTTAGTGGTTGAGCTCTTACTCATATGAATAAGAAAAAGAAAATATAAGAAAGTCTACAGTTCAAGTTAAGAAAATTAGCCTTAGCAGGGCAATGATGGTGCATGCCTTTAATCTCAGCACTAGAGAGACAGATATAGGCAGATCTCTGAGTTCGAGGCCAGCCTGGTCTTCAGAGTGAGTTCCAGGACAGTCAGAGCTACACAGAGAAACTATCTTAAAACAAACAAACAAACAAACAAAAAACAGCAAGAGAATTGGTCTTCTCCTGTGAAATTTAGACTCACTACTTCAAGTGATATTTTTAATTTCTTGTTTTAGAATTGTTGTTTCTGTATACATATGGTCTTTAAGTTTTTTTTATCAATTTTAAGTGCTATGTATTATACAATATAAAATGTAGTTTCAGTTTCATAATCACTACCTTGTTTGATTCACCTAGCAGTATGTTATATTGTTAAATGTTTGATTAATGAAATAAGCAAGTTCAATATTAAGGAAGTTCAATATTTCATTCTTGGGTCATGGGTTTTTTTTCTTAGTAGTTTTAATAAACTGAGCAACAAAATATTTGAGAGAAAAAAAAAACTCCTCTTAGAAAATATAGCAGATTTCTTTTAAACTATCAAATGTCTCTGTATATCTAGTAATAATCCAGCACATTCTGTTAGTGAACCACAGGTGTCTGTAAAGAGTGAGTAAATTGGCATACAATATGTGAAGATATGTTGTTTCAATAGGATAGCATCATTGCTACATAAGTATTGCAATTTGCCATGATTCTATTGTCCCTCTGTAAGTGGGCTAATTTTACTGCAATTAACAGAACTTAAACTATCTCTTTTAAAGAGCATCCATTCAAAAGTCACCCTAAAAGAGAAAATAAAACATTTTGGAATACACTTAATTGTGACTATCAAAGATATTGACCCAATTACAGAATTAAAATGATATTCCATTCAAATGTTTATTTTATTTTAGAATTTAAACTGACCAGGGATGAATCTTTTAAAAACAATAAATAAAGGATTGAAGGTGAAATAAATCAAATTGCCAATTTTCCACAGTCTATACAAATTAATTAGAATTTACTTTGTTTTGGAAATAGTCTTGTTATTGTGGGTCCCAGGGCAGCTTATCCTCACAGTTGCCATGATAGACTTAATAAAAATCCAGCTAAAAAGTAGGTCTAAATTTTGGTTTACTGACAGGCAGTACCTGAATCCAAGAAAAGCCTCAAGTTGACCCCCACCCATGGATGGACCAACATCTAAGGTGAAATAACTGACATTCCAAACATTTCAAGCATTAGATAAAATTTGATAGGATTGTCTGATGTCCCTGAGCCCAGCACACACCTATCCACCTTTTGCCAAGATATCCCTAGACAGCTGTTAGCCAATCAGGGCCCCAAACCCTGGAAATTCCCTCATCCCAACCTCTGCTATGATAAAAACCCTACCCCAATCGGGTTTGGGGCTCTGTGCTCTCACCACTGCTTTGGACAGATGGAGAGACCAAGCTCAAGCTTGAAATAAAGGCTCTTTGATTTTCCATAAGGGATTCAGTCTCCGCGGTGGTCTTTTGCGGGTACTCATGACCTGAGCATAACAATTATATAGCTCAGGCTCACCACGCACTTGCTATTTTTTGTGACTCTGTCCCTTCTAGTGTTCAGTTGACAAATGTGTACAACCATTATAGGATAACTAGGTTTCTTTCTCATCATGTACATTCTATTCTTAAGTGATCAATATATGAATGGAATGACTATAGGCATAGCAACCTATACAATAACATATCTGATAAAAAGTTTGGAGTAATTATATTTTTCTCAACAATTTATTATTCTTAATTGGTCAACACATAGATATCTATATGAACTTAACCAAGATCATAATAATATATTAGATAAAATGTAGGTGATTTGATTTATATTTGTCAAGAAACTTCAGACTTAGTCTTGTTTCCAGTACAGATGTGATCATCCTCTATGAATAGAATTATTTAAAGTAGTGTTGTAAATTTAGCAATAGGTAATATTCAATTAGTAGAAGTAGTTTAAATAGTTACAATTAGTAAAGAATCATAACTATTTTAGTAAAATTTTAGGCTTGGAAGGTTCTAAGTTATGTTTAGTTAAAGCAGCCTCATATCTAAATTCTAATGGATAACTGCCCACTAAATTAGCATTTTTATTTATTTACTTATTTATTTATTTAAATAAATGGGGAGTTGGGTCTCCTAAAATATCAGGGAAGCTACATCCTTGAAGTCTTATCAACATGGCAGCTTAAATGAGACCTAAACAAGGAAGACACTAATAGATATGCTAATATGGAAGGGGAAAATACCACAGGGCCCCAGCCCCAGACAAAGAACTACAAATAACTGAGGAATACTAAAAATGTGACAAGTAGTCTTTCCTAGAGAAGAACCCCAACTACCTAATTGGTGATCCAATACTGGTCAGCCCTGAAATCCTATGCATATAAGTAACCAAGAAACATATCAAGTGAGCAGGAAATACTTGTGTATTTAAGAACATGTAAAAACTAAAGAAAAAGAAGCCAGAGGCCATGAATTTGTGAGAGAGAGAGAGAGTGCAAGGTAACATGGAGGGGTTGAAGGGAGAAAGGTAAAGGGGAAAATGTTATAAATATATTTTAATTTCAAAAAATAACAAATTTATTTAGTAGTTTACCTTTTGTGTAATGTTCTACACTAAATTTCTGTTCAATATTGGTTGCATCTACCAAGAATGAAGTATTTGAGAAGAACATGCTGTTGAATGCAGAATTAGTTGTCTTTCAGTCTAATGAGGAATATGCAAAAAGGAAATCTTAAAATATTTCTTCAGTGATGAATGTTGTGATTATAACAAACACTAATTTTTAAAGATATTTTATTGACCCAAGTTTAGTCAAACTCTTCCCAGCCCTTTCCTATAACACACAGTTTAGGTGCACCTAGTCTTCATGCTAACTTTCCTTCATCCTTCTTTTGATAACTCTGACTCATGTGTTGTGATATTGGTTTTAGAACAATTTCCCCTATCCATTATTTTTCTTTCTCCTATTTTCTGTCTGTATGGCTTTACTCTATAGCACATGCCTTGGCAATAAATTGTGATGTTTTTATATTTGGAACTAAGACCAGTTCAGTACTAAGCTTTCTTTCTCCTCCTAAAATAGTTTTTGAATAAAATACTTTTTTCTATTTTAACTATTACCTAACCCTTGTTGTCTTCATAATATAATTTCATAGGGTTAGGGAATACAAAGTTGAGGTACTCAAACAGTTCATCCAGAATGTCTTCTTACAAAAGACTACTTCAAAAGTAGAGACAAAGCAAAAGAAATTAGGAGATAGTGAAAACTAGTATGAGGAAGATTGTTTCAAAATCATGTAAGGTGAGAGTATAAATATTTCTATTATTTCTAGTTACTAAGAATATCTAGACTGTTAAACCTCATAGGCACAGTAATGAAAGATGCATAAGTAATATTTTTGTCTTTAGCCTTATTCTCAAAGAGGAGGAATTACTTTAATTTCTATTAAAAATTTTTTTTCTTGTCATAGTCTATTATTCCTTGTCATCTTCATAGGATATTTGCTATCTTGGCATGAAAGATCAAAGTTCAAATGTAAACTAGTATACAACCCTAAAAGAAAAGCTTTCATAATCATCTTCACTTATTTACACACTGTCTCTTAATCATGATAAAGACTGTGCTTTGTTAACAATGTAATTTACCATCAACAATTCTCAGATACAATGAAAAAAAATTTTGTTTAATCCATATTTATCACCACATTTTGAGTTATAAAATTAAAATGTAATTAATCACTCTCATTCTAGGTCTGTTTAAAAACATTACCTTCTCAGCTAAGACTCAACTGTTGTGATTTTTAAGGAATTTCTGCTTTTTAGATGCAAGGAGTAAGTGAATAATTTCTGTCCACTAATTGCTATTTTTTAAGAGACTCTTATACACATGACCTACCTCTAGCTATTAAAAATTATCTAATCCATATTTTAAATAATTAAGCTCTATATCAGTGGTTTTCAATCATTTTAACACTGTGACCCTTTAATACAGTTCCTCATGTTTTGGTGACCCTCAACCATAAAATTATTTTTGCTCCTATTTCATAACTGTAATTTAATACTGGTATGAATTGTAATGTAAATATGTGTGTTTTCCTATGGTCTTAGGTGACTTCTGTGAAAGGGTCATTCAACCCCCAAAGAGGTCGTGACCCACAGGTTGAGAACAACAGCTCTATATATTATAAATTATATTGCCAAGAAACTGATTTCAGTAATAATCATAAAATTGAGAAAACCATTTAATTTCTTTCTTTCTTTCTACCTTTATTTATTTACTATTCACTTACATATATAAATACTGATATGGTTTATAAAATGCTATTTAGGCATTTTATATTATTTACCAGTAAAATAATAATGTATAATCTGTTAGTCAAAGCAGTAGATGCTGGGAATATGAGAAAATTTTGAAGCATAAGAAAAAACTTAAGTATTTTTGTGATGATACTTTTATTCACATGAATGTGCATACAACAAAGCTTATATATCCATATGTTTTACGTAAGGAAAATGAGTAGAGTATTAATTGTTTGACAAAAAACCTGCCCAACTACATAACATATCTTAACTGTTATGACAGTCATCCATTCTGGTGATATTTTATCTGTTTCCCCCAATAAAATTTATCTGAGGATTAGAGGAAAAGGCTAACCAGTACCAATAAAATCAGCAGTCAGGCAACGTTAGCACATGCCTTTAATCTTATCACTTGGGAGGAAGGGATCTTTCTGGATCTATGTGAGTTCAAGGCCACACTGGCAACAGAGCCAGGTATGATGGCACATGCCTTAAATTTCAACACTAGTTAACCTTAGAGGTCTTGAGGTCTGTACAGACAGACAGGAAGTGACAGAGCTGGGCAGAAAGAGGAAGTGATGTAGCTGGGCTGAGAGAGCCAATGAGTGAGCAGAACAGAAAGGAATATAGGCGTGGATGTACAGAAAGTAGCTCTCTTTGGAAGCTGTGGAGTTGGTGAGATGAGGTTAGCTGTGGCTCTTCCTATTCCTCTGATCTCTCTCAGGCTTTAACCCCAATTTCTGGCTCCATGTTTTTTATTTAATAAGACCATTTAGAAATTCATCTACAGTCCATATATGGTATAGGGAGGTCACAGAGGAGAAGTACTGGATTCTCCCTAAGAGTAGTGGTGTCTTGGTTATTTTTTTGTCAACTTGACAAAAGGGGGGGGTCATCTTGGAAGACGAAACCTCATTTGTGAAAATGTTATATAAGAAAGTAGCATGAGCAACTCATGGGAGGTAAGCCAGTAACAGCATGTTTCTATGGCCTCTGCTTCAGTCTCTGCCTCCATGTTCCTGCCTAAAGTTACTGTCCTGACATCCCTTCATGATGCACTATAAGCTGTAAGATGAAATAAACCCTTCCACCCTGAGTTGCTTTTTGTATAACCTGAGTACATGACCACTCCAAGATATGGTTGTGAGGAAAGTTTTTGTTGTAGATATCAGGGAGAATACAGCCAGAGGCATCTAGAGGAGTCCAGAGTGGGAGAGAAGGTATTATGCTGAACATGGCCAGAATACTGGACTTTGCCATTAGAGGAGAGAGAGTGGAAGAGTGAGAGAGGAGGAGAGAAAGTGTGAGCAGAGGAGACCAAGAGAGAGGGGCAAGAGAGAAGAGATCAAGGTGAGTACCTCATCAAAATAGCAAGGTCATAAGGAAATGAGAAGTTGAGAGGAGGGAAACCCATGATTTGGAGACGTTTAGGGTATGAGGTGGGATGAGAAGAGATAAGAAAATCCAGGATGCCATGGTATTTGTGATACTAAGAGTGCCTGGAGGCCAGCATATGCTTTGGTATACTGATAGGCACCAAAGATAGCCATTTGTTCTGAGTTTCTTTTGGACCTGACACTTTTGATCACAGTCTTCATCACAGTAATAGAAAGCAAACTAGAACAAATTGAAAGTATCTCAATGAAGTTGGCTTTCATAGAATATTGAAAGTTAAGAACTGTTTTCAAAGCAGATTTTCAAATACAATAGAGTCGAACCCAGAAAGCTCTTTGTATCATTGAGTGAACTTTAAAATATCTGAATTGCTTAAAGTATTTTTAATGAGAGATGGTTAAACAATGAATCTAGAAGGATGGGCTATACATAAGGCAATATCATGGTGAGCAATTTGCATTAGTTGATAAGATAATAAGAACTAGGTGGAAGGATTGCATCAATATTTAATGCTGTCATCAAATATTAAGGAAACCTACTATAATGTAATATGCTATAATTAAAAATGAACTGGTACAGAGTATAATAAGTTAATGTTTAAATGTCACTTCTATTTGATAGTTATGTGCTTCTAAACAAGATATGTAACATTTTTGAGTCTCAGTTCATATATTGAGATGCTGGATTACTAAGATATTGGGACTTCTATGCCCTTAAATGGCATTTTTTATATCTAATATAAAGTTGTTTCAAACAGAATGAGACCTTGTTGTCTATGCATATAACAAAAACAATACTACCTAGCAGTACAAAAATGGTTGTATTCAATTGAACTCATAATTCTGGTCAACTATTCACAAGTATTTTGTATATACTGGTACTTTTGGTTAGAAGAAAAATCTGCCACTACTTACAGCCACTGATATTTTATTCCTAAAAGAAAATACGGGTGTAGATCAATGCATTTTCTTGAATGCATTATGTAAATTCATTATTGTCAGGGAGGAAGGATAGATTAAAGTGGTTCTGGCCTATAATATTCACTGGAGAAAACATGACTATATTTAAAAAAAAAACTCAAATGTCAGCCTCTCTCTACTGAAACAAAGTGAAAGGTTCACTGTTTATACATATGGCCTGACAGCCCCACTAGCATATACTTCATTTTTCATAGGATAAACTGACAGTAACATTTAATACTCGTAGCAGGGGTTAGATGTTCTGATTTATGAAACTGCATGGCAGTTTATGCAGAGAAGACAAAGGTTCACTGATATCCTATTGAGAAGCCAAGACAAAATGTATTTTTTGAATCACAAATGACATGAAAGAAACTTGGGAATGACTGAATTTGCATGAGTTTTGGGCTATTTTTAAAGTAAAACCTTCTGAACAGTTTATATCTCTTTACTATTTCATGCCCAATACTTTGACCTTCATTTTATTTAAGGGAATGATTGAATTGTGTACAGATTCAGAGTAGAGCCATCTCAACCCCTTTTGAAACTGTTAGTGGGTAAACCCCCCAAAAAAAGATCCTGGTAAACAAGTGTTACAATGTTTGACTCATCAGCAGATATTTTATACTTTCTTTTGCATTACATTTTCTGATCTAGTAAATTGAAATAAAAAGATACTTTAAACAATACTGGAATAAAATTGTACTAATAATCAAAGGTATGGACATGTAGGAGCTAGTTAAATCCTATATTTTCCTGTTAGACACCATCAAAACCCTGAAACAAAGCTTTCCAAATATTTGTCTTAAAATGCATTTTGTACCGTAAGTAAAACTCATTGGTTTCTAGGACTAAAAAAGACAAATGAATGAATTGATTGATTTTTTTATAATTCCAAGATTATTAGTAATTTATGACATGTTTTAAAAATTATCTTTCTTTTAGAACACTTAAGATCTACTCTTAAGGTTTTAATTGAGTGATAAAGTACAGCTGCCTATGTATATACATATATAGTACTGTACAGAAGATTTTTGATGTTTCTTTTGAAATGATACAAATTATCATACCAGTCATACTCTACTGTCATACATCATGATCTCTAGGTAAGAATTCGTGTATAATGTACATCTGGTGGCATTCATGCTGGCGGCGCAAGCCTGCAGGCTGCAGCTAGGAGACATGTCTCTGTACTGAGGCTAACATGAGAAACATGAGACTTGGAAGCCACATTTGGTATTCTTTTGGGGGGGGGGTTGTAGAACCTTTTATAAGCTTTCTCATGTCTTATGTGGATTTAAGTGGCAGGGGTTTGGATGCCATTTGTAGGTGGATTTTTCTGTCCTGCCAGCCACTCCCCAAATAACTAAGAAGAAACAATGTAAATTACAAATGCTTGGCAGATAGCTTAGGTTTGTTACTAACTAGCTCTTACACCTTAAAATAATCCATAATTTTTGTCTCTTATCTATGTTCTACCATGTGGTTCATGCTTGTTACCTCATTTTGTACATGTCCTGCTTCTTCTGCATCTAGCTCCTTATTCCTCAGATTCCACTTTTCTTCTTCCTAGCCATCTATTTGCCCTCAAAATTCTGCCTATCAGCCAAGCAGTTTTATATTCACAATGAGAGCAACACATTTTCACAGTGTACAGAAAGATTATTCCATAGCATGTATCTTTACCCTCCCCAACATATTACTGAGAGATAGTTTCAAACTGAGCAAAATCTCTGCAATATGTGCACATCTTCATAAAACACACTAGAGAATCCTTTTTATACTATTTCCTGTTATTTGTATGAATATATGAAAATAATTTCTGTTTTCTTCCTGAATCATGTGGAAAAAAAAAAAAAAAAACACTTGTTATGTGGCTATATGGATGTACAAAATGAAAGTCAAAAATGTTACTTTGTGGAAGAGGTTATGCTTTTATTTCCATAGAGTATGAGAGGGTGTAAATTCATTCCAGGTTTGTATCAATCTGGTTTGACCAGGGAAGACCCTGTAAAAATCCTGGCTACAGACATAAAGGAACAATCCTAAAAAACTACAAAACATGTAATGTAAATTTTACCTGCTCAAACATAAGACAAAAAATCATCTTTAGAAAACTTGTGTACAACATACAGTCTATACAGATATGTATGTTACCTTTAAAAGGTTATATATTTTCAGGGCAAGGAGACCAAACACCAATAAAACAGATGGTCCAATATGAAATTTGCAGGCAAATGCATGGAACTAGAAAATACTGTCCTGAGTGAGGTAACTCAGACTCAGAAGTACAAACATGGTATGTACTCACTCATAAGTGGATAGATATAAAGCAAAGAACAATCAGACTGCAACCCACAGATCCAGGGAGGCTACCAAGCAGGAAGGACCCTAGGATGACTGTGGCATAAAATAAGTTTTGGTTTTGCCCAATCACTAGGCATGCTTTAGTGAAACATTTCACTATTAGGATAAGAATTTGTAGCATATCAAACTGATGAAAGGATACACTGGCTGTATGTTTAAGAGGGGAGGCTAAAATCTTTTTAGATTATGGATTAGCCTATAGAAAAAATGTCTGCCATAAATCAAACAGTGAAGGGGAAGAAGAATAGGATTCTCACTTACACAACTAAAATAAAACATAGCTCTCTGAACAAATGAAGATAGGTTTCTTCTGTATTCCAGAATCTAATCAATATTTATATGCATAATTCAGCTATTATTTGGCTTAAAAGGGCTTATTGGGAAATNTTATCATTTTTACTATTTTCTACAGAGAAAATATTTTCCACTTTCAAATAACTCTGGACTTTTGAATTATAACCTGTATTTATGTTCAAGATATATGTATATTATTTTTTCTGCAGTTGTACATCAAATGTTTTTACATTCAAAAAAAAATGATGGTCCAGGTGATCCAGCACCTCAAAATGCCTCTGTTACAATCTCCTCAGAATTCTGCTTCCAGAATAGCTTCAAGGCTTCTGCCTGAAATGATCCAGCCTCACAGACTATACCAGACAAGAATTAATGATTATCTTTTTTTTCTTAAGGTTCCCACAAAGATTCCAGCATGCCCCAGACAACAGGAAGTAGTCTTAAGAATGACAACCACATTCCCAAGAGATGGGATATGAGTGGATTTTGGTTATACAACGGATTATGAATGTCATTGTTTAGGGGGTTGGTTATAAGTTGTTGGTGGTCATTGTTGAAAAATCTAAACAAAAGAGTTAAATTCAAAGGTCTCTTTCTAAAGGAAAAAAGGGGGGTATGATATAGGAATGACAGGGAAAAGGGTAGATTATTGAATCTACTTTAATCTAAAAAAAAATTTATTGACCTCAAAATATTTTACATTGGTATGGATTTTGGTATACTCATACAAATTTTAAGTTAATTTTGTTATACTGTGTGTATGTACATTTATAGTCTCATGTAGAATATTGTGTTTATGCAGCTCATTTAAAAATGTAATGTATAATTAAAAATACAGAGTAGTAGTTAGTCATCTATAGTAATCAAACTTGTAATCATGTTAAGTATATTTTCAAGGTCATACAGAAATATAGTTTCAATAGATAGGTGATCTTGAAATACTTCAAAGATCTACAGAATATGACATTAAAGATGGCTAATAACATGAGGCTTTTCATGACAGTGAGACATATCTGCTCCTGGCAGCATCAATCTACTTCAGAGAAGATGATGGGAATCAAAGAAACTCCATATGGAGTTTGATTTCAATGTGGCAAAACTAGCCATTGGGCAAGAAAATGCCATTACTTCAATTGCTGACAGTATACTGTCTAAACTGAACCAGTAGGACACAAAAGAAAGGGACTGCTAAACTTTGTCAGAACAAGGTCAGGACAGTCTCTTAAAATTTCCTGCTTCAGCCGTGCGGTGGCGCACACCTTTAATCCCAGCATTCGGGAGGCAGAGGCAGGGGGATCTCGTGAGTTTGAGGCCAGCCTGGGCTACCGAGTGAGTTCCAGGAAAGGCACAAAGCTACACAGAGAAACCCTGTCTCGAAAAACAAAAAAAACAAAACAAAAAAAAAGAAATGACCTGCTTCTCAGAAATGTCTTTCAGATATATTAAGCCTGTAGGCCAAAGTTGGATGCCCCAACATTGCAGAAAAACTTAGGGTGATTGTCCAAGCAGCCAGCTGTTTCTGTCATTTCTTAATTTTGGAAGTCACTTGCTCTGCACTTCCTGTTTACTCATGTAATGTTATATCCTTCTCAAGTCTTTGATGAGGTTAAAGACTAGATAGTTACAGTTACAGTTCTCCCTAATCATGGTAGGAAGTAAATTAGGTACAAAACTCTGGACTCTTCAGGAGAGGACAGATGATGGAGTATTTTCTCTATTTTGCCAAATACAAATGGACTGGATATTGTAACTATAATTTTCACTTGATAACTGTTTTTGTTGTATATAATTTTACTATGTTAAAGTTACATCCATCCTCTTTTTAATTAGACAAAAAGGGCAAAATGCTGTGGCATAATCCTTCTATACACTGTGAAAATATGTTGCTCTCATTGTTAATAAAAAGCTGATTGGTCAATAGTTATGCAGGATTTTGGGAGCACAGAGAATGCTGGGAAAAAGAAAAGTGGAGTCTGAGGAGACATATTGCAGATCCAGAGAAAGCAAGACATATAGAAAATGAGGTAACAAGCCATGAGCCATGTGATAGAACTTAGATAATAAATATAGGTTAATTTAAGTTGTATGAACTAGTTAGTAGCAAGCCTAAAGTTTTAGCTGAATATTTATAATTAATAATAAGTCTCTCTGTGGTTATTTGGGGACAAGCTGGTGGGACAGAAAAGTCTTCCTAAGGATACACATAGCAATTCTGTTAGAAATTCAAGAAAGAGATTATTATAAAGGAATGACAAAGTTTACGAAATTTTGTTCCAACTTTTTGTGAAATATTATTCTTCCTATTATGTAGCACAGAAGTTCCATTTGTTACCCAACACCTATGCTTTTCTGGATTTTCAAATATACTGCTTAAGAGGGGCATATAACTGATAAGTATATTTTTATGAATGATGTTTATATCTATAAACCGTGATACTATTTATAGAATGTTATTTTAGGCACCTTCTTTAATGCCATTTTGTGAGCTCATTTTCACCTTGCAAGTAAAATTCTGTAAGGTTAAGGACCCTTTTGGAGGTTGCTTACATATTAACCACAGCCTGGAATTTAAATATTTAAATATTCTGCCTGGCCTACTTAAGTAGCTAGCACCCCAGGGAACCACTCCTGGGACACCATTGTTACTTATAGAAGATCCCCAGGTAGTTGTATGCAGATATTTTCAGAGAAGGAAGCTGCATTCTAAGAAATAAGACCCGGTGTTTGGGCTCTATTGTCATGTTAATAAACTTGGTCCAGTACACTTTTGGTATGGCAGTGTGTATTACTAAACTGAAAATTAAAAACCACAGTAGTTTAGAGAATAGAAGTCTAAATACCTTTACAACTGAGAAATGTAATAGGTTTTGTTTATAGAGCTTCAAATTTTGTAATGAATGATTTCAAGTTTAGTGAATGATTTTTACAACTTGAACGTTTAAGCAGAGGGAAGTCATCTTCTCCATATGACAAAAGAATCACTACATATAGTATGTAGAGGCAAGAACCACAGCACACATCTCTGTATTCTCAATCACGGGAACACTGAAGCTTCTGAAAAAACTGTTTTACTGATCTTGCCAGTCACTTTTATTAGGATTAAAGAATTAATTGACTTTAATGTATGGCTTCTTTAGATCACTAAAACACCTTTGTTTATTTTCAGTAAGGTTGCAGAATCGATTTTAATCAAGAACAAAGCTCATGATTGAATGGAAGCACAGACAGATTGATCAGGTTATATCTATCATGTTTTCTGTGAGAATGATTTGAAAGAGTGTGTGATATCTCTCAAACAGTGCTAGCTTATTTAGTTAACTCTAATGATCTGAACAAAGTACTTTACTTTCCTTTTTATGCACAGAATTAGATCTGAAACACACTTTCCCTGCAATTATCTGTCCAGATGGGGAAAATCTTTGCTACCTGAATTGCTAATCAATGAGAGGATAATAGCTTGGATTTAGGTCAACAACTTCACAGCAAAGACAGGTTTATCCAAAATAAGTACGTTTTATTTTGAGAAACAAAAAGAGTAGAAAATAAAATGGTGATATGAAATGAAAAACAACATGTAAAAAGGGAGTTGCATACATATCTATCTATTCGAAAGTGAAAATAAAGTCACATTAAAGGTTGTTATACCTGTGAATTCAAGCTTAGTGATTTGTTTGCATCTCATTTGGGTAGACTGTCAGTATGGAAATACTGTCTCTGAATGTGATGAAATCTTCCTTATGATCTGCATGGCTTCTTATTTCCTTGGAGAAATAGAAATAACTATCCACTAATCCTTCCAATTTACCCAAAGGGTTATAGGCAATTAACAAACCTTGGCAAATAAAAATTTAAAATCAAAGGGCAGGGATTGTTACCCAACAGGTTAAGAACACTAGGTGATCTTGCAGATGCCCCAGGTTCTGTTCCCAGCATCACCAAGAGGATAGTCTATAACTATAAACTAAAATAAGATCGCTGCCAGCATGGAGTTGAGATTATAAGATTAGTGCCAATGAATTTGATAAAGAAGTTCCTTCACTAATATTTAGGGAATTGATATCTTGTCCTCAAAGCAAACTCCTTCATTTGTTACAGTTTACAAATTTTCATTTATTTTAAATGGAAAGTACCACTATGAACACATATTAACCAAGAAGATCGTCAAAAGATACAGCTCTAATGGAAAGTGACAAAACTTGAGTTTTAATGATAGGAATTGAGATTAATTGGGTGGTAATTCAATCACAGCATTATAAGGTATCCACTAAAGGATAAAATGTTCTTGTCAGTAGTGTGTACACATCATTAATTTGCCAATATTATGGATCCTTAGAGAAAATTGTTACTCATCCATATTATCTTCTAGCTCTACATTAGAAAAAAATTTCACACCTGTAGCTTCATTTCCTATATTGTTCTTTAAATATCTATACATATAACTGTTTTCAGAAACCAAAGATGGCAGTATACTTTTTCACTGAAACCTTATTCCTGACACAATATCTGGCATAAATTAACCACTTAGAATTACTAACTAAACTATTATTGGCTGACTGTCATGTACATTTTTAAATTGAAGAATTGAATACCATTTATAATTCACTATTTTAAAATATGAAAATTATGGGCTATTTTTCTATACACAGAAGAAATTTTGTTAGTTAAAGAGTAAAATATTTAACAATCTATAACCCAATATTAAGAAGCTCCATTACTATCTTATATGAGCTAATGAAAGATGAATAAGGAATTGCAGAAGTGATCCTAAGGAAAGGCTAATTTGTTTTCAACTGTTCATGTAGCAATGGCTGGATAGTTTTCACTGTCATAACTTGAAGATGTAGTATCAGTACTATTTAATACTATTAAACAGGTGATTTGTTTATATATTCTGAAATGATATGGCGTGGTACATGTTAGAATAAGTATGTTGTAGAAGACAAAATTCAGGGAAGAAGATCATTCACTGTTTTTCCAAGTGAAGAACTAACATCTGAGATCAGTGAGATTCAGATAGTTGCTTGGCCTGTATTACGTGGTATTAACTGCTTCTGATCTTTAGTACTCTTTCCTCTAAAATTGAATTTGTTTAACAATAAGATAAAGAAGGCAGAAATACCAGTGGCATAGGTAATTTAAAATTCAGCAATAGTCACATTTTTGTTAGAGTAGATGAAATTCATTTCAGTGTTAAACTACATATAACATGACATGCAAAATATATTCATTTCAGTGTAAAATCAATATAAAATTGTGTGTAAAGTATTTCAAATTATTTGTAGTATGATGTTATTCAATTCCCATTTGCATTTTGTACTTAAAGGACATACCAGCTAAAACTAACCCCACTTCAGATATAAAATAGGTTTATCAGGCTAGTGGTTACCACTTTGGTCAAGCTGGACTAGAAATATCCAAATTAAATATTTGAATGCAAACCTTGTGAAGAATAATGATATATTCTACTGCTAAGTTATTTTACTAAATACATACCTTAAATTTGCCCATGTCTGTCTGAAGAATCAGCAAAAAGAATAGAAAAATAGAAATAATCCTACTTGTTTCACTATTAGCAAGGCTTTGTGGTTCCCTCATGTGTTTTTCTGTGACTAAAAAGGGAGAGGTTTATATTTTTTTTTTTTACTACTTTATAGGATTATTTGGTAAATAAAATAGTATTAACAATTATCTTCATTTCTTTGTTTTATTGAAGGAAATTAGGAGTAACGTGTTCTTATTGAATAGGGTCTTTTGTATATTTCCAGGCAATAGTAACCATACATTAATCAAACATGGTCTAATTATTAAACTCTGTAAGGAAGTCTATTAACATTGAGCAAGTACTATTATTTAATTGCTTCTCTATTATATCATTTCTTAAGTGTTTAGAGTTTTTTTTTTAACCAATTGAGAAACTTTGTGTGTGTGTGTGTGTGTGTGTGTGTGTGTGTGTGTGTGTGTGTGTGTGTGTGTGCTGTCAATTTAAGTTAAGCACAAAACAAGGCATAGTTGACAGAGTTGAAGAAGCTGTTATTTGTCATATTGGCGAAGTTCTGCTTTAGAAGCACTTTATCTACACTCATGTGAATATCCTGGTTCTATCACATAATACTTATGTCAAACAGGATGATATGACAGTTGAAAAACAGTAATGCAGTATCTCTAAGAGGATAGATGGAAACCTTTATGTGACAAGATTGTCTTACCTCAGCTTTAAAACATGTAAAAGGTTTTCAGATTATGTACTTAATTGGTTGGGCAATGATAAAAATTGCAATAATATTTCATTCATTTATCTGCTTGTATTACTATATTTTCAAAGCAAAAAGAAAAAAAGGATAAGATGATGAAGGTGAATAAATTATAAATTTTGATGCAATTCTTTATGTGCAATGATAATCAATGTTGTCTGTAGCACATGGGGTAAAGTAGTATGCTTTATTCTCAAAAAAATTCAATATTCAGGTATATAGACATTTTGAAATTGAGATTTGTTGGAGAAACTTTGTAGACTTTTGCATTGTGTGTTCATTATTTTTTAGCTTCTATGAATATTAATTTATTATAATGGAAAACTAACATGTATGAATATATCATACATGATGTAATTGTGTAACATATATATTAGCTCTTATCCTCCTAATTTGTGAATAAAATAATGACTCTGAACTGCCTTGCTTATTACTTAATTTATTTATATACTATTATTTTCATAAATCTAAGCACAATGTAGATGCTTATAAATAAAATATGTCTAAATGTATAAGGCTTGATATATTAACTACAATGACTTTTGCATAAAATCTATGACTCTTAGCACTTCCATAGCCCAGTTAACAATGAAAGTAAATAATTTATGCTGTCTTAAATTTTCTCTAAGGGGCGAGATAACTCTTTGCTTATGATATTAATAAATTTGCTATTTTTTGTCAAACTGACAAAAAGGTGTCTAAATGATTAACATTTGATACATACATACACACATGCATACATACACACAGTTATATATATATATATATATACACAGATACACACACACACACGCACATATACATACATTCTGTGTTAATTTTTTTTTTTTTTGGTTTCTTGGGTCTTTTTTCAGATGGAAGTCTTCCGTCTTGAAATTAAATACAATGAAAAGTGAAGTCTGGAAGGTAAACTGATGAGGGGTTCTCCTTTCTATAAAATTAACATTTATTTTCACTGTCCAAACTACATTTTATAAAACTATGCAAAGCCTCTGGATGGACCATTTTTGTCAGAGCAGTATGCATGAAAAAAACAATGTTTTTTTGGTATTTCAATATGTGGCCTGAAAAATCATCCAGCACTACCTTTATTGGAGTAGCTTTGATGTTTTTTATTTTTGCTGTACTGATGGGAAAAAAAAACAAATTTCAAAAGTACAAGATTTTCTGCTCTAATAATAAAGTTGTTTTAAATTTAATATAATTGGCCATTTCATCAATCTTTTTGCAATTATCCATTCATATACCTTTGGGGAAAATATTGTTAACTTTATTATCAGTAGTAATTGAAGCATTATTCATTATTAAAAATAATAAATTAACTCAGGAAGCTAGTATGTCCTCTCAGGGCTTAAAAATAGCTTTTAATTGTGATGACTAATTGTGTCATCCTGTTAAATTATTAGAACAACTCATATTAACACTGACACATTTACTCTTTTTTTGTAGAATGCTTTTCATGTTATAAAAATGAGCAATTTTACATGAAAGAGAAAGTTTTCCTGAAATAGTAATGCTCAGTTGCATATTGTTATACCTTGCATTGTTATATCAGTTTTCTTTAGATGTTTACATTTTGTTACAGAAACAATATAAAGTTAGAGAGAAAAAAAAACTTCACACTGGAATAGGAAAGATAACAAAATATTTCTAAAGTTTAACTTTTTCTCTTTAAAGAAGTAATTCATTTTATGGAATAGATTATGAAAGAATAACATAAAATGTAATCTTGTTCCTGATGGTAGATATAATTAATGTTTAAATTTTCACAGAGCTAAGACACTGCAATAAACAGTATGAAGTAAAATTTCCTTGTCCTCATTTTTACTTATGCTTTGTACTGGCATTAAACAAGAATGACCAGAAATAGTCAAAACAATGCAGACCACTATTTCAAAAATACTTTAAATATCAACTTCCCTTACAGATCTGGTATTTGAAAAGAGGATGTTTTAAACAAATAATAACTAATATAATACTGTGACTGAAAAGAGTTTCTATTAAGGATTGATCATCTATGTAGACATTAAACTTTTAGAAAGAGATTTTTTTTTCCAGTAAGAAATGGTCAACTCTGAAAACACACATACAGGTAGCATTATACGGCCTGAACAGTTTAAT
>LZPO01115351.1:603770-627626 GCA_001675575.1 Neotoma lepida | reverse complement strand
AGTTCAGTAAACATAATTTGTTTTTATTACTGCCACTCCATTCAACAGGAAATTGGAAGATCTAATCTAAACAAAAAAAAATTAGAAGGGAAATTTTAACTGTTCACAAGATGACATGGTTTTAGATATACAAAAATTCTCAAACCCATAAAATATATATTAGAACTAATATAGAAGCTGAGAAAATTACTGGCCAGGAAGTAGCATAAAATTTTTAGCAGTATGGTTGAAATTTGGCATTATTGAATTATCTGAGACAGAAACTAAGAAAGTAATTTCATTTACAACAGCAACCAAAAATAAATGAGGAAAATGCATAAGAATAAAATTATAAATAAAAGTATTTTTTAAAAGTAATGTTAGAAACTGAAGAAAGTATAAAATGAAAAGACAGCCTGTGTTCATGTGTTGCAAGAATGACTATTGTTAATGGTTTATACCACCAAGAAAAATCATATGATCAGTGTCATGTTCAGTAAAATAAAAATGATTCTCTGCACAGAACCAGAAATGTTTTTGAAATTATATGGAACAGTAAGACAGACCCAAAAAGCCAGAGCTGCTTTAAGACAAATAAAACCAGGAGGAATTATGCTATGTGACTTTAAAAGAGACTGTTATTAGGCAGTATATTAGTTCATCAAAGAACTGAGAAAGAACCCCAGCCTCATCGAAGGACACAAAAAACATTAGGTAGGCCTGGCTAGGTTCCTGAGACAAGATAGAAAGATGCTAGTGCTATTTCACTAATAGTCAGAATATAAGTATTGTTGTGGTTCATCCTTCTTAAATTTGCTCAGATCCTCCCAAACAGCATGGCTAGAACACAGAGTGGTAGTGGTCAACTTGTTGCGTCACCACAAAAATGTTTCAGGAACTTCTTCACCAAAGGATCATGTGCAGAGTGGTCCTACTCTTTCCCCTAGTAAATTTTTCATCTGTAGGATTACTTAAATACTTTTACATAGTTATTCATCTTATACATCAATTTATAACAGATTAAATTCTAGGAAAACTGTACTTCTAAGAAAAGTCTACCTCTTTCCTGGGATTTCCCCACTCTTGGAGAGACATGGGGAAGAGAATATCATGGAAAGAAGAGATGTGAGCCCCATGCCAGATGTAATCACGGCCTTTGCTGCTAACCTCATCTGTGTTCTTATTTTTCAAGAGTGCATTTCTGTGTTCTTGCTTGCATACTTAAACTTTTGACTGCTATTATTTTGTGTCATACAAGGACCCAGACTGCTGATTTTGGCAATGAAACAAGCACATAGGCCAATGGAAAATAATATAGAGACTATAAGTAAACCCATACATTTATAGCCAACATATTTTTGACAAAATTGTTAAGAACATGCTTTGGAGAAAGGGCTATTTTCAATAAAGAGTTTTGACAAATTGGGTATCCAAATATACAAAATCAAGCAACCTCTTACCACTTACAAAAATCATCAACAACAACAAAATGATCAAAAATATAGATCCTGAAGGTGTGAAAATAAGATAGATATCAAAGAACAGAGTATGAAGGAAAACTAAGCAAATAGATGTCATAAAACTGAAAAATGTCTATAATGTAAAGGAAATCCTCAACAAAATGCAGTGATAAGCCAGAAAATGTGAGATAATATTAGCATTAATAGCCAAAAGGTATACCTCCGACACATGGTTGATATCCAGAATATACATGAAACAACACAAAAGTGAGACTTGATCTAGTTAACATAGGTAATAGAACGTTGAATGGCTTGATATTATGATGGTTGTGTTTCACCTTTAATTAATAAACTATGGAAAGTTCTGGGAGAGGAAGAGTCAGTTTTCTTTAAGAAAGAGTGTGTCTTCTGGTAGGTTAACAACACTCCTGTGGGTTGAGGAAGTGTTGCATAGTTTTTTGTTAACATGACACAAACAGAGTTACCTGGGTGCAGGAAACATTCATTAGGAATTGCCTCCATTAGAATGGTCTATTGGCATGTCTATGGTGCAAAATCATTTACTGATTAAAGACTGATGTGTGAGGGCACAGCCCACTGTGGAGAGGTGTCACCTCTAGGCAGGTGGTTCAGATCATGGAAAGGAAGCTAAGATGCAAGCCTCTACGGTTTTTGCTCAAAATTCCTGCCTTGAATTTCTGCCATGACATCTCTCAGTTATGCATTGTTGCCTGGACATACAAGCCAAATAAAAAGTTTGTTTCCTAGGTTGCTTTTGGTCCTGATGCTTATCCCATCAATAGAAAGCAAACTAGGACAGAAATTGGTACTAGGAGTGGGGGGTTGCTGTGTTGTATCTTACCATATGGTTTCTATATCTTTGAATGTTTTATGGGAGCAAGTTGGAAAACTTTGAATCTTTGGGTCAGGAACCTTCCTGAGTATTTAGAGGTTAAAGGGCTGTTCAGTGATGTTGAACACTAAGAACGCTAAATAATGCAGATGTGTATTCCTGGTTTGTATAGGTTCAAAAGGAAGTTCGAGAGACCACCAAAGATTCTATTGGGACCATTCATGTGATACTTTGCATGAAGAATCTGTGATTTGTGGTCATGTGGAGCTGAAGACTCAGCTGTGCTTAACAAGTAATCAGCTTCACTGAAGAGAAACCTTTGCTTTAGTGGGACAATCAATGCTGGTTACCTAGGACTGAAATATCAACTGTCATTAATAAGAGAACAGCAGGCAGATCTCTGTGAGTTCAAAGCCATTCAGAGCGATTTCTGGGACAGGCTCCAAATCTACACAGAGAAACCCTGTCTCAAAACAAACAACAACAAAAAAGATGAGAGAGAGAGAGAGAGAGAGAGAGAGAGAGAGAGAGAGAGAGAACAGCATAAATGAGGTGAAATATTGTGAAATATTTCCTCAGGCTGAGAACACAGAAGTTGTGATCTAGAGGAGCTAAAAAAAATTACCTCAAGCCAATAGCCAAACTCGGTGTCACACACATGGTACTTGTTTTGCCGGCATGGAGTGGCAGGGTCATGGAGAGAAGGTAAACCTTAGCACCATGGGGCAGGGGCAGAGGCCCTCAAAATTCCAGGAGGTATTTGGGAGCATGCAGACTCAATCGTAGTGAAGGCCCCAACATATTGAAAATTCCAGGACAGTGGGATGACCACCAAAGACAATGGTAGGTAAAGAGTAGAGCTGGACTGAGCCTAGAAGAAAAGTTGTATAATGCTGTGGATGGGAGAGTCACAGAAGTAAAGTGCTCAAAGTTCTTTGGATCCCAGAAGTTCGTCCACATGTCAGACGTTTGAGCTTTTCAGAATGTTAGATTTTGGGTTTGCTGATTGTATTTGTGCTCTAGTTCTTCCCTTTAGGAATAAGAAGTATATAACTTCTTTGTGATCCTACAGGAAACCACACTAAAGAGACTTTGGTGTTTTAAAATAACTTGGACTTTTAAATCATTAGAATATTCTAAAGACTGTAGGACATATGAAATTGGCTTATGTCAGTGTTTTACTCACACCCAGAAATACAGAGACAGCCCAAATTGGAGTCCATGGGCTACTAAATTTAACAAAAAGAGAGGCCACAAAGTTGGAGAGGTAGAAAAGAGGGAGTGCATCCAGAAGGAATTAAGGAAATGAGCCAGGAGAAAATATGACAAAAGGAATTATGTGAAATTTCCAAAAATAATAATAGAATAATTTCAGGAAAAAATAGGAAATATATCTAAGTAGACATTTATTTTAAAGAGATATACAAATGCTCAACAGGTGCACAAAAATGCTCACTATTACTAATCAGAGAAGTGCAGACCAAAATCACAAGATGTCACCTCACCTCAGAAAGAAAAGCTTCTCTGACCGAAGTTCAGAGCAGCACAAATCTCTGCATGTGAGCAAAAGTATTTAGAGGGCAATTTGACTTCATGATCACATAGTGAAATTGTATTTGCTTAACTTCTAGGGCCTCTGGCTTCTCTAGTCATGTGTTTGTTTGTTTGCTTGTTTGTTTGTTTGTTTGTTTGTTTTACCATGTTTACAGTAGTACCAGGCATAAGCAACTCTGAGTGCTTTGGTATTGATTGGATATATATGTCAACTCTTTGCTCTCACAAAGTTCAAGAAATATTGTAGAAGATGAATCAGAAAGAATATAAGAGCTAAAGGATGTTCAGGGGATAAGAAAAAGAGCTATGAAATGCTATTCACTAAAGATGATATGCCTGAACACATGGACTCACAGATGCTGTGGTTACCTGAACAAGACCTACACTAGAATAACCAGTTAAAATTTCTAGTGTGGATGGGGGAGGGGCTTCAAAAACACCACTCCTAACTAAGAAGCCAGTGGTAGTTGACAGTTGTTGGAGGAGGGAGTGTCCCTTTTCTTTTTGGGTTGTGGTCACAGGTAGGTTACCTGTGTTTCACTGTATGATACCATACCCATGTGCATATGAACAACATTAACTGATCTCAGTGATAAAATAATAAATAAGTAAATAAATAAATAAATAAATAAATAAATAGGAAGATAAGAGATATATATGTTAGAGAATCCTGGGAATTGAAGGAGGGGAGTAGAGATGAATATGGTCAAAATATACTATATATGTTTGAAAGTTTCAAGGAATTATAAAACAAATCTAAAAGGCTTAAGAAATCCCGTGCTGATAAGGATTTGGTGAAAATGAAACCCTTATACACCATTGGTGACAATGTAGGTTAATATATCCAAAACAGTTTTCAATAGTATTATATGGCCCAAGAGATCTAGTCTAGAATGTATTTTCATAGGAAATGCAATCAGTATGTCAAAGAGGCAACTTCACACAGAGGTCATTGCAGCTGTATCAAAAAGAGCAAGGAAATATGAACAACTTAAATGCACAGCAATTGATAAATGAGAAATTAATATGTGGTACATATAAATAATTGAATATTATTCAGTTATAAAAATTAAATTTTGTCCCTAGAAAAATAGCATAGTTAGAGATGGAGATTATTATGGTACAAAAATGCAAGAGGTAAATGGTCTCACACACATACAGAACCTAAAAAAAAATCTTCATAAAAGTAGAATAGAGTGGTATTACAGTGAGCAAGGGAAATAGCAATAAGAGAGATATGGAAAGGCTGACCAAGGAGTACTAAATTACAATTAGGTGAAAAGATAAAGCTCTCTGCTGCACACAATTTATGAGGACTAGAGAAAATAAAAACATACATTAGAAAAATCTAGAAGAAATGATTCTAAACATTATAACTATAAGCAAAGGTCATTTTTGGATGACATAAATGTAATTAACCTCATATAAACATGGTGTGGTGTTCAAATTCATGTAATATAACATGGTGCTTTACTAACATGATCAGTTTTTGTGGTCATATCTATCAATGAAAAGTAAAATTAAATATACATTAAATAACATGGAAAGAAATATAAAAGATAATGGCATTAAGTGAAATGTCAATGTTAGGGATAACTTCTGATGATAACACAGAACTACTAATTATATTTTATGAGGAGGTTTCCCACCACTTCTTCCTTTCATAGATTTTGTGTTGAAGCTTCTGAAAGAAACTTGTTGCAGCAATTCTCATTATGTTGAAAGATCTGTGAAGTTACTTTAAGTTCATATAGTATTCCAACTTCACACCCACTTGTTCTATAGTTTTATAGTAGTGTATTCCTCTACCACATTCTTTCAACTCTGACTCACAATTGCCATAGATACTTGGCATATGAATTTAGAGAAGACCATAAATTAGGAACAGTAAAAATAAGTCTGTTTTTTCCCTTAAGTTATAAGAAATGATAAAATGTGACTTCAAATGTATCTGAGAAGTGCATTTGCTTAACTATGTTCAAAGATAGTGTTTATTTTATGAGATGGCACACAAAATTAAGCATATCTTAATTTTAAAATGAACAAAATTATATGAAATCAGGTAAATGTTGATGTTATATAAAGTTCTATTGAATGCTATGAAATATTTAGAGTATGCTACATTCATTGTCTATTTTGGAAAGGGTATAATAGAATTGATCACAGGATATGATGAAGTAGATAAGGTTTGAACAATGAGACTACTATTTAAGTAGTAGAGGCATACATATATTAAATGACTTGTTTCTAATCCATAGCAATCAGTAACCTTATCAAATATTTTAAGAAATGATTTTTTGATATTGTCTATTATATGGCTTATAATATTTTATTCATTCTTAGTGCTTATGGTATATTGCAGCATATTTCCAAAAGAATTATATTTGTGTTTTAAGAACATAGAATCATACAAAATATATAATAAAATATCTGACAGACAAAATAAGCTAAACAGGTAATATATCTGTTGGTTGGTGACTTTCATTTTATTATGGATTGTTTGTTGTCCTGTTTTCTAAAGAGAGAGAGAAATGAGACATGGAGTTGGATGGCTGAGGAGGTTAAGAGGTTATGGAAGGAGAAAAGGGAGAGGAAACTTTGAACAGAACACAGTGTATAAAAATATTTTCAACTATAAATAAAGTAATATAGAAAGTCAGAAAATATGATTTTTTAAATTTTATTACAATCTTTTAATTTGTGTGTGGATATTAGCTAGGTTGAATATTTACATATACATGGATGTTCATGTGGATGTTCATGTGTCCATGTGCTGTGGGATATCTTTCTGTATGCTGTAAATATGTGTTGCTCTGATTGGTTGATAAATAATGCTGTTTGGCCAATGGTGAATCAGAATAAAGTTAGGTGGTACATTCCAACTAGAGAGAGAGGAAGGAGACAGGCAGAGCTGAGGAGACAATGCTAGCCACTGCCAGTTGAGCAAGACATAAAGTACCAGTAAGTCACAAGCCACATGGCAAAGTACAGATTTATAGAAATGGGTTAGTTTAAGATGAAAGAGCTAGCTAGCGAGAGGCCTGAGCCATTAGGCCATATATTTTGAAAACAATGTAAGTCTCTGTCTGAGTGGCTATGGGTCTGGGAGGGACCAGAGAAAACTTACAACTATACCCATGTTGTACTATGGAGGTCAGAGGACATTTTGTAGGAGCCAGGTTTCTCTTTTAACAACAGAGGTCCTAAGAATAGAGTTAGGTCATGAGACTTGGTAGCAAGCATCTTTACTGGCTAATCCATTTATTCTGACAATATTTTCAGTCTTTAACATTTTAAATACATTAGAAGAAGCTTGTAATTGGAAACTATCTAATGTGGTCATTACAAAGTTCCACATTTATTCTTTCTTTCATTCTGTTTGATTATTTGATTACTATACAACTGCAAATACTGACTACATAGAACATATAACAATTTTAATGTGCCATAAATTAAAATCATGCAAAGTATTCAACAGCTGCTTTCTCCAAGTTGAAAAGCACTAAATACATTTGCTATATCTCAATAGAAAATAATCTTCCACATATCTATGTCTACAGTGATATAGTTATATTTTGTTTTGTAAAGAATGTAAAGCATTTATTAATTGATTTGAATATTGTCATTTTAAGTGAGCATATAACTTCTTCATTTTTAAAGGTATTTCTTGCTTTTAATTAAGTTACTTTTGTAACATTGATAAGTGACTATTAAATGGTGAAACAAATATTTTACAAAGTCGCAGACAGAAAGCATTGTATAATATTATTGCTAATAGTTCCAGAAAATTCATCTCCTGAGCAAGAGCACCACAAATATGTACGTAGTAAATAATTACTTGTTTCACTGACTGGTTTTCTGTGTCAACTTGATACAACCTAGAGTCATTAGAGAAATAGGAGCCTCAATTGAGGAAATGCCTCCATGAGACAGCTGTAAGGCATTTTCTAAATTATTGATCAATGGCAAAAGGCATAGATCATGATGGGTGGTGCTGTCCCTGGGCTGGTGGTCCTAAGTTCTACAAGAAAGCATGCTGAGCAAGCCATGGGAAGCAAGCCAATAAGCAGCTCCCATCCATGACCTCTACAGCAGTTCCTGTCTCCAGGATCCTGCCCTGTTTGAGTTCTCCTGACTTCCTTCAGTGGTAAATAGCATTGTGGAAGTGTAAGCTGAATAAACCCTTTCTTTTCCAACTTGCTTTATAGTCATGATATTTCTTTGCAGCAATAGAAACCCTAACTAAGACACTTGAGAATCTATTTAAAAGATTTGCTTTTATTGTCCTTAAAAATGAACATTCTTAACAAAAGACATATGTTATGGTATATAACATCACTAAGTTTATTTTTTATCATCTAGGGTAAAGGAATACTTTGATCTTCTAAATACAGTTTTGACAGTGATGCAAATAGAATAGGGTGTCCATGGTGCAAGTATGGAGGTCAAAGGACATCCTTCTCATTTTTGACTGACAGACAGACAGGTGTGTGTGTTGGGGGGGCATTGTGCTTATCCCGAGTATTTTATTTTATTTTATTTTATTTTATTTTATTTTAGTGTATTGTACTATGGCCGTCTGGGGAAGTAATGGTCTCAAATGATAAATACATATTCAGGAGTTTTAAGATTGTTTATTCATTTATTCTTCCTTGATTAATATTAAAACAGTGTGTGCCAAGCCCAAACTCAAAGCACAACCTTTAGTCTATTAGAATGATGCAAAACTAATCTATTGTCCATTAACCACAAATGTCTGTTTTAACACAACATATGACTGGCTGGAACTGAAAAGTTTCTATTCGTAAATCACATACTTATTTGCAATATGTACTGTGAGAAAGAATGGAAACATCTCCCATTTATAATTTTTAAATTAGTTATGTGTTAGGATGG
Organism: Neotoma lepida; assembly: GCA_001675575.1. NCBI lineage: Eukaryota > Metazoa > Chordata > Mammalia > Rodentia > Cricetidae > Neotoma > Neotoma lepida. Next base: position 618,884 of record LZPO01115351.1, on the reverse strand, counting down.
TAACATTTGGGAAAAATTTTGTTAAATACTTTACTAAAATTAATTTTGTCTATTTCCTTTTACTTTGTTTTTGTGGGACAGAGTTTCTCTATAGAACAGCTCTGGCTGTCCTAGAATTTGTTTTGTAGACCAGGCTAATCTCGAACTCACAGAGATCTTCCTGCCTCTGTCTTCTAAGTGCTGGGATTACAGGCATGCAGCACCACTACCTGGCTCTTGTAACTTTTTAATAGTGCAACCACTAAACAATTTAAAATTGCTCTTATTATATTTCAATATGACTGTGTTGATAAAATATATAACAGCACATAATCTAAATCTCAATACTCTTTGACTACAGGTATTAAGTCAATATTTTACTGCTGTGGGATGTCTTTCTGTATTCTGTGTGTATGTGCTGCTCTGATTGGTTGATAAATAAAGCTTTTTGACCAATGGTGAGGCAGAATAAGGTTAGGTAGTATATTGGAACTGAAGACGAGATGAAGAAGGGTGGAGTCATGATACATACCAGCCACTGCCCAAGGAACAACAAGATGCCAGCAGACCAGTATAACACCGTGGTCATATGGCAAAATATAAATTAATGGAAATGGATTGAGTTAAGTTATAAGAGCTAGCTAACAAAAAGCCTGACCAATAGACCATATAATTTGCAATTAATATTGTCTCTGAGTGATTATTTTGTAAGCAGCTACAGGACCATGGGGCCGATTGGAACTGGAGAAACATGGGAGTGCTGGGTTGGGTGGGACCAGAGAAACTTACAGCTACATTTTGGCATCCAAAGTGGGGCAAGAATTTTCACCCAAAACCTGAGAAAGATTTTAAAAAAAGTTCTAAAATGGAGCCAAGACCAGATTCCTAGTTGTGTCTCTCAGGCAAGCCATGACACAGACACACTGCAGTATGTAGGCTTAAGCTATAATATGGTTGGTTTGTGGCATATGGGCTTGACCTACAGCATGGTGTATTCCTGCCACAGTACACAGAGGTATCTCCAAGCCAGGTAGGACACATCATGGCAGATTTAGCTTTTGCTAGTACAGACAAAAAAAAATGTTTCTGGGCTACATGTACATGCTGCTTGTTGGAGGCATAGACCCACTGCTTCTCAGAGTTGGCAGTAGGCATACCTCCACCATGTTGGGAAGCTGAGAAGCTGAGGTGGGTGGAATCAGCAGCCAAGACTGCCACTTTGGTCCTAACCATGCTGTAGTTTAAAACAATGGTCAAAAGATATAGACAATACAGTTTTAAAATAATAAAATAAATAATAAAAAAGGAAAAAAAATTAACATAAATGTTAAGCCACATAAAGATGGAAATTATACAAAGAGTCTGGATTGTGTTATCTTTGGCATTTTTAACTGGAGAGAGACATTTGATTGTAAAGGCTGCTGAGTTAAACATATATATATATATATATATTAAATGTATCTTGACTTCAAAACTGGGTTGGTTTGGAAAGGAGGCTCTACTTTTGTTTCTACGGGATGCAAGAGACTGTGGATTTGATCCAGGTTAAGATGGATCAGATCTAAGCGAGACCTCCTGAACTTGACAGATAGTATCTATCAACAAAGGTTATAGATGCTCTTCCCAGGACTTGCCATTATCTTGAATTGTCTTAGGATTCCTATAAGATTAACAGTGTCCCCAATCAGCAGGAAGTAGCCTAGAGGACTATACCCACATTCCCTCCCCCCCCCAAACAGATTATGGATGTTTGTCTTTGTTTAGGGGTTGGTTACAAATTGTTATTGCTCATAGTCAATCTCTTTCTAAAACAAGAAAGGGGGATATGATATAGAAATGTAGGATATAGATATGATGGGATAAAAGAGTAGATTATTGAATCTACTTTTAAAAAGCAACAACTCATTTGAAATATTTTACATTGCTATAGATTTTAGTTTATTGACACAAATTTAAAATTTATTTTATTATACTGTATGTATATTTCTACTATTGTTTAAGATACTGTGTTTATACAATTCATTTAAAATCATAAAATATAATTAAGAAATACAGATTAATAGTCACCCAGATTGTCATACTTATAGTCATGTTAGTTGAGTTTTTTAGGTATATATAGATATATTTCAATTAGGTAGATAATCTTCAAATATTTCAATAACCTAAAGAGTATGGCATTTAAAATGTTTTAAGAACTTAGACTTTTCTGGACAGTGAGACATAACTGCTCCTGGCAGCACCAATTACTGCAAAGAGGATGATAGACATGGAAGAATTTCAATATAGGGTTTGCTTTCTTTGTGGTAGAAATTAGCCACTGGGCAAAAAATTGCCCTTGCCTTGACTGCTTGACAGAATGCTGTATAAACTGGACATTCAGGACCCATAGGAAGGTGACCACTGAACTTTGCAAGGCAAGATGGTCCTTCAAGTTCCTGTTTCACAGAAGAAACTATCAGACATTCTACAGGACATGGGGAGAAGCAACTAACAAACTTTGCCAGAATGGGAAGAACCGTTGTTAAAGTTTCCTACTTCACAGAAAGCTATGCCAGAGACTCTAGGCCTCTAGGCTAAAGATAGATCACCCAACATTACAGAGGAGCTTTGGATGACTGTCCAGGCAGCCAGCTGTGTCTGCCATTTCTAGAATTATGGAAGTTGCTTGCAATGCACTTTCTGTTTTCTCAGGTAATAGTATATCTTTCTGGGGTCATTGATGGAGTTGAAGACTAGATAGTTATAATTATAGTTTTCCTTAGTCATGATAAAAGATAAATTAGATATAAAACTTTAGACTTGCAAAATAGGATAGATGATAGAATACTTTTTTTAATTTTAGCAAATATACATAGAGTAGATATTGTAAGTTTAATTCTTGCTTAATACTGTTTCATTATATATAATTTTACTACGTTAAAGTTAAAACCTTCTTTTTTGATTAGACAGAAAAGGGGAAGTGTTGTAGGACATCTTTCTATATGCTGTGAATATTTGTGGCTCTCATTGGATAATAAATAAAGCTGGTTTTGCCTATGACAAGAAAGCTTACAGCCAGACAGGAAATCCAAGCAAAGATACAGAGAGAAGAAGGGTGGAGTCAGGAGAGAAATGAGCCCACTGCTGAAGGAGCAAGATGCCAGCAGACTGGTAATGCTATGGCCATGTGGCAACATATAGATTAATAGGAATGGTTTAATTTAAGATGAAAGAGCTAGCTATAAAGAAGCTAGCCATAGGCCATACAATTTGTCGTTAATATTAAGCCACTGAGTGATTATTTTATAAGCATATGTGGGACTGCGGGGCTGGGTTGCACCATAGAAATTTCTAGTTATACTTTACCTGAAGACAAAGTTTCTTATATATTAATAATATCTGTGGTACAAAATACTGGCTTTTAAGTGTATTTATACATTTTGCAGGCATATTTAGAAGTTTCACAATGTTTATGGCTCATTTAAATTGTGTTATTATGCAGAAGTCAATTAGTAATGCTATTTATTTCATATACATCCATGTTTTTTAAAGTCAAACATACAAATTCAAACTATGAAATTTTAATAAAACATTTTCTTTTCACTGGTTTTATTTTTATTCAATGCCTTACCAAAAGTTTTTTTTAGAATGACAGTAGTAAAGGATTACAGACATTTTAGACTTTAATAAGTGTACTGTTTCCAAAGTGGACTTAGTTTTCTTCTTTAGTCTATTTTTATATGATAAATAGTTTCAAATTTGTTTCCATTTTCTTTTTGTTACAAAAACCATTAAAAAGCAACACAATTTTATTAGGAAGCACATTTTGTCTAGCTCTCTGTTAATGTACAATATATAATGAATACAGCAGAATTATCTTCTCATATATCACCTGAGGAAAGCTATATTAGATATTAAAATACACAAATCTTAATGCTTTATAAGACTTAATTTCTTCTGCAAATATTTTTCTATGACATTTTATGTCTCCTGTTAGTAACCAAAAACAAAGCTAACAAAACTTCAGTTGATTTGGTCCTGTAGCATGATATTATAGGGAGATTCTTAATTAGTTAGAAGAGATTAATTGTATGGTCCATATTATAAATTAGTAACTTAAAAATTATGCACAAACATTTCCATTAATGCCTGCCTATGAAAAAGTGATAGTCTATGAAAAGACATGCCTACCCTTCAGAGAGATGAATTACATTTTGTGTTTATACAGTCTTAGCAATGAAGTAGTTAATAGGTGAACCAATTCAGGTGGCTGAGAGAGAAAACTAATTTCCTACAGTCGCTCCTAGACTCAATTTATGCTTTCCCCATATTCTTGTTTAATAAGAATCGTTGACTCAAATTTAGCATTTCATATCAGAAATAATTATAAATGAGTCTTAAATGTTGTATAAGAGACACTTTAGCAATGACTGAGACCCAAAATATTTAGGTTACCTGCAGGACAAGACAAAAATGTACCAAAAACCATCTAAAATAACTGAATTATTACTACAGACAGCAAACAAATGGCTACATTTAATCAAACCAGATGACATTCTAGTACCTTACAAACATGAATAAAAGATACTGTGGTTTTTGAGCATGGTGTGTAGTTAAAGCCCATCTATATAATGAACATACTAAATATATAGTATTTAATCAGACAAAATTTGAACAATTAATTTAGTTGCATTAAATGCTCAATAGTGTACTGACAAAAGTTTAAAAATTCTAAGTATTGGTATTGTCTCATGCAGGTAAAAAACTCTGGATGTTATGACTTTAAGTCCTATATTATTAAACTTTATATTGCCTCAGTTTCTATCTTTATAAAAAATTAAACAATAATTGAATCCACACATGAAAATGTGGCAAGAATGACAAATGTTTGGTGTACAACAATATACATAATTACTTACATATATGAATACTAAATAGTGTTTATGTGTTTTAACTATATTATTATATTCCAGGGACATATGGTTACTACAACCTTTAAAATGAAGAAAATGAATCTGGGGAATCAGCTCAGTTGGTTGTGTTTTATTCTAGTATACACAAAGCCCTGGCTTCAATCTTCAGCACTACATAAATCAGGTATTATAGTATATGCTTTAAATCTCAGCACCCTCAGAAGTTATGGTAATACTCATGTATATATTGTGTTCAAGGCCAGCCTTGGCTATGAGGAGAGAAGACAACAAGAGGGAGAAAGACAAGAAGAGAGAAGGGAAGAAAGGAAAAAAGAAAAGAAAAAAAACAGATAAACATAGGTTCTCTAATGTTAAATGACTTCACTGAGTGTACTCATCTAGTCAGGTATAATACTATCATCAGAATCCATGTGGTCCTGACTTATATTCAAATTCTCATTCCATTATACATCTGTGAAGAGTTTATCAAGACACATTGCTGAGTAAAATAAGTCTGGCACAGAAAGACAATCATCACATATTTTCATATGTGGAAAAGAATATCTTATTGCAGAAAAGGAAATTAAGTACCAGAACAAGTATTCTGGACATGAGGTTGGTCATAAGACAAGATATTTTCTTTTGAGTTTTTCAAGATAGGATTTCTGTTTGCTCAGAATATCAATGCATTATTGATTTCAGTTTTAAAACTTCTAAAGCAAAATAAATTATAGGTTTTGGATCACAGCAAAACAATAGGAAAGCCATTTTCAAATATGAAATGAAAAATGAGCATAAATGTATGTATGGCATTCATAATATCCAGTACCATTTTTAAATTCTATGAATAAAACCTTAAAATTATATAACTTTTAACTGGTTGCTTAAATTTCATGTGTGCAGCATGAAAAATTTATAGGCCAAATTAGAAAAGAAATGCTGAAAGAAAAATTTCTATCATTCATATTCACTTAAATATTGAAAATATTCTCCTGGTCAGAGGAAGAAATAAATAAATCTATAGGTAATTTGAAAGCAACTATTTTAGGTCAAGTAAATGACTACATGACTATATTAATTTTGTTAATAAAAATTGATAAAAAGAAATTGAAAAAAATCATTAACCTAGTGAAGATAACAAACTTAAGGAATATTCTTTTAGATATCAGCTCATTTTTAATATCTGAAGCAAGCAGTTAAAATTGTAATGGTTTATGAGAAGTGAATAATAAAGTTCTTAAAACAAACACAAATAAACAATTCATTTTGAAATGAAACATGCATTTTAGTGAAGTTTTATATTTGTTTCTACTGTACCTTTCTTTAGTCCAGGAATGAAAGCTAAAAAGAGATTTGTATAAAGTTAAACAATATATATTTTCTCTTCTTCCCAACATATTATATATTATTATATATATGTTATGTTATAATAATTTATTTTATATTTCATTATATTCTCAACCTCATTTCACAGAGAGTATATAAATGTAAACAAGGTTTACATCCATTAATTTTGTCTTCTGTAATTTGCATGACTGACTGAGATTTGACCAAGCCTATTTGATATGTTGTACTTTTAGCAAGCAATGATTTCTCCTTTTGCTAATGGCTATGTGCTTTTACCCACTTGTTAGGAGCTCAGCGTTTTGCAAGAAATCAGTACATTTCTAACTTCATTGAGTGTGAAAGGAAAGTACAATACACGAATAAAATGCCATTTGCATTTATATACCCTCCTACTAGAAACATAGTATGCAAAAGACAGTATGTTTTATCTAGAGTACTCTGGCTCTAAATTCTGGTGATGAAAATAATGATAACTGCCAAAAATCAATAGACACTAGCATGACAGTGGTTCAGTAGAATTGTTCTTATTATTATTGTAAGAAAATTTTCCTATAGCTGTCTTCATAACTAAACATACACTTTATTTCACATAATTAGAAGTTGATGATTCAAGTACATTATAATAATATTCTAGATAAACACAAGGATTAATTTTTAATTACTTTTCTTTCAAAGACACTATGACATCATGTTCAAGAATAAGTAATCAAGTCTAAATTTAAACTAAATAGTTTATACTAATAAAATATTAAGTTTGTATCAATCTGTATGAATGACTACCAAATTTATTATTTGTAACAATTTTAAATCAACAGTAAAACTTACTTATTGATCAATTATGTGTTTTAGTATATATTTTAAAATGTTCATGTATGGATAAAAGCTTAAAAGACAAGCAGATTGAAATTGCATAAAACCTACTTCAACTAAAAATGAGACATGAAATTCTAAGAGAGTAATAGTAGGTCAAAAACAAACAAAAAAGCACATGGAAGTATGAAAGTGATATTCTTATACAATCACAGGAATTAATAAAAAAAGATTGTTAGCTATTTTTCAGTGTCATTGACATATCACAGCACATTCATTTTCCCTCACAAGGTGTTTCATCAAGAAGTAATGCAATTTAATGGTAACATGCTGAAGAAGAAAAGAAAAATAATATTTCTTTTGAATGATACTTAACATAAGATTAATATTTCAAATAAAGTCATGAAGCTCTACAACCTTAATTGATTCAATTCTTGGGGAAGATTCACATGCAAGTACACATAGAAATGCATACTTACTTTCATTATTGCTATGAACAATTAATACATATATTATTTCAGTATAATTTGTACATGTCTTAAAATGAATTGGAAAACTACAAATAAAGTACTTGCTTTACACTTCTGAGATACAATTACAGTGTAGTGTAGTCCTCAGTAATAGAAATTCTGTTATTTGGTTACTGAAAAGTTCAAAACAAAAGGGATGTGATTGGGCTGGATATGCTTCTAGGGCTCTGGATTTTTTAATAAGTAAAAAAGGTTTAATAAATATCAAAACAGAACCATAGAGAAACCAAGTAAGTACATTTAAATACTATTGTCAGGACAATTGCTCCTTAATGTAAAAAGTGAATTTATATATGACTCAAGTCAAACTGATGAAGTTTCCTTAAAGTTCAAGGCAATAAAAATATTCCGCATGAAGTTTTCCTTACATATTCTGAAGGAACACTTGAATTAACAACATGAGACATCTTCAAAAATGGAAATATTTTCATCATTTAAAGCAGTATATTTAAGACTATAATAACACAATACAAAATACATAAAATTAGGATGTTTGCATTACATAAAATATATCTACAAACAACTTCATACAAACAGCATATATACACATACACACATATATGTTTATATTTCAACAATGAAAAGAGGAGATTAATTTGATAGAGAGCAAAGGGGTACATGAGAGAGTTTGGAGGGAAGAAAAGGAAGCAGAAAATGATGTAATTATATTATAACCTCTCTCTCTTTCTCTCTCTCTCTCTATATATATATATAATTAAAAATTATAGTCATACACATTTTTGAAAATCATCCATATTGTTCTAAATTCTATTTACTTATTTATTTATTTATTTATTTATTTATTTATTTATTTAATTTTGTTTTTTTGAGACAAGGTTTCTCTGTGTAACAGCTCAGGTTGTCCTGGAACTCACTTTGTAAACCAGGCTGGCCTCAAACTCACTGAGATCCATCTGCCTCTGCCTCCCGAGTGCTTGTTCTAGATTATTTAGCATTAAAGATAAACATGATACTTTTCCTCTGAGATGCTATAGTTTACATGATTAATGGGTAAAACAAACTTTTTTCCTGATGAATGTAATTGAATATAATATTTATCAACAACTATGTGCACAGTATGATTTATCTGTAATGTAAATATAATTTTAAATAATAGTGAAGATGAATATATTTATTAAATATAAATTTGGTTTAAGAAATTATTTGAATGTAGCAGGTTGTGGTTTTCTTTTCTTTTTCCATTTTACAGTGATTGTGCATGTGTGTTCCCCAGAACACATGGGCTACAGCATGTGTAGAAGTAAGAGGACAACTTGTGGAAGTGGGGTCTCTCCATCCATCCACAAAGAGAGTGGGTTCTGGGGATGGAACTGAAGTTTTCTTGCAAAGTTATTTACCACACCATATCCTCTCACTAACTTCCTTACATTGGTTTTAACAACAAGATTGTTTTCAAAGTATGAAGTGTTTGATAATTTATGTATAATTTTTACTTATACAAATGCAACAATAATATAAAATTGTAGGGTGATATACATGATTACTTTGACTACACTGAATATATATATATATATATATACATATATATGTATATATATATTTATTATTTGTAGTACTTGTGATGAGATTCATGGCCTTGTATACACGATGCAGTCTCTAGACTACACACAACAATATAGATATTCTAATCCTTTATAACTGAAGTTTTAAATTTATTTTTGAATGTATGCTCTAAATAAATACTTCCTAAATACAACAATTGAAATACCTAGACTTCTTGCAATTCAAAATTAGAGGAACACATATTTTAAGGTAGAACATGGAACTCCTAATTAAGTTATATGAATATTAATAGTTTATCATAAGAATAATATCACAACATGATATATTACACGATGCACATGTATTGTCATAAACCTAGTACAAATATCCACATTTTCAATATGCAATAGAAATAACTTGAAACAAAATATAGCTACTCCTATATCCTTCCAGATATGAGTCTTTGGTTGAGGAAGGTCATTTTCATCAATGTGTTCTAAAATTTTAGGATGTCTGTGGAGTGCTGAGGGAGGAGGTAGATCTTAATGTAGTCAACATGATCACACAAATCACTCTGAAGGTCCATTTAGTGATATACAGCACAACCAAATACTTCCCATATGCGAGACAATGAAAGAAAACCTTAACTGGTTAACAGTGGTCACCACAGCATTGACAAGATGTACACAAATACTTGTTAGTTTATCAATTTATAATTTCTGATTACTTCAATAAAGTAATCACAGATGGAGCTGTTCTAGAATGTAAAAGTTTTAGTCCAGAAAAAAAATAACTTTAAGGGAGGCTCTTTTAAAATAAATACCATCAAGTCTCTTTGAAAGTACCTTAAAATTTGAATAATTTCTTTTATAAATAATTGGCCATGTTTGATGATAGAGTCAATTGAAATGTAAGATTTAAACAAGTATTTAATGTCATTTATAGCAATATATGTTATCCTTAAGACATTACGTTAAACATTTTAGAATAATTTCTAATATAGAGAAAAAGTAAATGAATCAGTATGCATGTAAGGTTAAACCTATGTCATAGTCTCAATTTTTATGAGCTAACTTTTGAGAACAAGTTGTTCATTTATTTTCTAATGACAATTCTCTCAGAGGTGAGTACTGAAGGTCACATAATGCAGCAGAAAAACTGTGAAAAAAACAAAAGTTGTAGACTTGAAGAGTTGAATGCTAAATTAATGAATTAACATCTAGTTTTCTTTGAAAATGCTAATTTTAAAAAAGGTAAAAATTTCCCTAAAGATCTAATTCTTCTTGACATATAGTTCAAATCATCCCTGTACCTTTTCTATTGATTTCATGACTAACAAGTTGTATAGTTACTGTACTTTTCTAGAGTACAAGCACTTCAAAAAAAGAAGCAGTGGGGCTCAAATCAGATTTCCTGTTCAAATTGTGTGAAAGGTTAAGACTACAAACACAAATGTTGGAAGAAGATAATTCATATAATGAGCATCTACCTTATGGTGAAAGAAATGTTGAAAATATATGTGCTTCATCCCTTTATAAACAGTAAGTTTCTCTGTATTTTGTTTTGCCATGAATGTTAGAAGAGTACAGCCTCAAAGAAGCACTCATTTCAAGACTGCAAACAGGTAAATTCACTGTGTTCCTTTGATTATAAAAATACCAAAAACTTTTAATTCACTTCATGAAATAACTAACCACCATTACCTACATTAACAAAATTTTCATTGACCATACCTATGCTGTAGTATCATATCAAATGTCTCTCTTCATCTGTAGAAGAAATCTATATACAGCAAGTCCCAAGATTAACTCATTTTCTCTTTTCTCAAATCTTGTTTCTCTCTCAGCCCTCTTCTGCACTTTCTGCTCTTTTATTGAGAAAAACTCTTTCAACAACTGCAGCAGAAGCACTTTAAAAGTTATGTAGACAATGTTTACACACTTCAGAAAGCTAAAAGATAAATCTTAAAATATATTTAGAGTAAAAATGAATGTATAGATCAAAGATCAGGATCAGTAGAAAGTCCTAAGTTTATCATGTGAACAATACAAAAGCATGTTATGTTATACTACACAAATATTCCTATTTATATATTCAATATATATTAGAAATATCTGACATAATATGAAAGACAACTAGAAATAGATTACTGCTTAAGATTGTATCATGGGAATGCATTACCCTGCTCAGCATCCTTAGTACATATAAAGAAATAAGTTTAGAACAAATGAAATAACTTTACCAAAACTCAAACAACAATATAGAGTGCAATTAGAATTTGAATGCATGTTTTGGTGGCAAAGAAACATTTGCTCTGGAAAGCTACCTTATACTGGTCATATTCCATAACCAGGCAAGTCTTTCAGCAGTGAGACCGGGACACCATCCTAGACACCAAACCTTCAATTTATAATCTTTTCTACCTCCAAGGTGTGCTTGGGTAATGGTGGTGCATAATTTGTGGGAGTGGCCAATAAATGACAGCTCTAACTTGAGACTCATGCCATGAGAAAGGGAGCCCAAGCCTGAGACAGCCTTGATGGCCAGGAACTAGAACACAGAGACCCAGAAGAGAAGCAAATATGACTAGTGTGGTAGTTTGGATGTAAGTGAATCCATGAACTCATAGGGAATCACACTATTGGGAGGTGTGGCTTTGTTGGAATAGGTATGGCCTGGTTCGAGGAAGTGTGTGACTGTGGAGGTGGGCTTTGAGGTCTCATATATGTTCAAGCCATGCCCAGTATCTCAGTCACTTCCTATTGCCTCTGGATCAAGATATACCTTCTTCTCTACTTTCAGCTCCTTCTCCATTACCATGTCTGCCTACATGTCACCATGTTCCACTAAGACGTTAATGGACTGAACCTCTGAAAATGTAAGCCACACCAAGTAAATGATTTTCCCTTATAAGACTTGCTGTAGTCATGCTATCTCTTCACAGCAATAGAAACTCTTAGATAGAAGTTGATACCAGAGACTGGGGTATTTCTGTGATAGGCCTGATCATATTTTTGTTTGGAGGAATTTGGTGCTTTGGGTTAGAAAAGTAGTAGAATGTTTTAAGCATTGCTTAATGGGCCATACTAGTAGGAAAGTAGAAGACAATGGTGCTGAGAATGATTTGAACTGTGTGGAGCTGGCTCAAGAGGTTTCACAGGAGAAGAATTTTTGTATGTTGCCTTGCCTGGAGATCATTCTTGTGATATTTTGGTGAAGAAAGTGGCTGCTTTTCACCTTTGTCTGAAAAGTCTACCTGAGGCTAAAGTGAAGAGTTCTGGAATAATTCCTTTGACAGAGGAAATCTCAAAAGAGCCTAGTACAGACTCTGTTATGTGGTTATTAGTGGTAACTCTAGTGAAGATTTGCAATGGAAATGAAGAAGCCGAGCAGGATAAATTACAAAATATAAAATTTGAGGAGAAAAGGAGCACCAGAAAGTGGAAAGTCCTGTGTTCAAGGAGATAAACAAATTGAGAAATGGCATAAATGCAGTAGTAACCTCAGGGCAAGATCCCACCCAGCTAAGTTTTCAATTTGTCAAAAGAGTTTAAAGGAAAGCTTAGAGCCTGGTGGTGGTGGCACATGTCTTTAATCTCAGCACTCAGAAGGCAGAGGATGGTGAATCTCTGAGATTGAGGTCAGCCTGGTCTACAAGAGCATGTTCAAGGACAGCCAAGCTTAGGTAGTGAAGGAAACCATGGGAAGCAGAAAGCTGGTGAAAATGTAATTAAATTATCCATATGTAATTGTAATTGTAAGATGTAAGATGTAATTGCCATGGTCAAGCCCCAGCAAGTTGCAGGACTTGATATCTTCAACCATGTGGTTATGGAGCTAAGGATAGAAGAAAGGGGGTATGGAATTTGCCTCTGAGACTAAGGAAAGCCTCTGAGGCCAAGCTACTGTGAGGAGTGTCCCTGAATGGAAGCCTAGAGAAGATATTGTGTAAAGCTGTGAAGTGGAAGCCTGGATTGCCTTTGAAACCTCAATGTTGAAAATGTCAGAGAAGTGGGATACATGCCAAGGAGAGCTGCTAATGGGGGTGGAACCAGCACAAGAGAAAAAAGTATGTTGCAGTTAACAAAGCTGAAAGGAGTTGGAAATCTAAAGAGTGTTTTGACATCAAACATGGAGATGCAGAGTTTGGAGTTTGCCCAGTTGGTTTATGGTCTTGCTTTGGTCCAATATTTCTTTACTATTTTCACTTCCCTGTGCTTTGGAATGGTAATGTATATCCTGTGCTGTTATATGTTGGAAGTATGTGGTCTGGATTTTTATTTTTATTTTATAGGGGATTACATTTAAGAGATTTCATGAAGAGACTTTGAACTTTGGACTTTAAAACACTGTTAAGACTGTGATAGACTATGAGGACTTTTGATGTTGGACTAAATACATTTTGCATCATGATATTATTTAAAGATAATGGGGGAAGGGAGTGGAATGTGGTAACTTAAATGTAATTGGCCCACATAAGCTCATAGGAAATGGCACTATTGGGAGCTGTAGCTTTGTTGGAGCAGGTATGGCCTTGTTGGAAGAAGTGTGTCACCATGGAGGTGGCCTTTGAGATCTCATATATGCACAAGCCATCCCCAGTATTTCAGTTTCTTCCTGTCACCTCTGCATTAAGGATGTAGCTTCTCCACTCTCAGCTCCTACTCCAGCACTATGTCTGCTTACATGCCACCATGTTGTACCATGATAATAATGGACTAAACCTCTGAAAATTTAAGCAACCCAAATTAAATGTTTTTCCCTTATCAGAGTTTCCATGGCTGTGGAGGGGCCCAAAACAGCTTGACCACACTGCTGCCATGATAGGTTTAGAGGCCCAGACAAAGCTACCATGACAGGCTTACTGGTAGGCAATACCCAGATCCAGGAAAAGCCATAAGCTGATATCACCTAGGGGTCCTCCCAGGAATGGGCCAGGAATGGGGAAGTACCTGACATCCCAAACATTTCAACCATTAGATAAGGTTAGATAAGATGGCCAGATGTCCCTGAGCATAGCACACACCTATTTCTTCTTTTTCCTGAGATACTCCTAGACAAATGTCAGCCAATCAGGATCCTGAACCCTGGAAATTCCCTCATCCCAACCTCTACCATGATAAAAACCCTACCCTGCCTGGGCTCAGGGCTCTCTGCTCTCACCACTGTGTCGGACAAAAAAAGAGACCAAGCTAGAGCTTGAATAACGGCTCTTTGCATTTACATATAGGATTCAATTTCCACGGTGGTCTTTTTGGGGTCCCTGAAATCTAGGCATAACATTTGCTTTGGTGTCTCTTTACAGTAACAGAAACTCTAAGACAATTGAGGAAAAATTCAATAAAATTATTAATGATATTCCGCTCTACTCATAGATCAGTGCCTAGATCACTTGTCATCAGAGAGGCATCATCCAGCAACTGATGGAAACAGATGCAGAAATCCACATCAAACATTAGGCAGATCCAAGGGAACCCAGTAGGTTAGGGGGAGGATTGCAAGAGCCAGAAGATTCTAGCACACCTGGAGAACATGGCCCACAGAATCAATTGATCAGGGCTCCTAGGGGTTCATAGAGACTGAAGCAGCAATCACAAAGCATTTGTGAGTCTGTGGCTAGGTCTTTCATACAAACATATATATATATATATGTATATATATGCGTGTGTGTGTGTGTGTGTGTGTGTGTGTGTGTGTGTGTGGTCTGCTCCAGTGAGAACTTAGGTCTTCCAAGAAGAGACAACCTGGGACCAAGGAAGGGTAAGTGCGTGCTGCCCGCTCATTCCCTAGCCTTTCTTTCTGGAGACAATCAGATGCGGCTGGGAGTCATGTCAAGCAGGAACTCATTTATTAAAAATCAGCAAACCCCTTTTAAAGCATAAAATCACAAGGCTGGGAGAGATCGACACCCTAATGGGCCAGTCAGCTTAAAGGTCACCCAATCATACACCTGGTCTATATTATCTACAACACTGTCCACAAGGAGGATCATGTGTTGGCATTATCTCTCCTAATTTGAAGCTTTAATTGCATTCCCCTGCAAACAACCTGGG
>LZPO01115351.1:592592-603240 GCA_001675575.1 Neotoma lepida | reverse complement strand
GACTGGGAAGAGTGGAGGTAGGGATAACTGCAGTCAAGATATAATGTATGAGAGAAGAATAAAGGAAAAAATATTTCCTGGACATGAGAACATGTATTTCCAAACATCTTTGCTGAAGGCAGCCTTTTATAGCAAGTAGTATCAAGATATCAGTGTTTTTATTAGTATTTTAGGAAACATCAACATCTACAAATACAAATATAATCTACCATTTCACATAACAACTGAAAGGAAATGAAGAAAATAACATAGCTAATGAATTAAAATACTGTTTTTGGCAAAAAATGATAATGTCTACTGAAAACAGTAATCAGTAATTAGCTATATTTTGAAAGAAAACAGAATATTCTTCTCTTGTAACCTAAAAATTGGTAAGACAAAAATAATCAGCTTCAAAACGTTAGCCTTAATATTTTAAACGATTCAAAGCCATATGGAAGAAATCTAGGAAATCTGATTTCCTTTTGACATTTTTAACTAAGAGAAGAATAATTCTGGGATGCACAGAACTGAATTCATTATAGAACAGATAATGTGACTGTATTATTTTACCCCTATTTTTCTTCAAACAATATGACTTCATTAATCAATTTGGTGAAATCTTCAATTTTTCTTGGTCAACACAGATACTTAATAGATAATTTTCTCTCTTTTGCAAATATTGTATGTATTCCCAAAGAGAATTTAAATTTAGAGTAAATCTGAAAAACTGAACTTTTCAAACCAAATAATATGAGAACATAAATTATTTTAAATTCTACTAAAAGACAATTGAGGCCATGATTTGCTGTTTGGAAAAGCACATGAAACAGCTTTGATAATATGCAAATTTTAACAACTTTGAGAAATTTCAAAAGCAAACCTTAAAGAGCTACATCCATTTTTTTTAATTTGGAGAAAAATTATTATTAAATCAATATTTTTGAAACCTGCCTCTAAGATAATCCAAATGCTTTAAACAATTACAGATCTCAACCATTTCACAGCTTTTAATATTCAATCTGTTCTTCAGTGGATGAATTCTAAATTAAGATATTGTTAAAATAGGACTTAGTTTCCGGATCTGATCTTTAGGTCCACAGAGAGATTTATTTTTAAGCATATTCTTTGGTGTAGTTGAATGCAGACAAAATACATACTTCAAAACCAAAAATGTAAAATCTGTATATGACTAAATGATTTAAATTATTATTTTCCTTTTAATAACTTTCTGCTGCAAGCCACAAAAATATATAAAGTAGGGTTTCAGCTGATTATGACAAATCTATACCTGGAAGAAGCCAAGGGCCTTCCAGAGGTCAAGCCGAGACTGAAGGAGCCTTGGTGATATTTAGCTTTTGATTATTAGCCATTTTCTACTATTAATTTCTCATGTTCTATTGTAGTTTTTCCATCATTCATTGGACACAATTTCCCCTCTACTAAAGGAATATTTGATAACCTTCTGAGCATTAACTCAGCCAAGATCCTTATTTACAGACTTTTCTGCAATTACTGTCATTAGCAGCATCTGGCCAGGACCATCCCCAGATAGATGAAAGTATCTTACCAGAGATACCTCTGTACTCTCTTAAGACAGACTTAAGCATCCAAGGCGAAAGGACACCTGTTTCCTAGGTCAGGTGGATAGCTTTATCTCTTGTGCAATTTTAGCTGAGACCCTTACACTGCCTTACAAATTTTATAGATCCCTAACTTCTTACCTAATCACTTCTAGGAATGTAGGTTGAGCACATAAATCCCCTTTTGATATACTAACCGGTTATTAGTACTCAGTTGACCTCCTCTTTTCCCACTCCCATTTTGGGTTGTAAAAGAAAACTTGAGAGTCACCGCCTGAAGAAAATACTTACCTGCCTTTATGATCCTGTAAGAGTCCAAGCCTGGTGACCTTGCCTAGCTAGAGCACTGCTATTTCATGGGTATATAAGTGTAAACCTCAGAGACTTACAGGGGATTTTGGAGGATTTTTACTGGAGAACTTAGAGGTATAAGGACTGAGAGGAAGATAGGACTGCAGAACTTGAGGATGAGATGGGAGATGAGGAAGAGCCAGATGGGAAAGTACTGGATGGGTAAGAATGAGATGAGAAGGACTTAGATGAGGCAGAATTAAGATGAGAGAATTAAGATAGAACTTAGAGGGGACAGTAGATAAAGGTAAAGAGAAGTCAGGCAAGGAAGGAACTAGGTTTGAGTACAGAACTGTAGCTGTGTAGATAGGATTTTATCCCAGGGAATTAAAGCAAATGGACTAAAGAGCTTGGTGTGCTGAGATTCTTTTCCCAAAAATAAATCTCACCGTTTCATAATTTCTCTTCTGGGTCCCTGGGAAGTATATTATTAAGGCTGGTCCTTTATTAATATACAAAATTTTTTTCCAATATTAGGAACTTTGAATGCATTGTTAGTAATTTTTTGGGGGGGTGCTCATTGAAAAGTATTGGGACAAATCTTAAATATGTTTAGAGGCACAAACTATAATAAATCTTTCAAAAATAACTTTATATTTAGAAATGAAATAATTGAAACTTTACATCTCATTTTCACCAACTTCTTTATTCCATCACATGTTGCCTTTAAAATGCTTTTTGACATAAAGAAAACAGTAGGCAATTAAACATTTTGGTAACAAAATGGACACAGTATTAGAGAGAGTGCCACATAATTTGAAGTTGTCAATTACTGGTGGAAGTCCATCTGATATTCTATGTGTGTAAGATGATACAACAATACAACTTGCTAAAATATTAGAATCTGCACACAGTTTAGAGTACAGTTTGAGGATAAAGAGATTTCATTTTAGAAAGATTTATTTCTAATGTATTATATTAAAAACTACATTTATATTATAGCATAATTATATTTATTTTATTACTTGTAGCATATAATATAGCAAAACAAAGTAAATACATAATATAATTACTATTTTCCAAATAATCTATTTCAAGTCTATTTTTTCACAGGATATATGTCTACATATGAATGCATACTTAGAAATAGTCTGTAAAAATTTTGAGAACTTTCAACAACTTTCACTATTACAAATGGCGCATAGTTTTCTCAAAGCAATATTCTGTTAATTTAATGTTAAAATTCTATATAAAATGAAAAATACATTGAGATAGTTTTGTTGAAAGCTTTTTGTTGTCTTAATTATCAATTTAAATAAATGCATATGTGACAACAGTAAAATGATAGTATGTCTCATGTGAATGTTATTTTTTTTTTACCAATTTAAGATATTATAGTGTTTTTTCCAAAAACAAGTCTAAGAACACTTATTTTTTCCATTATAAATATAATGAGAATAAAACATATTCAAATCTCTGTTTGCTTGATATACAAACAGTTGTACATGTAATTTTAGTTAGACATAAGTTAGTTTAAAATTTATTGTTAATGGAAGTGTCTTTGCATAATTGCTGTCCACAGAATTATTTAACTTTACATTTTAAATATCAGTGGATAAAACTAACATATGGGAAACTGGCTATAGATTTTAGAGATAAAGAAGGAGAGACATTTTCCATGTGGTGAGACATATTTGGTATCTACTGCAGGGAACTGATCTTCTTAGATAATATGTTGATAAATATTTTATGTCAGCAAAGAACAAAGCATAAAAGACAATGCCACAAATATGAAGAGGAAATGAAAAGTAGAAGCAAGCTATTGCAAACTGAATTAAATAAAAGCTTATATGCACAGGAAGAAAAGAGGGTCTACGAAGGACTTATTTTATCAGCCTGACAGATTAACTGAGTGCACAAGACATGTTAAAAGGTTTCTTGAATAAACCAAATGCTTTCTGTCTTAGAAATCATCTACACTTCATGATTAAAAGACAGAGATTCAAGGTAATGGCTCTTTGGATGCTCAAAATATAAATATTATATTTTTCATACTTATAAAAGGAAAGCATGTCACTAAGAGATAAAATATTGCCTAAGATCTACTTTTTATATAACAAGGAAGAAGATATAAATCTTTCATACACTATAAATTCATGTCTGCATTTGCTTGAATTCCTAAGTATTAATCTCTAACTTTCTTAGCTATCTCAGACATGAAATGTTAGCATTACTTCTAGTTAAAATGGGATGTCTATGTAGAAATTAGCTTGCATCTGCAGATTAATATTGCTAAGAAGTTGACTGGAATTTATACTAGACATATAATCATGAACAACTGGTACATTTATTTAAAACATATGCCAGTCTTATCTAGTCCTCTACTGCCCTTTGCTCTCACACAAAACATTGTAACATCATGATTTTCCTATCCCTTAGCAACAATCCTGTCTTACTTTGTTAAAGTTCCTCTTCTGCATTATGCAGAGATTATACTATTGTTCCTTTACCTTGTCAGATTATATCTTACTGGAAGAAAAAAAATTGCTCCAAACAAATGTACTTTAGTTTTAGCTGAATTAAATAGAAGTTCTACATGCACTTCTTTTTCAAAAAATAAAAACAAAATTATATAACTAAATTAAATACTAAAGTAAAAAAATTTTGGGGAGTTTGTTAAGACATAATGAATTATTTTAATCTTCAGCCTATAGTTTGAATTTTAATTAGGATTTTCAAACATTAATAGAGATAAAAACAAACTCAAAATCTGTATAATATATTCAAATCAGCTTAAATAAACTCTAATAAAATTTTTTTCCCAGTAGTCCTGCATATTTTCCACTAGATTGCATATTATCTCCATATATGAACTTGTAGTTTGCCATGCAATTTTTAAATAAATATGCATTCATTTTCTAATTGTTTTCTATTAAATATTTGCTATTTACTACAAATACTCAGTTGAGTACCATTAAAACACACAAAGCAAGTGTATCATTTTACTCAATATAATGTTCATGGAAACGATAATGAAATCTAAGAATTTGCATAAAACCCATTCATTTATAAAAATGAGACCCTTGAGTCATGGATAAATAAGATTACTAGACTATTTTGTCCAGAAAATACAAGTAATTTGGATGAATATATCAGGAAGAAAAATTTAATTCCTAATTATTCATGTAATCTAAATGAAGAATTTAGTTACTATAAACATATACAGAAATACAGAAATGATTTTAAAGATCGGGCCTACAGAGGTGGCTCAGTGGTTAAGAACAATTGTTGCTCTTTCACAGGACCTGTATCTCATTCCTAGAACCAACATGGTGGCTCACAATTGTTCTTAACTCCAGTTTCAGGAGGTCCAACATGCGCTTCTGGCTGCTGCAGATACTATGCATGCAGTCAGTGTACTTAAACACATACAGGCAAAACACTCACGCACATAAAATAAAAATAAATAAATCTTAAAAAAGTTAACTTGTTCTTAATTCTAAAAACTTTCTAAGACAGAAAGTCCAGATTCATTAGGTCACTCCCTCCCCAAATAAATATAATCCCTAAGAAATGAACAGACAAGCCTAGCTGCCTAAAAGAGACAAAATCAGCTGAATAGATTGAAAAAAAAATAAGTGGAGACCAGCTGAGAGGCCAGGAGGAGACAGAGGTCAACAGAGATACCTAGAAAGCAACTCTTTAACCTGTAGATTTGGGTGATTTCATTTCTAGTCCTATAAGTACCCCTCAATCACACTCTTATAAGTAATCCCAATAGCACCCATTGATTGAAGTTGGAATTTGTTGATGTGCTTACTTTGGTCTGTCATTTGTTACCTATCTGAGATGAGTAGATGGTTGTTCACATCTCCCCTAGAAAAATGTCATACAACAGTCAAAAACTGAGATACATTCAACTTCATTGAATTTTAAGTTTGACTAGTAATTATAAAAGATAGATTTTTCGCCGGGCGGTGGTGGCTCACGCCTTTAATCCCAGCACTGGGGAGGCAGAGGCAGGCGGATCTCTGTGAGTTCGAGGCCAGCCCGGGCTACCAAGTGAGTTCCAGGAAAGGCGCAAAGCTACACAGAGAAACCCTGTCTCAAAAACAAAAACAAAAACACACAAAAGATAGATTTTTCAAAATCTGTCATTATAGAGTTGACTAAGCATATGGCTTCCCTTGACCTAATGGATTTTGTGAGGTCTAGAAACATTATACTTCGGATATTTAACATGCAAAATATTCTTGTTACATTTTCACAAGATAATATCAATTAGTATCAAATTCAAGATGGAAACTCATGGCCATTATATTCACTATATTTTTTTCTATAATTCAAGGCCTGAATGAAGCCTTTGCCAGTTTATAAACAAAATAAGCTACTTTAATAGTCCACATTGGGCTGCCTTTCAAGAAGTCAATTGGTTTACATCATTAATATATAATTCTAAATTAATATTTAATACTGAAAAGTTGGAGCATTACCGGTCACATTATAAGTTAGGTTTAGGAAAGGAAACTTGTGTACCACAAACACTGTTTTAAATATTGACATATCCATAAAACAACAAATTAATTATGATTCCATATATACTAGTTACTAAGCATATCAGTGAACTTGTAAGAGACCAATGTACAGAATTAAAAGAAAAAATACATAAATATTCCAAATGTTATGTTCTATATCTTGTTATATAACAGTACATATACAGTAAATAATATTTGACTTGCTTTTGGATAAATCCAACTTCACACTATATTGCTTAGATGATATTTCTGTGTTCATGACATCAGATATACATCTATTATTTCACAGAAAGTTCAAAATGTTTTTAATTCTTTCAGTAAGTATTTACTGTAGATGAGAGAAAACTCAGGAAATGAGTGATTTTTCATGCTTGTATTTACAAATATATTAGTACCTGGGTCCAAATGATTTGTACTTATCTCTATTTATCTCTCTATCATCTATATCTCAATCTATTTCTATCATTTATCTGAATCTGCTAATCTTATGGGTCCATACAGGATTAATATCAAAAATTCAATCATAAGCATAATTATTCTATATTTTTCATATTAATTTCATCAATTACATCAGATTAAAATATTACATTAATAAATCTTATCAGTTCCTTGAAAAATTATTAATAGTTTTCCACTTTTCTACATTTTGAGCACTTAAAAATTAATGCATTTGACATCAGAAGAATTTGATATGTCATTATCTATTTTTTAACTTAGTCTTTTTTATGGGAGTAAGAATTTTCAAAATAGTTTTTATTTACATTTTTCTGAAGGTAAAGGATGTTGAACATTTAAAAAAAGTGTTTCTCATCCATTTATATTTCATCTTTTGAGAGTTCTATGCTCAATGCCATATCACATTTGGTAAGTTAGGGTGTTTTCTTGATGTTTAATTTTTTGAGTTCTTTGCATGCTATAGAGACTAACCCTCTGGTATTAGTTGGTAATTATTTTTCTCATTCTGTAGGCTGTTTCTTTGTTTAAATACTGGTTTGCTTTTCTGTATCAAAGCTTTCAGATTCATGAGGCCCTGTTGGAAGACCACATGCCCTGCAGTTCCTTGCTTGGGCACAAACTCAGACTCAGATATAGCCCCAAGAATAGAAAACTACAGACACTGAGGAAAACTGAAGCCGTGAGATAAGACCTAGGAGGAATGTCCTCAGGCAACAAGACCACAAGGTTTGAGGAAGTGCAGAGGAAAGAACTCATATAAGGGAGTCCAAAGATTGTTTGCTCACGCTCTGTTTGTAACACTATCTTTAGTAACTAGGTGAAGGCTATATAAGTAGTTGTGGAGAAATAAAAATGGTTCACTCCTGAAGTGAACAGAGTCTTGTATCTCTGTCGACCATTATGCTCCTTTTCAGGTCCATGTGCTGCTCACAGCTTCTCTGGCCACAGCAAGGAACCATTTATCAATTGTTGGTCTTAATGTCGGCACTATCAGGATCCTTTTTAGGAAGGCCATTATGCATCCATGGGTTCAAACATATCCCTTATTTTCCCCTCTACCACATTCAGGCTATCAGGTTTAAAGTTGAAGTTCATGTCCATTTGGAGTTGAAATTTGTGAAGAGTGAAAGATAGGGAAAAAAGTGGATTCTTCTACATGTATACACCCAGACCAATCACCACCATTTGTTGAAAATATAATGTGTGTGTATTGAAGTCTTGTTTTTCAAAATCAGGTATTTATTGGATACTTAATTTTGATATCTTGATTATGGGCTTATGTATGGTCCTCAATTCTATTCCATTGATCAAAGGGTTTGTTTTATTCCAAAACTTTACTGTTTTATAATGATGAATGATAGTATGAATGTAGAAAATAAGAACATTTCTTTATTGCTATTGGGAGTGCAAACTAGTGTAGCCACTATGGAAGTCAGAGTGGCTCTTGCACAAAAAGCAAGAAATAGATCTTACATTTAATCTAGCTATACATTATTGGACATATAGTCAAAGAACTCTATATCATTCTATAGAGATAACTTCTCATTCATGTTCATTGATGCTCTATTCACAATAGGCAGGAAATGAAAACCACCTAGACATCCATCAACTCATGAAATATGGTACATTTAAATATTGAATTATTATTCAGATGTTAAGACGAATAAAATAATAAAACACACAGGAAAAGATTGGAGCTGGAAACAGTCATTGTGAGTGAGATAACCCAGATCTAGAAAGAAAAAAAAATGTTGCATGTTTTTTATTATTTGTGGATTTTAGATTAGAATCTTCAGCTATGTGTGTTCCATTTGGAATATGGAAGAGTAATAAAAAAAATAGAGGCCATGAAGTCAGTAAGGCAATATGTGAGAAGATTATAGAGATGGGAGATAGAATACTGTGGTACAAAGATTTCATAATAGAACAGGAGGCGTTAAATAAGGTGAGGGGTTGGGAGAGGAGGGTTTGGGAGAGAATGTAAGCATGGATAACTAACACTAAAGAGATTTTGAAAAAGTCTTAGGTAAATCTACTACTGTAGAAGCTTCCTAAAATATATACATATACACATATAAAAAAGAAATTAAATAGAATTACCTTATTACAGGGCAACAATGGCTATATTAGATACCAGAATCTAACAAATAAAGCTTAGTGCCAGAAATGGTTTATCTCTTCTGGAGTTGATAGCCAGTGAGATCAACAGGGAACACAGAGAGGGATTAATAACACTAAAGAATTTTTGATAAAAGTCATAGGTAAACCTACCTACCACCTAATACTATCTACTACCTACTGCTATTTAAAAGAGTTATCCTATATCTTAGTTACTTTTCTACTGTTATGATAAGATAGTGTGACCAAGGGAACTTCTAAAAGAAATCATTTAATTACAGATCATGTTTCAATAGGGTTAGAGTCCATGCCCACCATGGTGGGGAGCACAGCAGCAGGCAGGCAGGCAGGCATGGAACTGAAACAGTAACAGAGATTTCATCTTGATCCATAAACATGAGGCAGAGAACTAGCTGGGAAGGTCATTGGCTTTTGAAATCTAAAAGTCTGCCTTCAATGACACACCTCTTCCAACAAGTCCACATCTCCCAATCCTTCTCAAACAATTCCATAAACTGTAGATTAAGTATTCAAACATTCAAGTCTATAGGGGCCATTCTCGTTCAAACCGCCAAAATCAGACAATGCCACTAATAGATAGCACAGGCTAGCAAATAAAAAGTTTAGTTTCAGGACAATATTCTTCTTTTGGACTTGTTGATCAGTGAGGTACCTTAGATCTGCCCCCAATATTAAAGCCATTGGCAATCCTGTTGGTTAACCTGAAGTACTTAAAGGTAAGCTCCTATTGCTAAAGATAACAGATACTTAAGTAAGAGAATGTGAAGATATGAAACTGATACTGACTTAGTCATTTCATCCCTACTGGTTAGTGTTCCTAGAGCTATGAATTGTTATGTACACTATGAGGATAAATATAATCATGAATATTACCCAGATGTGAACCTTACAAGCTCCAATAATGGCTGGCTCATGAAAACATTCCTTTTGCCATGATAGAGGCATAAACATCATATAACCTATCATATTCTGATTGGATTTATGTCTTGCTCCACAGAATGGCATCCCTACCTAGCTACTGTTGGTCTAAAAATCTGTGGTGAGACAATCATAGACTCTAGTGGAGAACCTGCTACTATAATTCTGCTAAATGGATATTGTATTAAACTGACACATAATGACTTATCTTCATACCCATAGATTAATGTACTTCTCAATCCTTATCAGAGAACCTTCTATTTTTAGTAGATGGTGATTAACATATAGACCCATAACTGGCCAATGTTCAGAGGAAAAGAGACTATAGATTGCTTAGTTCTAGATGGGGCATCTATACAATATCCCTCCTCTAAAGGATCAGGAATTATTACAGATTAAGGGACAGAAACATTTTGACAACCAGAGGCAGGAAAATAAGGAAATTGCATTTGCAGGACACAAGAGGTCAGCTGCACATACAATATGAACTTATAGTACTTGCGACAGCATGCTCAAGCCCTGTGAAAGCTCAAGCCAGAGGATGGTGGTTTGAATGATAAATGCCCCTCATAGTTTCATTCATTTGAATACTTGGTCCCCAGTTGATTGCAATACTTGGGTAAGTTTAGGAGGTGTAACCTTGCTGGATGAAATATGTAACAGGTGCCTACATATTCGAGATTCAAAAAGCCTAGCACAATTGCTGGTTTCTCTCTCTCTCTCTCTCTCTCTCTCTCTCTCTCTCTC
>LZPO01115351.1:564459-582936 GCA_001675575.1 Neotoma lepida | reverse complement strand
TCCCTTGTCTATTGAGAGGTTCTTATTTTTCTGTCATCCATTCCTTGCATACAGAATTTGTGTGTATTAGAATGGGAGTATCTTATTTTCATTTTTTTAAATTAATGAAATTTGTATGTATTTCTTTCTTTGTTAAAAAAAAAGTAGGTATTTTCTTTAGATTATTTAAGATCTTTTAATATTGCCTCCAAGTTATTGCTGCTAATAATTAATGGGTTTTCATTTGAGTTATCTGATGTTGATATTTTCTTAGTTGGTATTTGATATAAATCAGAAAATATTCCTTTGAATTGGATTTTACACTGATAGTAGACTCAACTTTTAAAATGAATATATGTGTTGTTAGAAAATCAATCTTTCATATTCCAATTCACTCTGAGTAAAGATGCTTATCACACTGTGCCAAGACTGACACTTATGTTTGTCTTTTTATTTCACTTAAGCTATGCCAATGCAAAAGTAGTGTCATCTAATTAGGAAGCTTTGTGATTTAAAGAATATGTTTTAGCAGTTATGAAATAAGATTCATTTCTGTTTTTTCATTCAGCTTGTTTTTTGTTAAACCAAATGTTAAGCAACATATGAGTGAATGACAAAAGTCTATTAGTACAACATGATATGAATGCATAAATAGAAAAACATGTTAGAGGATGGGAGATTTATAGGTAGACAGCTAAAATAAGTCAGAAGGTAATTTAAATAGATATTATGGTGTGATGAGAGGAAATGGGGATTCTCTCTGGACCCCTAAAACATGAAACTAACACCAGGTCAATTGAGTTTGAGTTTAGAATTCCATGCCTTCTCAGGAGTCTGATATGTATTCAGATACTTTTTTCACTATTTTGGCATGACTCACATCATTGATATTATGTGATCATGAAAAACTATGTATATATCATGCCTTTCTTGTAGTCTTAACAATTGAAACATCAATAAAAATGAAAGTAAAAACATTGCCATCAATATCCAGGTAGTTTGCCTCAAATACTATGCAAGGAGCTTCTCATATATTATACCAATTGATCTGTACCATTTTCATTAAAATCAATATTCACTTCCAGGAAAGGTGACAAAGTGTATACTTTCTATTCTAAACTGAATGCAATTTTTAGTCAATTAAAAATTTTCATGTCAATGACATTTTAATAGTATTTGATTACTAACAGAAGTTCTCAGAGCACACACTGCAACAAAAAGAATCAGGATTAGGAGACATCTTCTAGCTGTCTTATATATCATACATACGTTCCTAAGACTTTATGCTAACCATGCTGCAGGGTGAAGAAGGAGACTTCTACAGTATGTCTCTGAAATGTAAATCACCTTCAGAATATAATAAGAGAAGAAAATTGAATATTATTTATTTGTATTAGTATAAGTAATAAGTATTGTTTATAGCCCAAATATTTTTTTGCTGGATATTTATGTTCACTGAGTTCAGGCAAGTGCAGGAACAAGTTATTAAAGCTTTAAAACAGCAAGTGATTTATACATTTTTCCCCAGATAAGTATATTTTTGGCTTAGAGTCCCTAAAAACAATTGTAAATAAAAGCAAAATAATCAACAAAATTTACTAATACAAGTTCCTCCCTCATGCTTTTATATTGAAGAAATTAAGAAAGTTCATTTAATCTATCAAACTACATTTACAATGTCGTGAAGATGACTTAAACTAAAATTATATTTTAATTGAATTGAAAAATAAAAAGAAAAATAAAGATTTGAAAATCTTGCGAAAAATGGTGCATCAAGAATAACAACTACTGGTGGCATGGACAGGGGAGAGACAACCCCACATCAACTCCTGAGGCAGCTGGGGGAGCTGACCCTGAGATAACAAGAGTGGGAGAGATGTTCCTGTCCCCACGGGGTGCAGCACTCAGGAGAGTAAGCCTTGTACCTAGCCTGGGCAGCACAATAGAGCCAACTCTGTTGGCACAGTAGTGGGCCAGCCAGCCCCGAAGTTGTGAGCATGGAAGAGATGTCCCCATTACTCATCTGTCTTGTGGTGGCAGAGGTGAGTGAAAGATACCCTCACCCTCCTGTCCATCAATGCCTGAGACAGGTGAGAAAATTGGCCCCAAAGTCACAAGAGTAGGAGAGCTGGCCCTGTCCCCCATCAGCTGCAGCACTCAGAACAGCAGGCTCTGAACCTCACCTGGGCAACACAATAGAGCTAATTCTGTTGGCAGGGGTGTGGGTGGGCCAGCCCTGAAGTAGTGAGCATAGAATTCCTAGACCCACCCCTCATCTGCCATATGGTGGCATGGGCTGGGGAGAGATGTCTTTCCGCCTACCACCCAACAACACCTGAGGCATGTGGGAGAGCTGGCCCTGTGGTCATAGGAGCAGGAGAGCTGTCCCTGACTCCTACCAGCTTCAACACTCAGGAGAACAGGCCCTGCATCTCATCGGGGCATCACAACAGAGCCAATCCTGTTAGCTGAGGTGTGGGCAAGCCAGCCCCGAAGTTGTAAGCATGGGAGAGCTGTCCCCACTACTCTTCTGTCATGAGGCAGTGTGTATAATGGAGAGATGCCCTCTTTCACACACACACCACTATACTCCTCAGTTTCTGCAACAGACAAGCAATATGACCCTCGCCACTGCCAGCTGCAACAATCAGTAAAGCAGGCTCTGCTTCTCACCTAGGCAACACAGCAGATATGGCCCTGTTGTTGGAGGTATGGGTGACCCAGCCCCAATGTTGCTAGCAAGGAAAATCTGTCCTCATTACTCATCTGACATATGGTGGCATGGGCAGAGGAGACATGCCCTCCCTCCCACCCTCTACCCATCAATGCCCGAGACAGGTGGAGGAGCTGACCCTGGGGTCATAAGAATGGGAGGGATGTCCCTGCCCCTCACCAGCTGTAGCACTTAGGAAGTGGCCTCTGCAACACAGTAGAGCTGGCCCTGATGGTGTAGGTGGGGGAGAGCTGACCCTGAGGGTGTGAAAGCAGAACTGGCCCTACCCCTTGCTCATTGCTGCAAGGGTGAATTAGCTGTGGCAATGCTGCAGAGCTCACCCTGGTGGTGAGGACAGGGGAGAACTGGCAGACTGACCAACCCTGCAACTGCCCAGGCCTCTTACCTCAACATTCAGCACATCTATGATCTGCTGGAGCACTTGAAGGGACCTGACCCACAGACCCAAAGCTGCAGGATCTCCACAACATAGGGCAACAATAGATATCCAAGAACAATCTCAGTGAGGGCCCAGCATCAATGGTTTAGTAGAAACCAGAGGCCTCAAAACAGACCTATGACTCTTTGCAATGAACACTTGCAAGTAAAAATATATGGACAAAGGGGTTTAATGTGGGACTCACTCCTGTGTCACACTGCAGCTTCCATGATGAGATATTTATTTATTTTTTCCTTTGTATTTTTCCCCTTAAATTTTGTTTTATTTTGTGGGAGGGGTTGCAGGGGCAGAAGGCAGATGCAAAGGGACCTGGAAATAAATAGGATCAAGATGCATGATGTGAAAGACACATTGAATAAATAAAAAGAAAGAAAAGAAAATAGAATAACAAGTAATGAAACCACCATGATGTTGCCATAATAATGAGTTATTTTTGTTAAATAAAAAGATCTTAACTTTACTTAGCTGTCATATTCTTGACAATAAAAATCTAATCCACTCATTATTTTAAGGACTAGCAACTCTGTAAAACAGTCACTTTCCCGCAGAATGTCTTTAACAACTGTTTTTCCTGGATATTCTACAACTATTTATTCAACTCTTACTTAATATTAAACACAGAATGACCTGCCAAAGGAAAATAATGGATGATAAATATTTTGATCTTTGTCATCTGAGGTTGGCACTATCATACATATTTCCAATAAAATTAGTATCCACTAATATGACTGACTAAAAAAATACATGTTTCCTTAATTATTCAAATTATTCAAGGATTTAAAAATGCTTGTTATCATCAGGTATCCGAGCGTGTGTGTGTGTGTATGTGTGTGTGTGTGTTGTGTGCAGATACATATGTGGTCAGTTACAGTACAACATTATAGAGTGAATTCTCCCCTTCTACTTTTTTGTGGATTCTGGAAAACAAAGTCATGTTGCCAGGCTTGCACATTCAGTGCTTTAAACACTGCACTACTTCACTGGCCTCGGAACTAAAAAATTATCAGCCCATGTGGTGGAAGTTCTCAATTCTGAAGAGAACATTGTTACAAAGAAATGGTTTCCTAAAAGAGATGGTTTTGATCTAATAATATCAGATGCTGAGAAATACAATTTTAAATAGAAAATTGTTTATAAATCTCCCATTTGAAGTAGAACTGAATATGTAAACTTTAGTTAGTAGAATTTTTGGGGAAACCATAATTATCATCATTTGTATAAAAAAATCTATTTTTAATATTAGAAAAATGTAAATAAATTCTTTACCCCCATTCCCCAAAGAAATCTTTTAATGCAGTCATAGTGGCTCATGCCTGTAATCCCAGGCTTGTAATCTCTTACTTGTGAGGCTGAGAAGGGAAAATTTTCATGATGATTGGGCCATCTTGAGCTACCTAGTGAACATCAGGTCACGATGGGTTTCAGAGTGACCCTCCTTTTCAAAACCAGCATAAAACAAAGAAGTAAAAATATAACAAAATACTCCCAAACAAAAGAACAACAATTCATTTGAAGTGACACAAATGATATTTCTGTTGAAAGATACTAATAAAAATGTAAGCTTGTTATAGGAAAATCTATTCTCAAAATTTCAAAATAATGGGATCACATATTTCAAACCAATTAAGAAGTTGAGGGTCTGGAGAGATGGCTCAGCCTTTAAGATCACATAAAGCTCTCACAGAGGACACAGATTTTTTTTAAGCACCCATATTAGGTAGCTCCAACACCTTCCTGGCCTCTGTGAGCACCTGTACACATACATCCACAACACACAAACACACACACACACACACACACACACACACACACTGTATTATATATGAGTAAATATATATTAAAAATAAAACAAAAATTTATGTGCAAATAAACTTTTAGAAAACTGAAATAATTGCTAAAACATGATAAAATGAAAATAAACAGAGTGATCTTGATGAAAAGAATTTAAAGGACTTATGAACACAGATAAAAAAATACAAGTCATTATTCCTATCTGAAAAATACTTTGATTAATATATTTTGGGTGATGCATTTTTCTGTCAATCAAATGTAAATAAAATATATTCATCTTTTTTTCATGTTTTCATGCTTGTGATGTGCATATATGTGTGTATGAATGTCCACAAATGTCTGGGTATACACTCATGCATGTGACCAATTGTAGAAATACTATGTTGATGTTTGTGTCTTTCTAGATCATTCTCTAATTTATTAATTGACACAGGGTCTTTCAATTGAATTCAAGCTTGTGAATACAGATAGGTGGGTATCCAGCTTGCTGGGGCTGTGTATTGGGAATTCTCAGTCTCTTTTCCCAAGTATCAGATCACAGAATGCTGCCATGCTCATGAGACATTTATGTTGGTTTTAGTAAACCGAATTAGTGTCCTTTGCATGGAATGTGTTTTGCACATCCATTGTTTGATTAGTGTATCAGTAAAAGAAAAAAAATAAACAAAACACAACCATTTTTCCTGTACTATCTGAAAGTATGATTAAAATTATTGAGGACTAAAACACCATACTTTTAGTCATGATAGTCAATAATAGATTGATGATACTGTCCCCTAACCTCACTCCTCTTGAAATATAAATCTCAGTTTCAAAATACCCAAACACTTCAATTGCATTCAACCTACTGCTTTGTCCCTCTTATTTTCTTACAAATGTTTACAAAAATAGAAGTTGAGTTTTCTTAGAAGTCTTAAACTTGAATGAAAGTTGATGAAATGATTATTATTATTCTTTTGCAACTGCACACTACTCACTCAAGAATTTTATTAACATGTATGGTAAAGATAACCATCTAAGGTACACTTATTTATAATCTTCAGCTATTTTATGAAACAATTTCTTATATATAAATTGTTTTTACTTTTATAAAAAAGATTTCATACATGAGCACTGAATTGACTCTTCCTACTCCCTTTCAACACATTCTTTGTCTTCTCTCCCTAGTTCATGATCTTTTATTCAATTATTAATTATATATATTATTATTTACATATATCTCTACATGCATACATGTATATACAGCCTACTGAGTCCATTTAGTATTGCTCATATGTACATGTGTCCAGGACTGGGCATGTGATATTGGGCACCTTCTGTGGGAGCTCATTCTTGTAGGATACATATTCTCCCTCTCTCAGCAGCCAATGCAATAATATTGTAGTGCTCAACTTAATGTATTTTATTTACAATTTTACAGTTTTGAAATGATAGGTATGTGAAGAAAACGTACTGGTTTCAGTAATAATCTGAAAACAGTAAATCCACATTTCTTTTATACTACACTTTTAAATCTAGGAAAAGGAAAACAAAAAGAATATCACCTCCAAGGAAGTTAATGTTGTTATA
Source organism: Neotoma lepida (assembly GCA_001675575.1). NCBI lineage: Eukaryota > Metazoa > Chordata > Mammalia > Rodentia > Cricetidae > Neotoma > Neotoma lepida. The sequence goes on along the minus strand of LZPO01115351.1, from coordinate 576,424 downwards.
ATTTAAGCATTGCTTAAATTACAGATACAAGTCCAGATACACCTCTCACCATCAGACTCCCCATGACCCCTGTAAATGACATATAAAGACAGATCTATTAAAAATACACCCGACTTTTCAGTGGAGACTCTAAAAGCCAAAACAACAAGGACAGATGGCTTGCAGATTCTAAGAGACCACTGCTGCCAGCCCAGACTACTATACCCAGTAAAACTTTCAGTCACCATAGATGGAGAAAACAAGATATCCCATAATAAACTCAAATTTAAACAATATCTACAAATTCAGCCCTACAGAAGGTACTAGAAAGAAAACTCTAATCCAAGAAAGTTGATTATATAGATCCATGAAAATAAAGGAAATAAACAATCTCAAACCATCAAAACCAAAAGAAAGGAAGCATATGCTCACACACATCACCACCACTCCCACCACCACCACCAACAGTAACAGCAGCAACAACAATAAAATAACTGGAATTAATAATCCCTGGTCATTAATATCTCTCAATATCAATGGACTCAATTCCCCAATAAAAAGACACAGACTAACAGAATGGATTGGAAAACTGGATCTATCCTTCTGCTACATATAAGAAACATACCTCAACATCAAAAATAGACATTACCTCAGAATAAAGCTTTGAAAAAGATTTCTCAAGTAAAAGGACTGAGGAAGCAAGCTGGTGTATTCATTCTAATATCTAACAAAATAAACTCCAAACCAAAATTAATCAAAAGAGATGGGGAAGGACACTTCATATTCATCAAAGGAAACATCCTTCAAGATGATGTTTCAATTCTTAACATCTATACCACAAATGAAAGAAAAATGTTACTAAAGCTTAAATAACACACTGATTCTCACATATTGATAGTGGGAGACTTAATACCCTACTCTAACCAATAGATAGGTCACCTAAACAGAGAAATATTGGAGGTAACAGATGTTATAAACCAAATGGACCTAACAGATATCTACAGAACATTTCAGCTAAACACAAAAGAATATACTTTCTTATCAGCACCTCACAGAACTTTCTCCAAAATGGACCATATACGTGGTCTCAATAGATACATGAAAATTGAAATAGCCCTATATATCTTATCAGTCCACCACAGAATAAAGCTGTGTACCAAAAAGAGAAAGCTTACAAACTCATGGAAACTGAACAACTCTCTACTGAATGAAAACTGGGTCAAGACAGAAATAAAAGAATTAAAGGCTTTCTAGAATCCAATGAAAATGTATACACAACAAACCAAACTTATGGGACATAATGAAAGCAGTGCTAAGAAGAAAGTTCATAGCTAAATGCCTACATAAAATAATGGAGAGATCTCACACTAGCAACTTCTTAACAGTACATAAGAAAGCTCTAGAACAAAAAGAAGTAAGATTATCTAAGAGGAGTAGATGACAGGATAATAAAATTGAGAGCCAAAATCAATAAAATAAAAACAAAAAGAACAACACGAAGAGTCAATGAAACAAAGAGTTGATTCTCTGAGAAAATCAACAGGATAGAAAAATCCTTATCCAAACTAACTAAAAGACTATGAAAAAGGGGACATAACAACAGACAAGAGGGAAAACAAAAGAATCATTAGATTATATTTTTAAAATCTTTGCTACATGAAATTGGAAAATCTAAAAGAAATGTATAAATTTCTCAATACATAACTCCAAAGTTAAACTAACACCAGGTAAACAATTTAAAAAGACCTATAACCCCTAAGAAAATAGAAACAGTCATTAAATGGATCCCATTTAAAAAAATCCCAGGTCTTGGTGGTTTTAGAGCACAATTCTACTAGATATTCAAAGAAGAGCCTATGAAAATAGTCCTCAAATTTTCCACAAAGTAGAAACAGAAGGAACATTGGCAAGTTTATTTTATGAGGCCACAGTCAGCCTGATACCCAAACCACACAAAGATTCAACAAAGAAAGAGAATTACAGACAAATTTCCCTTATGAACATAAATGCAAAAATACTCAATAAAATATTTGCAAACTAAATCCAAGAACACATCAAAAAGATCATCCACCATGATCAAGTAGGTTTCATCCCAGAGATGCAGTGATGATTCAACATGCAAAAATCAATAAATGCAATTCACTATATAAACAAATTGAAAGACAAATCCCTCATGATCATCTCATCACATGTTCAAAAAAACGCCTTTGACAAAAATCCAACACCCCTTCATAATAAAAGTCTTAGGGAGATTAGGGATACAAGGAACATTCCTAAACACAATAAAGGCAATTTATAGCAAGCCTATAGCCAACAGCAAATTAAATGGATAGAAACTCAAAGCAATTCCACTAAAATGAAGAACAAGACAAGACTGCCCACTCTCACCATATCTTTCCCTTATAGTACTTGAAGTTCTAGCTAGAGCATTAAGACAACTGAAGGATAACAAGAGGATACAAATAGGAAAAGAAGAATTCAAAGTAGAGTTATATGCAGGTAATATGATAGTATACACAAGCAACCCCCAAAATTCTGCCAGGGAACTCCTACAGGTGACACACACTTTTGGCGATGTGGCTGGATACAAGATTAACTAAAAAGAAAAAAAAATCAGTAGATCAGTAGCCCTTCTATATACAAATGAGAAGTGGACTGAGAAAGAAATCATAGAAACAATAACCTTCACAATAACCACAAATAATATAAAATATCTTGGATAACTCTAACCAAGCAAGTGGAAGATTTGTATGACAAAAACTTGAAGTTTTTGAAGAAAGAGATTGAAAAAGATATCAGAAGATGGAAAGATCTCACATGCTCATGGACCAGTAAGATTAACATGATAAAAAGAGTTTTCCAACAAAAAGTAATCTATATATTCAATGCAATCCCCATAGAAATTCCAACAAATTTCAGACTTTGGAAAATCAAAGCTCAACTTCATATTAAAAAATAAAAAAAACCAGGGTAGCTAAAACAATTCTGAACAATAAAAGAACTTCTGGAGGTATCACAATTCTCAATTTCAAGCTATACTAAATAGCTATAGTAATAAAAACCACAAGGAATTAGCATGAAAACATAAGCATTGATCAATGAAATGGAATCAAAGATGTAGACATAAATACAGACACATATGGACATCTGATTTTTGATAAAGAAGCCAGAAATACACGCTAGTAAAATAAAGGGTCTTCAACAAATGGTGTTGGTATATATGAATGTCTACACATAGAAGAATGGAGATTGATCCATGTTTATCATCCTGCTCAAAACTCAAGTCTAAGTTGATTAAAGACCTCAACATAAAACCGGATACACTGAACCTAATAGAAGATAAAGTGGGGAATAGCCTTGAGTGCATATACACAGGAGACAACTTCCTGAACAGAACACCATTAGTGCAGACACTGAGATTGACTATTAATAAATGGTACCTCATGAAACTTAAAAGCTTCTGTAAGGCAAAGGACACTGTCATAAAGGACAAAATGACAGGCTACAGAATAGGAAAATATTTTCATCAACTCCACATTTAGTACATATTCTGTATATATTATCCAAAATGTATACAGAACTAGACATCAACAAAAACAAACTAAATAATCCAATTAAAAATGGAGTACAGTTCTCAACAGATAATTCTCAGTAGAGGAATCACAAATGTCTGAGAAATATTAAATGAATGTTCAACATCTTTAGCCACCAAGGAAATGCAAATCAAAACTACTGTGAGATTCCATCTTACCCCTGTCAGAATGGTTAAGATCAATAGCACAAGTGGCAGCTCATGCTGGCAAGGATGTGGAGCAAGAGGAATGCTCCTCCATCGCTGGTGGGAGCGTAAACTTGTATGGCAACTATGGAATCATTATTTCCTCAGGAAATTGTAAATTGATCTACCTCAAGACCCAGCTATAGAACTCTTGGGTATTTTCCCAAAGGATATTCCATCCTACCACCAGGACACTTGCTAAAAGCATGTTCTGAGTGGCTTTATTCATAATAGCTAGAATCTGGAAACAATGTAGATGTCTCTCAACTGAAGAATAGATAAAGAAAATATGGTACATTTACACAGTGGAGTATTACTCAGCTGTTAAAAAAATAACATCATGAAATTTGCAGGCAAATGAATGGAACTAGAAAAAAAATCATCCTGAGTGAGTTAACACAGTCCCAGAAAGACAAACATGGTATGTACTCATTTATAAGTGGATATTAGCTGTTACATAATTGATAATCTTGCTAACACCCACAAACTCAGGGAGGCCAAGTAACAAGGAAGGCTCTGGGGATGGGGGACACCTGGATCTCCCTAAGGAGGGAAAACGATATATTTCCGGGTGGACTGGGAGCAGGTGAGGATGGGAATAGGAGAGATGAGGTGGAGAAGGATAAAGGGAGATAGTACAGGGAGAGATGACTAGAATTGGAGGGCATTTGCATCGCAAAGTGGAAACCTATTGCAGTAGAAAACTCCAGGAATCTATTAGTGTGACCCTAGTTAGGACTCCTAGTAATGGAGGATACGGAACCTGAACAGTCTATCTCCTGTAACCAGGCTAGGAATCCAGGGGTGGGACTTGGACACCAACCCAATCACAAAACCTTAGACCTACAATGTGTCCTTTCTGCGCGATGTGTTTAGGCAAATGCTGAGCAGAACTTGTGGGAGTGCTCAACCAGTGACTTGTCTAATTTGAGGTCCAAGCAATAAAAGGGAACTCATGCAAGACACTGCCTGGATGACCAGAAATTGGCTACTGGATAGCCCAGGGACCTAGGGCAGAATGAAACATGTACTGGCCCAAAACAAAGAAATAACAAACCAACAAAAAACCCAAAACAATGAAATGATTCCTAATGATGTTCTGCTATAGATTGGTGCCTAGTCTAGTTATCATAAGACAGGCTTCCTCTGGCAGCTGATGAGAGGGGACATAGAGACCCACAACCGAATATTCAGTGGAGAGAGAACCCAGGTTGAAGGAAGGGTCCCTTGCCTCAGAACTCAGGCAATCTCATGGAAGAGGGGGAGAAAGAATTGCAGGAGCAAGAAGGGTGTTGAGGACACCAGCAGAGCAGGAAATCAACTAAGCAGGTGTCATGGGAACTCACAGAGACTGAAGGGGCAACAGTGGAGCCTACATAGGTCTGTGCTGGGTCCTCTGCATATATGTTATAGTTTTTGGCTTGGTGTTTTTTGAGTACTCCTGACATTGGGAGTGGGAGTGTCTTGCCTATTTTTGTGACCATTTTCCTCCTATTGGGTTGCCTTGTTCAGCTTTGATGTGAGGGTTTGTGTTTGGTTTACTGTACATTTTTCTGTGTTCGATTGATTTCCTTGGGAGGCATACTTTTTCCTGGGGGATAAGGAGGAGGGGTTGATGTGAGGGAGAGGTAAGTTTGGAATGAGGACTGGGAGGAGTGGAGGGAAGGGAAGCTGTGGTCAGGATGTGTTGTATGAGAGAAGAGTAAATAAAAATTTTAAAACATCAGGGATTACATTTTAACATTAACAATAAAAGATAAATTATCATATCAGTCAGCACTAGGAAGCATATGCCATCTGAAGCATATGGCAGATGAAAACAGAGTTTTAAACTTGACTTAGTTTTATTAATGTATGAGATACTTCACACCCTCTCTGATCACTTCACTGCCCAATGACAATTAACTACACATGACAAACCACAATATAATCATAACATGCCTCATTTTCAGAAAATTTTAAGACATTTTAAACTCTCTTCTGCAACAGAAATAATAGTTATCTTCCTTCAATTGTGTTGTAGACATATGTTCTAATCACTCTTAGTAGCTAGAGGTTTTACAACTGACTTCAGTGGAGGTTGCAAATTATTTTCAGGAAAATGGTCAGAGTTCAGACACATAATCGCGATATTTACACCATATAAGACAGCCAAACTACTTTAAATCAAGCTGTTTTGTCAGCACAGTACCTTAGCCTTGAACACAATTAGTGCAGAAATGCTGACATTGTCACAGAAAATGAACATTCTCAGAGAAAATGTAGAAAATATTCAGTTGACATTGGAAACAAAACTTTTAGTCAAACAACTCTGCCAAACTACTGAATAAACATGTAATCAATTGCTTCGGGAGATAGTGCTGTATTAATTCATAGCTGTTATTTTTCATTTTTAGTGTTTTTCTGCTGAATCCCATTTAGCATTATCTTCATCATACAGATAAAAATAGACCATAAAGTTTCCAAAACGGAATCAGGAGAGAAATATGCATAATGAGTTGAACTGTCATAGAATTCCAGAAGAAAGCTTAACATTTGGCAGAATGCCACATTGAATATTTTCACAATGGAAAAAATCTCAAAGAAGCATGTAGCACAATAGACTGAAATCTATTAATTTTGATGCTGGAAAGCAGTCACTGATCACTGTTCTCCAAAGACGGCAGATGGTAAGTCTAATATTCTCACATGAGGCATACTTGATTCTTCTACAAAGACCGAAACTCCCAAATTGGAAAGAAACACTTTTATCTGTTGTTTAATAATATACTAGAAGTTTTAAGAAAATTTATTTTGTTCGAATAAATTCAGTACTTTTCTTTTCAACCTTTCTTCTGCATCAGCAAATTTGAGCATGTCCAAACATGTTAGTAGAGCACACTAGACTATGATTCTCAATGAGGTTATGCACTGCAACATGAGGCTTTGGATAATACATGTAGTAAGAGGTGTGTAATTCGAAACTGCCAAACCCTTATCTGGACATGTGTTTTTCCACAGGAAAGAGATTTCTACTGACTCACTTTTTTTAAAGTTCACAGAACTCCCTCCCATAGAACAGAATATTATGAGCAAAGGTCTGGGTTAAAAGCATTGGAATCACTACCTAAGCTACCTTTATATTGTCCAAGTATAGACTATTTTTTTAAAATTCACTAACCTTCTGAACTTGGCTTTCAATAATAGTCTTTTTAATTACTAAGGAACATACAAGGTAAAAAAAAGAGACATCATACAAATAACATGTCTGTCACCTAAAGGATCTTAGTGACAGTGATTTTGAAGGACAGTCTCTGCCCTTTTTGGGCTGACAAATTTTCCAGTCATTTGTTTTCTTGTATGTTTATTAATAGTGTGATAACAGCCAATTTCATGTTTTAGTTTGTCTTTTGTACCCTCAAAGAACTTTTTTCATATATTTCTAATTTGCCAAATTAAAGTTTATTATATAGATGAAAGAGTAAAGTCACTTTGCAGTCTGAATTACCTTCTAAATATATGTAAAAAGCTATCTTTGCCAGTTCATGTTATTGTCTGCTGGCAAGAAATTAATTTTTTATATATAAATTATCATTTCTATTTTATTTTTAAAATGCAGATCCAAACCACTTGGAATTAATGTATCTATGATAACATTTATCCTCACCCAGAATCATGTGATACAGGACATGTTCAATTTAGCAACCTTGATAGAATGATAGCTGGTCTTTATGCAGTGCTATCCACTCATGCTTTATTGAAAACCAGAGTACATGAGTCCATCTGCTCCAGATACACCCTACCATATGTGTTATAAAAGCTCTCCTGCTCAAAAGTGAGGGTGAAACTATAAATACCCAGGTGCTTTGACAGCTGTGGTACAAGCTGGATTTATGTAGCTCATGCTAATTATACCATCAAAGAAGCTAAAAGGCTAAATTTTCAGATGGCACAATAGTACCAGCATGATTACTGAAAGTAAACGTAGAAAAGTTTATGATGTGAAAAAAAACCATGATATTTTTATAAAATACACCTGAAGAATGACCAGAGTGTTTTAGGCATTCAACCATCTATTCAATCTATAGACAGGAATGAGCATTCGGTGAACTCTTATAGAAGAATTTCAAATGTACAGAAGCAAATAAAGGTGCTATCAGAGAAGGGTGACTATGATAAATAATTTTAATGTATACATGCTCCTTTACATATATCTATCCACCACCTTTATCATCAAATCATAAAAGAAGGGAAAACTTCACTATCCCCTCAACATGCTAGAAGACAAAATAAGGCACAGCAGGTGAAAATGAATAAAAAGTACAGGAGTATTTACAAAGCTCTTCATTGTCATGTCACTAAGACAGTTATGGTCACAGATGCAAAATTCAGTTTACACTAATATTATGAATTACTGCTTCCTTTATTATTCAAATACATGTTCTACAAGAGTTTTATTATGACTCTAATAACAGTGCCTTCAAGAGACATGGCTGTATTGTTTGTACACTTGCATGAAAAATTACAGTAACATCACTAAATGCTATTTTAATGCTCATATTTTTTTCAATATCAATTTTAGTCTAAAACTCACAGTTAAATGTGCTAATAGCGGTATTAACTTAATTATGATTATTACAAGAATGGAATTTCTGATAATGGAATGTGGATATGTGTCAGAAATCTTGAAACAAATATGAAGTGACTTTAGATTATGTATCATGTCTCCATTTATTAAGGATATCAATAACTCAATTAAAATTTTCTCAGAACTATAATGCTTCAGTTTTACTTGGATATTATTTCTGAGTAAATAACTATTAATATAGCTGTGAATATCCAAGCACATCTTTTCCACTAAAAGAGTGTCACTTATGCAAATATGATCAATATTTTTCAATATTGTAAATAATTTAAATAATTAATTATTTAAAACATATAAAAAACTTATACTATGCCAGGTATGTCATTTGAAAGTACACATAGCTTTAAAAATAAGCACCTATAATTATCCCTATATTTTATGTTAACAATATGAGGATCATATGTAGTAAATCTTTTACAAATTAATTAAAAAAGAATTCTTAACTACAAGAAGTACACTTTAAAACAAGACTTGTGTGTAGAGCGAATCTTAGACGGTCTTATTAATTGAAAACACCAGGCCAGGTATTGAGGTAAATTCTGAATGATCAGAGAGACAGAACAAGCCACAGCCAACCTCACCTTGCCAACTCCTCAGCTGATCTTGTTTCCTCAGACTGCAGGCTTCTGAGTCTTCACCCAAATGAATCTCAGCTCAGCTCTGCTCAAAGCCTGAAAGCTTAAGAGGCCCTAGCTTCTGGTTTCCACACCTTATATACCTTTCTGCTTCCTGCCACTACGTTCTGGGATTAAAGGCATGTGTCTTTCTCAAGCAAAGACATGAGATCTCAGGTGCTGGAATTAAAGGTGTGTGCCACTGGAATTAAAGGTGTGTGCCACCATGCCTGGCTGTTTCCAGTGTGGCCTTGAACTCACAGAGATCTGGATGGATCTCTGCCTCGGGAATGCTAGGATTAAAGGCATGTGCTACCACTGCCTAACCTCTATGTTTAATCTAGTGGCTGTTCTGTTCTCTGACCCCAAATAAGTTTTATTAGGGTACACAATATTTTGGGGGACATAATATAATCACCACACTTGTGTGCCTGTCTACACACATAAAACAAATAATATTTAAACATATTGGTCAATAGTCCAAGGAAAGCAAAATCCTCAGAAGATTATTGATCAGAGTTCATGAACGAAATTTGGAGGTCTTACTGATATTTCTTTTTGTTTTTTTTAAGAATATATGGCTTGTTTACACTCTTATGTTTCCCTCTCTTCATGTAAAGGAATAAGAACAAAATTAAAATGACTAGAGGGGAAAGAAATAGCAGAAAAGGAGAAAACCATATAATAAAAGGGATGAGAGAAGAAAGAAATAATGATGCTTGACTAATATCTTCAAATTTCTTCTCCAAACCCCACACATGTGAAAAATGACAAAATTAGTTGGATTATTTTGAACCAGTCATTATATATGCTCCACCTTCATTTCTATAGTTGGAATAAAAGAAGTTTGGGCTAGAACATTTCTAGAATCCACTTCAAATACCAAAACAAAAATATATTACATCACTAATAATTTCAACTTTGATAATGAGAAAAGTCATTTATATGAGATATAGTCAAATAAGCAATGTTTTGTTTTCACTATTTCATCATTCTCAATCTTGTGAACATAAATTAGTCATCTTAAAAATTACCTAAACTAGTATTATTTGAATAAACAACTTATAAAAATTGATTTATATCCTTGTCTTGTTATGTATATAAAAATGTAATTGACCCCCTTTTCTTTAATGGCTTCCAAAACAAGACCTGAATATTGACAATATCAATAGATATGTTAATGAAGGGAGTGTAAAATCTCAAGACTTCCTGTTCCTAGACAAAGAACTACAGGCAACTAATGACTGCTGAGAGAGGGAGAATTAATCTCTCCCAGGGATGAGTTTCCTAATTTGTTATCCAATACAGTGGTCAGTCCTGAAATACATACACACAAGCAACAAAAGCAAACTGTGCAGGCTGTATTTATCTATGTGCCATATATATGCATTTATTTATTCATGCTAATTTTGTTTTAATTCTGTGGAAAAGTATTATTTATTTGAAATATATTTAAGATTTAATATCACTTTCTGTCCACTTTTCATGCAAAGTCTGTATTTTGAGATGTTAATAACTTTAAAACAAAAATCACGTGTAAGTTTATTCTAAATTAAAATGCTTTTAAAACAAAAACAATTTTATTCAAATATTTCCTTATGTGAATACATATATATATATCAATTTAAATTAAATATGTAATCCAAAAATCTGTTACAAAGTTATAATTTTAATAAAAGTAATGAAAATATTTTACTCAGGTCTAGTGACTCTATTGCCTCACTTTGCATTATCCTTTTGAAGATAAGACAGAAACATTCTCATTTGCTTGCAGTGATGCCTGAAGTCTATACTAAAACATCCTCCTACCTCACTCTATGAATCTTAATTAAGCCCTATTTATTATAAATTAGCACTTTGGTCAATTCCACTATACATTTAGTCTTTGTTAGCAGTAACTGTCAACTTGACATAGCTTCATTTCTCTGAGAGGAGTTGCTCAATTGAAGAATGTCCTGGATCATAATGGCTTGTGAACACATCTCTGGGGGCCTGTCTTGATTGTTTAATTGATATCAGAGAACCCAGCCAACTGCAAGTAGTATCATCTCTAGGCACGTAGTTCTGAACTCTATGAGAATCCTATTTGAGTAAAAACTGACCTGCTATCCATGTAGCAATCAACATTCACTGTGATTCATGATGTACCTTTTTGGCTGTGAAGTAAGTTCTTTGGTTTGATGTATTGCTGTGTCAAACAACAAACACACCTACATTCAGATCCCTGCCTTAAGTTCCTGACATGATTCCCCTCAATGACCAACTGGGATATGGAATTGAAATGTAAAAGAATGACATCTCTCTTCTATGTTGATTTTGGTCACAATATATTATCACAGAAATAGTATGTACATCTTGCAAGCACTATGAATCTATAGAAGAGATACAGCCAAAATGAACACATAAACTAGATTCTGAAATAAACATATTTAAAGACTATGAAATATTTAAAAATTAGAAAATAAGAATAGAAAAAAAGTAACAGATATAAACCAAATAATAAAATGCTAAAATTAAGCTTAATCATATCAATAAATGCACTAAGTAGTGGTAACAGATATATTGGGTTGAATAAAAGCCAAAATGAAGTCAAACAAAAAGGAAACCTACTTGTATCTATAAATAATAAATATATCCTGACTAGAGAGATATAATAATTTAAAAGCCAAGATGAAAAATATACCATAAAAACAAAAATCTAAAAAGAATTTAAATAGCTAAAGTAATTGAAAAAAAAAAGATTTCTGAACACAGCAATATTACCAGAAGCAAACAGAAAAGTTCTATAATGATAGAAGGACAAATTCACCAAGAATTGATAGTGCTACATGGATATGAATCTTAACATAGAGCTTTAAAATACAGTCATAATTCAAAACCTAAAATAATTTTTGGTCATATGTTTTTCTTCTACTTTTGGTAGTGAGCCTAACCCTTAATTGCTGAGCCACCTCTCCAGCCCAGTCTTAT
>LZPO01115351.1:547817-559701 GCA_001675575.1 Neotoma lepida | reverse complement strand
CACACACACACACACACACACACACACACACACACACACACACACATTCTATTTATGCTTCTGTAGTACACATCACTGTGTAAACAATATAATGTATGATGTTTTATTTTTATTTTTAGCATCACACTTTAAATGTCACAAGTTGAATTGTCAATACTTTATGCCCCAGGTGACAGTGTATCACTTTGGAAGATTCTGAAACAGTCAGTTAAATTAAACATATGTATATAATGAAGCCAAATTTGCAATGTCAGAAAGCTAGTGCGGAAGGAAACTACTGAAGGTGGTCATCGACAGAAATACCTTAGTTTACGAGATAAGCTCTCAATAAGACATCTTTATCAATCCTTCCCTCCAACACAAGGTTCAGAGAAAATCTCAGATAAAGAGGCAAAACAATAGTAAGAAACCAAGTATAGGGAGGGACACTCTGAAATGACTGATTACTGAACATGACACAGTTATCATACTAATTAACTTACTATAGCTGTGATTACCTGCACAAGACCAACACAAGATCAAGCCTGCAAAAATTCCAACACAAATAGAGGAGGTGTTGATGAGGCCCATCTCTAATTGCAGAGCTATTGGCAGCTGACAGCTGTTGAAGGAGAGAGGCTGAATCAACTATGGTTAATGGTCACTAGTACATTGCCCATGGTCCAGTGTATGGACCTCAAGCTTTGTGCACATGGTCAGCATTAAGTAAATTCAATGAAGTATTTTAAAAAATGTAAGAAAAAATAAGACTCAAAGCTGGGGGAGAGATGTAGGAGGAATTTTGAGATTAGTTAAGAGGGATATGGGGAAGGATATGATCATATTTCATAGTATATATCATATTCTATGTATCAGCTTCATGAAGAATAAATGAAAATAAAAAGGCAGTATCTATAACAGTGAAGAGATTTTGTTCCCTCTCCCTAATTTCATAACAGCATCCCTTAGTTTATCTTCCCCAGGGAAATAGCTTGTTCAGTCCAAATTCCCTTTTTCACCTTACTCATTCTTTCAGATATACAAACCTATATGTCTATAAATGTATCTGACATGAATAAAAATAAATGTTGAGTATAGATTTTTAGAGAATTGTCCAACTCAACTATGGTACGACAGCACTCTCTTTCAAGTTGTCTGTGCTGTGAAAACTTTCTTTGTCATATCTTATCAGAACTTTTAGTACTGGTGTCCCCAAGGAATGAAGAATAAAAAACCTAGCAAACACATGAAGTGATTGTTTTAATAGCAATCTTCATTGCTATTAAACTGGTCGTTGCTTCGACAGTAATATCAGAATTCCTTCAATGAATATTTTCTCATTCTTATATTCCATGGGTTTCCATTGGCTTTGAAGGAGCTTCCATATACTTCTTACCCTCAAGCCACAGATTTTACTTCATAGAAAATTATTGTCCCTTAACTGTATAAAGGAACAGTTGACCTTTTTGGGATAACTCCAAAGTAAGTTTTTGTTTCCTTCTATTAGTATTATGCTTTGTTCATTAAAAGTATAAGCTTATGAAATGCATAGAATTATATTTTTGTAATGATAACTGTAATACATGGTTTTGGGATTAAAGCATGTTAAGTCATTTAAACTAATTATGCAAAGGACAATGATAATCACATACCAGATTTCCTTTTATATCAAATATTTTCTTTCGTATTTAGAATCTAACACTGCCCTGAAAGCTTTATTTTCTGCAAGTCAATTTTTATTATCCTTTTTATGCAGTTGTAGTATTAAAATTCTCTATTTTGTGTGCTACAGTCGCAATTCTATGGGAAAAGTAGAAGTCAAGTGCCAATTTCACCTTGAAAATATCACAAGAAGCAACATTTTGTAGCTGGGCAGCTAATTCTTGACATTGATGATGTGTCCTCAAGCAAAGTAACTCCCTATATTCATTAAGAAAATGGATTTTCTCTATCTGCAACTAAACACCTGGAGGGATGACTACCAGCAAGGATAGGGGGAAGAAAATATAATCATGCTTGGTAATTTCTAAGTGTGATTTCCTTCTTAATTATGTTCCTTCCTATCAATTTACTCAATGACAATGTTAGGAGAAAAACCAAAATGCATAAAGATGTTTCCTTAAAAATGAATTATGAGTCCACTGATCCACTGATTCTACTGTAGGGGAGGGGCATGAAGGAGCTAGAAATTTTTGTACTCAGGCACATTTTTCTCCTTTTAAAAATTGCCTTGGAAGGTATTTAAAGCTATTATCACTACAATCATATTTCTAGATTTAATTTTACTATTGCCATCTTTGCATGCAAATACATGTTTATTTTAAAATGTTAAAAGGTGGGCTTTTAAAGTGCTGGAGAAAGATAAATATTTCACACTTCGAAGTATATGTCTTGAATAACTAATTTCTTGTAATTGATTCTTCAGTAAGTACAAAGTTTAAGAGTCTACTAATTGAAATAGAATAAGCATAAGCAAAATGATGTTGACTACAGCAATTAACTAAGAAAAGTGTGAATACACTAAATTTGACTTGAGTTTAGCAATTGTTTCCTTTTAATCCAATTATAAACAAGTTATGTTCTATGTGACATGTCTCTTAACAATGAAAGGGTGACAGAATTTGATATTTTGTAATCCTGAACTTGGAGGAAAATATTTAGCTGTGTAATTTTAACCAAACCACATGCTTTCTTACCATCATTTACTTTCAATATCTACATTATACTTCTATTATTATTTATCATTCAGATTACCTATTTACAAATATAGAGAACTGTTAGTATATCAATATGAAAGGATTTTATGTTCTTTCTCTTGAATAATAAAGTGATTAAGAGAGAAAGAAGCTAATTTTTTTATCTGGTGTCAGAATAAGATACCAAGAAACTTCCAGCTTATGCCTTTTATGGTGGATTTATTTCTGCATGATAGAGTTACTATTTAAAATTGTCCTTTGCTCAACTATGATGACACCAGACATACTATTGGCTAACACATAATTTATGTTAATTCTAAAAACCCATTTGATATTGTAAATAACATCTTACAAATTAGTGCTACATGATTAAAATAAGTATAGCCACAATCAAAGGAAGTCATGCTAGCAAAGCAAATTACACCAAAACACTTTAAAACGATTCAAATTAGCAATCAATGTCCCAACCCCCTATTTTCAGGAAGCATATAATACTTCACATATTAATGCAATGTTGACAGTTTTAAGCTTAAATTAAATCACGCTAAAGTGAACTGACTAATTTTCTTTAAAATATTTTAATGCTAGCCATTATTTCACATAGATAATGCTAACATACATTGTATAAAAATACATTTTTAAGTAATACTCATAAATCAGGCATGTCTCTAATTGGCATGAATTCTTTTTACTATGTCCTAGAGTTTTGTGTATTTCCCCTCCTTCTACATGAACTTGACAATGTAAATTAATCTCTGATGCATTTGTCTAATATAATTAAGAATTTTATTCAAATTTATTTTTTCAACAATAATCTATTGTAAAATGTAAGTCTTCACTTTTGCAGAACAGTGTTGTTAAAGATATCACACCCAGTTGAATATATTGGGCATAGTAAGATGTTCCATATTACTCATAAACATAAGAAATCATATAATGATATAATAGTTGAAAAATATCAATAGTGACAAAAAAAGCAAATTCATAGAAACTCTGTGGCATCTTAAATGGTTGTATCTTTTAAGTCAAACAGACAGAATTTATCAACACATTTGAAATAGAGATGAATAAGACCTCAAACGGTGATATAGGGAAACAATTTTATAAAAAAAAAAACCCTCAGGCTACAAGAGCTCTAAATGCATATATGCAGAAAGACATGGAAGGAAACTAGTTTGTTATGACTATAGTCATCTTGGTTATAACTTCCATCTTTGTCCACAAGGAGACTACAGCAAATATTACAAACCCTAAAGATAAGAAAACTAATTAAAACATTCAGCCCATTGTTTCATGTCACACTTAGGACTATTACTTAACCAATACTAGACAATTAAAAAATCAAATCCAAGGAACATTGCTGTGATGATTTTTATTGATTGTCAACTTGATAGGCTCTAGGATCACCTTGGAGACAACTCTCAGTAGACATATACTTGGAATTACCTAAATTTGGGTAAACAAGTAGGGAAAGCCCCTCATAAGCATTATTCCATCAGCTGGAATCCTGGACTGCACAGGAAGCAGAAAGTGAATTTAACATAAACATTGATTGCTCTCTACTTCCTGACTGCAAATTCAATGTGACGTACACTTTTACTTTCTTGCCACCATGCCTTCTCTACCATGATGGATTTCCCCTCAAATGGTAAACCAAAATAACCCCTTCCTTCCTTAAATGACTTTATCAAGTATTTTGTTATAGCAAAGAGGAAAGTAGCTAATAAAATTGCCAGATCTTCCCAGCTTAACTTATAAATCATTTCATTCTGCCTCTGAATGTAGGGTTATTATTTCTTTCTGCTATCCAGGCCAAATTTTTGTCACTAATCCTGTATTAAATTACACTTCATGAGACTAAGAATTCTTTTATCTTGGGTCATCAACTCTTTTTCCGTTGGTAACCAAATCATGTATTTTGAGGATTTCTGAAATGGATAATGATCTATAATCTACTCGAATTCACATTATATGTTTTCCTTAATTTCCTTTTAGAAAAGAACAGGCTACTATTTCCATGCAGATTATAAATCCTAAGAAATAAACAGAAATACATTTATACTAAATTCTAAACCTCGAATGTACTGTGAGACTAAATATTTTAAACATGTTTTTCTGAATTTGTAAATCGCAATTGAAATTATTAAAAGACAGTGATCAACTGATTGTCAGGTACTGCCTACAATTAATACATGTACAAAATAACCCTTATACTTAAGGCTGAGGGAACATTACAGAAGAGGAAGTGAAAGATTCTAAGAACCAGAGTTCTAGGACCAGCTGCTGTGGACAGTCTCTTCTAAAATGACAATAAATAAATAAATAAATAAACAAACAAACAAATAAATAAATAAATAAAGAGTATACTGGGAGGGAGTAGTCTGGAGGAGTGGAGGTATATATGATCAAAGTACATTGTATGAAACTCTCTAAGAATTACTAAAATAATTATAAAAAATAAACTGTCATTCAACATGCCTGCATGATTCAAAAGAAGACAACTTTTCTACCTTGTTTATTTGATTACAAGTGAAAATTTCAATTTTATGACTTATCTTAAAAAAACCTGCTTTACAACAGACATATGATATATAGGGTCATGGTCTGCTACCAAAATATCTCTATATTTACCTCAATATTCAAAGTATGCATTTCTATTTTTAATCACCTCTCATTGATCTTAGTAGGCAATGTTAGGAATGCTTCATGTGGAAGAATAATATTATTATATAGAAATTTAAAAAATATCTCTTTGTTAAATTATCTTTGTCTAAAAGGGAAATATGCTTTTGCTATAGTTTTAAGTAATGATTCAAGTTAGAAAATGTATAATTATCACAGGATATTTTAAAATTTAGTAAAATTTCTTTTAATTTTAATGTCATAACAAAAGGAGTCATGTTCTTAATATCAAATGAAATGCTAAGCCCCTCAGAGTTGAATTCTTCCAGTATCATCATTGTGCAAAATTAAGGTTAATCATCATCATAAAGATAAGCTCATAAATAAAATCAAATGAATTACTTCTATTTATGATTTTTAAAAGAGATTGCTGAAAGTAGGAAGACTAAATCTCATGAAGGTAACTGGATAATATGAGTCACTTTGATATTTTCTTCAATTTTATCTAGAAGACAAAGCTTTGTTTGTCATATAGTCTTTTATTTTCCTGATTGCAATCTCATTTCACTTGCCCTTGCTAAGATATGTTTGCAGTGACCTCCTGCTTGTTAAATATTCAATAGAAAGTTTATGGTCTTTCCCATAACCTTGATTAAAAGCCTTTTGGGAAACTAAATGCTGAAACAAAAACTTTATTTGAAAAGTAACTCGAGTGTTCCATGCTGATTTCTCTTTCACTAACAGTACTTGTAATCAGCAGGCACTGAGAAAATATGAGAGCACAGGTGAAATATGGTAAAGCCTTTTCTCTTGTTAGTAGCTGAATATACGAAAAATTTACAACTTCATTTAGCATCCAGAAAAATATTTATTTTTGAGCTCATGGGAAGAAGGCTTGAAGTAACATACAAATTGTCATACTACAATATAAAATGCCAACATACATTCCCCTGCACACTCAGAAAAACAGATACTCAGCACACACACCAACTCATGGGATGACATTTATGTATTGAATAAAAACTAACTAGGACTTTTTTAGATTTGTAATATCTATGCAGAAATTCACACTGACTTGGGTTCATATGTAACGCAGAAAAAATTAAAACAATGAGAAGTGTCATTGTCTCAATACAGACTATAATCTACCTAATGTTACATGGAATCATGTTAAATTTAACTTGGAGATCAGCATGGGCATGGCATTTCTTGCCTATTGTACTACAAGTCTGTGGGGAGAAGCAGGAGGATCACCTTAAATTCAAGGCCAGTTCTCTCTAGAAAGTGAATTCTAGGCCAATCAGGTCTGCCTAGAGAAATCAGACAAAATCAAGATAGGAATCGTGTATATGATCAGTGAATTTTTATCTTTTATTGAGTGTGTTCGCGTGTGTGTTTTAACTCATCAAATTTTTAACCTTTTTGTTTTATTATATGTATAAAATAAATTATTGAAATTATTTCTCCTCATTAGACCATTGCCTATAATAAGATAAACATCTAGGTTAGAATGTCTAAACTATAGTTTTAGAAGAAACTTTGGTTCTTTAATTAAATTAAAAGAAAAACATAAGTCAAGGACACAGCCTGAATTATTTAGAAAGTACATTATAAACATGAACTTTCTTTCCTGGATTCATTTTCCATTTAACAATAAGCTTCTAACCAAGTTGTTTATTTCTTGCATTTTTTTTGTTAAAGAATATTGACAGGTTTACAATACTAAATTGACAGTAATTTGTAATTTTTCTTTTCTTTTTCTTGTTTTGTTTTCCCTTCTTTCCTTTTCATTCTTTTCCTTTCTCTGCCAAGGGATTGATAGGATTTTCTAGGGCCTTTAACAAACTGGGCAAAGGTTTTTTGCAATTCAGAAACATATTTAACTTGGACATTAATTTTCAACTGAGTTAAAAAAAATAATCAAAGGAATAATACCAGCAATTATACACAATGGGATTGAAGGCATTGGTAAAAATTTAGGTCCTGAGACATATTATTTAATTTTCTCTCTTTTAAACTACACTGACAACAGAAATGGGCTGTTTTACTTAGTGTTGAGATTTTTGGAAGTAATTATAACCCATTTCTTATATAGAATTTTGTTAAAAATTAATTATTCTATATAAAAATAGAATTCTCTACATGTTTAAAAAATAAAACTCATTTGTCATATAAATGTCACCAAAATTTCTGGAGAACATTTCCAAGTTCTACACAATTTGTGCATGGCAAAAAACTTAATATGTTTTAAAGATTCAATATATTAAAGATATAAAGGTAGTGATATATTGTGTACCCTAGTAATTTTTGCCTGAAGATCAGGGAACAGAACAAGCTACTAGATTAAACATAGAGGCCAGGCAGTGGTGGCACACACTTTTAATCCTAGCACTCGGGAAGAAGAGATCCACTGGATCTCTGTGAGTTCAAAGTCACCCTGGACTACATGAGATTGACTCAGTCTCAGAGAGAAAATAGAGCCAGGCAGTGGTGGCACATGCCTTTAATCCTAGCACCCGGGAGAAAGATATTTGTCTGGATCTCTGTGAGTTCAAAGTCACCCTGGACGACATGAGATAGACTCAGTCTAGGAGAGAAAACAGAGGCAGGCAGTGGTGGCACACACCCTTAATCCCAATACTTGGGATTCACAGACATTTAATCCCAGCACTTGAGATCACATGCCTTTGCTTGGGAAGCACAAGTGCCTTTAATCCCAGGAAGTGAAGGCTGGGCAGAGAAAGGTATCTAAGGTGTGAGGAGACAGGAACTAGAGGCTTTTCAGGCTGAGGAGTTCCAGAGGTAAGATGTGGCAGTGTCTTCTTCCTTTATCTCTCTGATCTTTCAACATTTACCCCAATACCTGGCTCTGGATTTTTTATTACAAGACTAATTTAGAATTTGAGCAACATATAAATTAATAAATAAGCAATGTTTGATGGTGTATACCTGTAATCTCAGTACTTGGAAGGCTAGAGTAGGAGGATGCAAATTCTGGCCATCCTGGAAACCATAGTGAGTTTGGGACCAGCCAAAGTGGCAAAGAAACCATTTCTAAAAATTAAGGAAAAAAAAAGAAAAAGAAAATGAAATTGGACAGCTAACACATTAAGAAGGATAATAGCTATTGTATTGTTTCTATAGATAAGCATTATGACTATCAGCAATTGTGTTCTGAACTGCAACAAATCTGAAAAGAAATTTTGAGTTTAGCAAATATATATATATATTACAATTAAACTTGAAATTGATAAAATATGGCAAGAGTACATCAGCTATGTAATGATAGTCTTTAATATAATATTACATTGGATTTTTATGAGCTTCTCTTATGGATAATTCTAGAAATACACCCCCCATACACAGCATTATTAAAATAAAAATGTTTTTGTGTTTGTGTGGTATAAATAGAGTCTTAATTGCTCCCAATGAGAGACTACATTCACAAGAGCAAATTCATTACCTTTTCTTACCTACACTATATCCTCTAACTAAAATACAATCATTAAACATTATTACTAAGCTGAACTAAGGAAGCCTATTTATAGTGTATTAAAAACAAAGCAGTGTGTAATTAACTTTGCCTTCAACCACCTATATCCTCCCTCTCCACTATCAAAGAATTCTAATGAAATAATCATTTCTATTTAACACCCACAAGTGGGAGGTAAGGCTTGTCATTGACCCATGGAAAGCATAAGTCCTCAGTAGTTTTCCAGCAATTTTGTTTTCCTTCCTTTTGTATTACTAGAAATTAATATCTCCACAAACTAAAAAAAAATCTCTGAATATTGATACACACATATATATCTATATTTACCAATACTTGTATGCTATTAAATATATGAAGATATAAACACATATATAAGAAAAATAGAATCAACTGAAAATACAATGGTAATAACTGATCTTTTATTTATTAGGAAGCAATTTTGAATTTCAGCTTATTATGGAAAATTCCAAGAAACTTAAGAACTATGTAATCAAAATATGCAAAGGAAAATCCTAAAGGCTTAGGTGTGTTTTATAGTGCCCCGTGACCAGGACTACAATGGCATGCTTCATGAAAGAACTCTATAGTATATATTGTAAATATATGATTTTTTCTGTTGTTGTGTAGGACTTTATTCTATACTTGAAGTGACATTCTTGTGTTTTGAATGTCTACTAAATTGCTAAATAAATTAAATAGTTCGTAGAAATAATATTGGTGTGATAATTTAATCCTCCCTTCAAAATATTCAATTAATGTATGACAATTTATCTTAAATAATATATTTTACTTCAAACAATGCATCCTTTATCAGAATTTGTTATTTTATACTATGTCTCCAAATAAATAAATTACAGCTTCAGTACCTATGAGTCACTGTCTCAGCGTCAACAGGCACAGTAGATTACTTTAACTGTCACTTAAAATGGTCTATTTGTGGTGATATTTTGTTTGTGCTCTAACAAATAAAGCTTACTGAAAGATCATAGAGACAAAGGACCGAGCCAGAGTCACCTCTTACCTTACCAACTCCTCAGCCTGAAAAGGGGACTGAGCTCCTGTTTCCTCCTGCTTTATATTCATTTCTCTGCCAAGCCATATCACTTTCTGTCTCCACCTCCCTGGTGCTGGGATTAAAGGTGTGTGTGTGTGTGTGTGTGTGTGTGTGTGTGTGTGTGTGTGCCTCTCAATTACTGGGATCAAAGGCATGATCCCAAGTGCTGGTATTGAGGGTGTGTGCCACAACTGCCTGGCCTCTATGGTTAACTAGTGGCTGGCTCTGCACTTTGATCTCCAAGCAAGCTTTGTTAGAGCACAATCAAAATATCACCACATTTATTAATGTTTGTAATCATTTAAATAAATTATTTATATTTTCTTATATCTTAAAATTTATATTATACTTATTTATTTATCATAATTTACTTTGAGGCTTAAACTGTGCATGATATTTCTGTTAAGAATTAAGTTGATGAGTTTTTGAGATATTCAAGTTCTCTCACCTTCACCTGATACATTATTATTTTTTTTAATCCTAATAACCATCATTTCTATTCCAATAGAAAGCTCAGTTTCAATGCTTTGATATGAGTACGAGGTATTAGTGACAGCTGTCGTTTAGGAATTTTTTGTATCCACTTGACAGCCATTTACTCTAAAACTCCTTCTTTATTTGATTAAAGATCTAGATTTAAGAAAGATGGGATGATTTTGAATGAGTCATTATTATTTGATCTACAGTATTTTGTCAAAATTTTAAATAATAGTCTCAAGATTTACCATGCAAGGCCTGGGTCTGTCTTCATTAAAAAATTACTCCTTAAAATGATCATAGGGTGAAGTCTGAAAGGGCATTTGTTATGCATAAATTCATGGCATGTTTTTTACAGACTTAGACATGAGACACTGTAAAGCATCATTGGTTAAAATAAATTTTTGTTTGCCTGTTAACTTTTGAAGAGAAAATATGACATTTTGCCAGGAATTTACTTGCAATAAGTCATCTTAAAATATTGCAACAAAAAGGTAATATCCTATAATATAGCCATTATAAGTAAAAGTTTTGAAATATACTAAAATTTAGTACTATTGAGTTCTCTCGTGATAAAACAACAAAAATTAATAAATTGTGTCATTGCATCTCAAATGTACATAATAATAGGCTGGACATATTGGTGTATGCCAATAATCATAGCCCTCTGGCAGAAGAGGTGGAGGTTCATGAGTTCCAAGTCAAGTTTCAGGTAGATGGGTACATTTTCAAAAAAGAAAGAATAATTTAATAATGATGAAAGTACTTTCTAAGAAGATATGAAGACTTTATGAAAGTGCTTATGGCACTGATTATTCATTGCTGCAATGAGTGTATTTGTTTGCCTTGCTTTCAATAGATTCAATTTCCCATCTAGAACATTTTCACTTCTGCTATGGAGTATGAAGGTAAGCCACATTTACATATTTATAATAACACATGATGAATCTATCTCTTTTAGCATATCAATCTATTCAATTGTAAAGACTCTGTGAATTCAAACATGAATATTTTATTTTAAATTTGTGATTTTAAATACTGTTCCTATTGTTAAGGACAACTATTCATCTCTGTGAAATATTTACTTGTTAGTTTTAAAATTCTAAATTAATTAGAATTAAATGAAATAAAACATTTTTAGCTTGCTGAAGCTTTCATTCAAACCAGCCATAATGTTGAATAGATTTGGCTCCTATTGATTTCTATCATGGGATAGACAAAACCATATACTCTGTGAGATGAAAACACATCTCCCTACAATTTCTCTAAGCATCTATATTCAGAAAACACCATGCATACTAAAAACACTACTTCCCTTCATTTTATGCTCTTTAGAATTGAGGTGCAAAGACTCCTAAAAGATATTAGGGGGAGGGTGCAAACACAATGAATGATGATAATAAAACAAGATGCAAGACAAATAATCAGTAAATAATTCTTCACTCTTTCCAACTAAAGTAGGATATATTAGTAAGCAATGAGATAAAGAAAGAAATAAAACTCACACATAATCAGCAGTTACCCAATTAAATTTGTTATCATAGGATGCATCCATTTTGAATT
>LZPO01115351.1:535378-545746 GCA_001675575.1 Neotoma lepida | reverse complement strand
AGTTTGCATTGTTTGAAACCCTCAGGGGATTTCAAAGAGTTAGATAGGTATTGAATTGGGCTCAGTGTGTTTAAGATCTTTCTCAATGGTATTTGGACGTCAGATATTATATGTTATACATCACGCTGTTCTATAAAACCGAAATGGGGAATGAAGACTTAATAGTTTAAGACAATAGAATTTTTACTTGGAATTTCAATATTTGGATTTTATTCTACTTCAATATTGAATGAAAGTTCAATTTTGTCCTTGAGAAAAACAGGTATTTTGTGACATTTTCCAGTACTTTCTGTTCTCTAATTCATCTAAAATCAACACTAAGACAAGGGTCAATCATTACATTAGAAAATATTCATAATATTATAATATTTACAAGAGTTTAGATTTTTGACATAGCTTTTATAGAACATTTTCTGGAGGAAAAATAAAACAACAAACAGCTAAATAAAATCTTCATAAGTGATCCAACAATGAAAGAGTTCTTCGTTGTGTTGTATTACATAAATATCTTTTATGAGTGTTACATCTGTGCTGACTCACTTTAAATCAGCTTCATCAAGCTGGAGTGGGAAGAGAAGGGAAGAGAAAGCCTCAATTGGTAAAATGCCTCCACCAGACTAGCCTATAAACAAGCCTTTGATGTATATTTTTTCAGTCTGGTTAATTAATTAATTTCCTTTTTATTATTTCTTTTATTTTTGATATTAAAGTAAAAATATATCATTTTCCCCTTCCCCTTTTTCCATTTAAACCCACCCATTTACCCCTCCTTACTCTATTTCAAATTCATGGCCTTCCTTTTTTCATTATTACATGCATAAAGGTAGACATAGATGTAGATGATATATATGTATCTGCATATGTATGTAGAAGTATGTATGTGTATATGTATGTATATGTGTATATGTATATATATATTCCAAAATATAATCTGCTCAGTCTTCTGTATAATGTTATTTATATGTACGTTTTCATGGTTGACCATTTGGCACTGGATAACCATTCTTTTTCCTGGGAAAGACTATTTGTTCCACTCTTAGAATTACTTATTTGGCTATATTTTTTTTTGTGTAGGATTGATGTGAAAGAGCCCTGCTCACTGTAGGAGGTGTCACCCCTGGAAGGGTAGTCCTAGATTCTATAAGAAAACATATTGAGAAAGTTATGAGTAAAATTCTATAAAAAGCACTCCTCCATGCTCTGTGCATCAGTTCCTGCCTCCAGGTTTCTACCTTGAGTTCCTGTACAGGTTTTATCACAGCAATAGAAACACCAATTAAGACAGTATCATTTCAAATACTTTAAAATAACATTCTTAAATGTAATGTCATAATTTTCATACAAAATGAAAGCAGTTTAGAATGAATTACAAGAGACATTCAAAACAGAAGAGTTGAACATAAAGCAGAATGAATAGGTATTTTCAGAGATTGTCCTGCCTGGGATTATATTTAATTTTACAACACAGAGAAAATATAAATTCTAAATACATTGATAATTCCAAGTTGCTCTGAAGTAGTGCAGAATAGTGCATTGATTGCTATGGTTCAGTAGGACTTCAGTGTTTTCTCTAAAAATTTCTTTACTTATCTCTAATTGTCATTTCACAAATCAGAAAACTATATTGGTTTTTAAATTGTATAAGATTCTAAATGAGAAACTTCGTTTGAATGCAGGCCCTTGTTACATACACAAAGTTTTCCATATGGATATATTACCACACTTCCTTTGGACAATGATCACTAAATTTTATTCTAGTTTACTCACAATGAGTTCATTCACTTAAATTGCAAAAAGTAGGTGCTTATAAACATTAGTGACTTTTCTATTTTAGAACATGATAAACATCAATTCTTGGTTTAGGACATTAAGCTATTGATTAAAAGTTCTAAATCTCAGTTATCTCATTTGCATTATGAGTTTAGACTACATGTCATCCAAAGTCCCAAAGAGCCTGAAAATTCAAGGGCAATATAAAAGCCAGCACCTTCACATTCCCATTTATGGGTTTTAATAGTTATAAGATAACCCTAAGAGGAGGATCAGTATAATCCCTTCATTTCATAGCTAAGGAAAAGGAGACATAGTGAAGTTACAAGATCTCTATCCAAGGTTGCTGAGCTACTTAATTGCAATTCATAGGTGAGTGTTCTATATTATGCAAGGTAATTGCCTAAAAGATGTGATATGGTTGCTTTGTGGTGAAAGATTTCATGAATAGTAATTACAAAATAAAGAAGTACAATGAAAATTGTTATTTAACATACAATATTGTGAAAGCATGATTCAACCAGTTTTTACAGAGCCTCCATGTAGCTTGCTTGTCTGCTTTGTAACCTAGAAGATATGTTTTCTTTTTTCCTTCTTTCTATCTCGTTCTTTCTGATATTGCTGCTTATTCACCATTTTTTATATTTGAGAATTTCACACATGCGTATAATATAGTTTGATCAAACACATCCCTACTCCCTCCCTCAAACTACTTCTAGTGCCCCCCATTTCCTTCCTAATGCCAAGCATTATGTTTTTAATAACTCACTGAATCCACTTAATGCTACCGGTGTGTACATGTGTGTCTGAAGTTCCTCTCCCTCTGCCTGTCTGCACTGTGGCTCTTTGTTGAAAAATCCACTGCTGAACATGCCAGCCAGATCAAAAGGCATGGCTTCTCTCTTCCTCTTTTCCAAGTCCCTTATGAAAGCTGCTGTGTTTTATACCATGCGTGCTCTTCCATTTTCCTTATAATTGAAAAATTATCCTGAGCTTCAAAAATATGCAAATAATTTTTAAAAGTAGGTTTTAAAGAAATAATGAAAGGTGGTATTTAAAATCAACAGCTTGTCATAGATTTGAGGTGATTTTCTAGGAAAAAAATAACTTCTAATGGCTAATTTCAAATGTACTGTTTGGAAGAACATTTTTATATAAACTAAAACTTTTCCAAAATAACATAACTAAAATTAGTGTGTCAGATAAACACCATGAAGCAACAGAGACGGAGACAAGTTTACCTAGATTATTGATTTAACAGGGGATAGGACTGACTCAGCACAACCTTGTCACTTCTACTTTAGTCTCTACCGGAAATTTTAAAAATCCAATAAAGATGTAAATTTAAAATTGCAGAGATCACTCTGACAGATTGTCCATAGTTATTCATTATGTAATGAATTTATTGGTATCCTCACTAGCTATTGCATGTTAGCGTGAGCAGTTGTGAGAGTTGCAAGTTATTTTGCAATTTAAAAGCATCAAGGGATTCAAAATATATTGCTGTGGTACTCCTTATTCATTATAATTTTTGTATTATATTTAAATTTATGTGTTATATTTAAGAAATTGCTATGTGGCTAATATTGATAAATAGTCTAAGTCACACAAAGGTTGCATTTTGCCCCTCTGATTATATTGACTTTCAAAAAACTACAAAAAGAAGCAAATGGAAAATGATCTTGTTTTATAATCAAAGAAAAATGAGAAGAAAGAGTCAGATAAAAGCAGCAGATGACAGAGGGAGGTCATAAAATGAATTGCTTCTTGGCTTATAAATAATATAAACATAAACGTCAAATGAACTTTATTATATAGTGTAGGTAGCCTAATAAAAATTTAGAAGCACGGAAAGGTCTATTGTGCAGAGAAGGCCACCGATTCTCTGTCACTGAAGGTGGTTATTCAATTTACTGGCACTGCAGACCTTATGGCATTGGCTGTCAGAGGCAGCTGGTGCCAAGCTCCCAGAGCTTGTCATTTTCAAACAGAAAAGACAAGATAAGAGATTGCTTTACTTACACAGGCCTGCTTTCGAGTGATAAACCTCCACCTAATCCATATTAGATTTAAGATACTAAAGATAACACTCATCTTCTAGGCTGTCACCAAAATGGAATGCTGTAAATGTCTTCAAGTTTGGGACTTTAAATGTATATTTCTTATTTTGATCCATGACCTTTGTAACATTTTTTAAGATCATCTCCTTTGCCTTCACTAAGCCTACATATTACAAATTAAAAAACAATTTTTTCAATTGGTCTTCATTGTTACTGCATTTTTGAACTTAAGGAAGATGGAGATGATTATAGTTTTTGTATTATATTTAAATTTATGTATTATATTTAAAAAATTGCTATGTGGCTAATATTGCTAAATAGTCTAAGTCACACAAAGGTTGCATTTTGCCCCTCTGATTATACTGACTTTCAAAAAATTACAAAAAGAAGCAAATGGAAAATGACCTTGTTTTTTAATATATCTACAACAATTCTTTTACCCTGCTGGGAGGTGGGGACACATGCCTTTATTCCAAGCACTCAGGAGACAGAGGCAGACAGGTCTTTGAATTTGACACCAGCCTCGTCTTCAGAGAAAGTTTCAGGACATCCAGGGCTACACAGAGAAATTCTGTCTCAAACACCCCCCCAACAAAAAAGAAATTAAAAAATACTTGTTTTACCTATTTCTATTATAATCTACATTTTAAATAAACTTCAGTGGAAAGGAACTGACATATCACATACCCCTTAACTGGCAAAATTTCTCCATCTGCCTAAGCACATTGATGTTAAAAAAAAAATCTATGACTGTCACATGTCCTTTATCTCTTTAGCATAACTCTTGGGGAACCATAAATTTCAATATATGTCTTCAATATAACACTATTATTATATAATAGACCCTAAAATAAGCCAGTAGTCATAAATAGTATCAATGTTTGTAATTCATTTCTTTTAGAACAAAAATTGGTTCTGTTTTTGTTACCTTAAGATATTGTATATGAAATAACATTTTATCATTCCATTACAATTATAAAGTTATTCATTCTGTTCTGTTCACAAACCACCAACGACAAATGAAAACATTTTGTTATATTCTTAGCAAGACAAGTCACCATGTTCAGGCATCTTATCAAAATAACTAATATCACAGATAATCATATCACTGCTTAGAAATACTGGTGGACAGATTTTTTTCAAATAATTTCACCTTTGGTGAACTGTTTTAAATTATATTTTTCTTCTGTGATCTGGCATTATTTTAGACTAAAAATATAGTTTTTAGATCCTTGATTTACGGATGGACCCATATCACTATAAGCCCATTCTGAATAAAAATATTCTGTCACAAATACATTTAATACACCTAACTCACCAAACATTGTAGATTAGTAATACAGTAGACAGTGGAGTATGGGTAGATTTTGCACATAATGGAATGATTCAATGCTGTTTTATGAGGTTTCATAAAACAGTATCTCTACCAAGAAAGTGACCAAAATTCAAAATTGGGGTTTTATTTTCTATGAATACATACAGCTTCCATAAAACTGTACATAAAAAATTGTAATTTGGCTATTTTCAATAAGGGGACATTTGTATACAGCCCAGCAGAGTCAGAATCAGCTAAGTTAATCAGTCTTCAGGTGGAGCATAACTTCTCGTAAGTGGATTGAATTCCCTTTTATTCCTCATAACATTGTAAACAAATTGATGGACATTCACATTTATTTTCAGTGAAATATGGGAATTTGTGTGAGGCTTCCCTAAAAAGTGTCTCATAAGAAAAAGGCTTATGGAGTCAAATTACATCAGTTGTTTCTTAATTATAGTGTGCATAGGATTGTGCACCTGAAAATCTAGTATTCCAGAGGCAAGGGCAGGATGACAGAAAATTCAAGAGTATCCTGTGCTATATACTGATTTCCATGTCCACTGTGTCTCACAAAAACCAAAGGGGAAAATATCTTATTAGCCTACAATACACAGGGAAGAGTTAATAAACTATTCATTAGAAGAATGCTAGAATTTTCTGGAAATGTGCTAGTGTCTCCTCAATATATAAAGAATTATGTTTTTTCTCATTGAATGAATCACCATTTATCCTTGGATCTTTAGACAAATAACTAGAATAACCTTCCTAGATAATCTGTACTCCTACAGAATAAGTATAACAACAGTTGATTGGGAAATTGAGTGATTTTACTTTGTTTTTGGCTTATGGACTTAATTAAGTACCTAATATACTTAATTACAGAGGTACAATTTAATGATGCATTACTAGAAGACCCTTTTAATGTTTCATAGGTTTATTTATTTTTAATTTTACCAGTTGTTAATGCTAGTGAAACACTCAACTCACAATTACCCTTGTGATACTCAAAGCAACAGTTTTAGCCAACCAAGCCAATTTCGGCAGATCTCTGAGTACTAAAGGAATCAATCAAATCATTTTCCCACTTCTTCACCAATTAATTAGGTGATGGTAGAAGATCAATCAAAATGTATAATTACTTCTTTTCTGTGGATTAATAAGTAGTATATTAGAGTACCAAGTAAACCTATTTAGTGAAAGAGAAATGCATGCCAACATATGTGATAATCTGAGATATAATATAGCAGACATATCCTTTGAAAATTAAGGACAAAATGGATTTCTCTTTATTTTAAATATAGAACTCATATATATAGTCCTAGGACTCCATCTATTTTTTCTGTTACTAAATGCACATGGTATGATTAAAGACAAAACATATTAATTAATTTTTTGTCAGGTAGTAAATTTTACATTTAAGTATTTTTTTTTCTTGAGGATCAAATGCTACCCATTAGGTGATTTACATAATAATATGTTCAGGAAGATAGGCTTCATGTGTGAAATGACCATACACGGTGAAAATACGTTTTCAAAGACACATGATATATCATTTGATTGAAAGAGAAACATTCATTAAAATAAGATAGCCTTCTCTTAATTTTTTATAAAAAGGGTTTCATTTAGCTCAAGTTGGTCTCAAACTCATTCTGAAGCTTAAGATGATACTAACTCCTGATTTGTTTGCATGCACAGCCAAGGTACTAGGCACTAATATGACATCAAACCTAGCTCTTCTCTTTAATTTATGGAAAAATTACCATAAAGATATGTGGTCGGTGGCTAGTAAACTACAGAGCAATTTCAGTCTTTTTAGGAGCATTTCAATATATCAGTTCCAAAGGAACACTAATTACAAGCAGTCAAATTATAATTTATCAGCACACTGATAGAAATTTAATAGTAAAAGTACATTCATTATGAGGGGGAAACCCATATGTACTGCCTTCATATGCAAGTACTTTTCATAATGACTTATGTTTGATGTGTTATATACTAATATTTCTACCAATCTCGGAGATCAGTGCAAATTATAATACAAGAACATAGTTTTACAAAAGTGAGATGGAAAGCATTTTTAAATATTATTTTCAATTTTTTCACCAAATTATGCACAGATATGGACAAAAGGTCATACACAATGTATTTTTTTAGTATCAATAGTCCTCAAATTTCTAGACAATACTCACCTGGGTATATGAAATACACTGTCATATAGTTATACTGTGTACTTTACCAGAGCCATATGTTGTCTGTTTCTCTGAATGCATTCTCAGAACTTTCCTTGAAAAATCTGTATGGTATTTGTTAAAGTACGCACTTCCACCCAAAACCATTAAAAATGTCATTTTTAGATGGATTTTCTGTTTGGTGGTATTTTTATCAGTTTAGCTAATATCAAAGAATATGAAAATGGCACACATAATGTAATGATGTTACTATAAGAGGAAAGGTATGGACTGTAGGTTGTTGCTCCAAACACACAGAACTGTTAACTAGTGTGCTAAGTGACCCTAATATCAAATGCCTGAAATAAACAACTCTAATATGAAATATAAAATTTCAGAAAGGTGTCAAATTGAATGACACAAGATGTTTTACTAAAGTTGTTTCCTGAGAAAATAGATAAATTAATTATTTATTATTTTTTAATTTACTGACATTTGTTATTTTTGTTATATGTCAGCTTGTGCCTGCATGTGGATTTGTGCATGTGAGTGCAGGAGCACATTGGTGGCAAATGTATTGGAGATGGAGTTAAAAGCAGTTGTGATGCAAGGAACTTAACTCTGGTATTCTTAATGAACAGTAAGCACTTAATCTCTGAGATGTTTCTCAGATCACACTACTTTCTTTTTTGTCTTACAAAGAAAAGTTAATATTATTGAAAAAAACTTAAGAAAATGGACTGTATAATTTATTAATGTAATCAGTGATTTTTTGTCAACGAGGGGGCTATATAATCAAAGGAGCATTAACAAATTCCTCTAGCGAGTTTTCAGAAAAAATCTTACTCAAGAAAACTCTATTTCGGTTTTTGTGAACATACAGGGAAGTTTTAGAATTATGTGCTCTTTTGAGCAATTCCTTAGCAGGAAAGAAAATAGACTGAGTATGTACTACATTTCAAAATCTGAGAAGGTAGCTGGAACTCACAATATGTTGAAGCACAATTTAAAGGAACATCTTTGATTCAGTAGGAGAATCAATCATTATTATTACCCAAGGTAAAAGTAAGTTTTAAATATTGACCCAATAACATTTAGTTTTGTGTACAAATGGAAATTAATTTTTAAATAGCTCTAAACCTCACCTAGGTTTATTAAAATAACAAATAATCCAAATACAGTATTTGTTTGCTAATATTACAGCCAACATCCATACTAATTTAAAATAAAGACTATTGAACTTTGAAAACTTGGAATATTTAATTGCTTCATCCTGTAGAACAAATATGAACAAAACATTCAATGGCCAATATAATGATTTCATTTTTATGTGAGGAGATAAATGGGCAGCACTAGTAATTGAAACAAGATTTTATGTATACATATATAACCTTTTTAATGTATGCTACATAGGCCTTATTATGTTAGCTAAAGTCATATTATTAATATTTGTGTCTTTATGTTTGCTAACATTAGGGATTGAACTTATGGCTGCATCTTTAAATGTGAATATCTAGTTTTACATTACATCTTGATGTTTATCCAATATATTTCCATAATTTTTCATCATCTAAAGGAAGAGATTAAAATATGATGAGAAAGGCTGGAAAGATAGCTCAGTGGTTAAGAGCATCAACTGCTCCTGAAGATCTAATTCATTTCCAGCATCCATCGCAGAGGCTCGCAAGCACCTGTTGTCTCAATTCCAGGTGATCACAACCCTCTTCTGGTCTCTGTGGCCATTAGCACAATGTGGTATACATATACATTCAGGCACACAAAAACACATATAAAGTAAAAAAAATATTTAAAAAAGATAAAGAATACATAAATACAATGAGCAAGTAAATATTTAAAAGCCCATGTTTAAAACTCTGCGTCCACAATATCCATGATACTTAAATGACTTTACAAAAATTTACAATTTATATCAGTTTACTTAATATACTTATATCAGTTATTTTGTTCTATTCATATTTGTTTATATTCATAATACCTTTCTATCACATATGTGGAATGTTCTTTTTTCCATTCATAACTTTATGTATAAAACTTGAATCTGGAGCAATTTTTAAATTTATGTAAATCTAACAATATTTTATTATATGCACACCTTATTGAATTTTGTTTTCAAAATTTACTATGTTTTCTACATGATCAAAATATAGTTTTATTATCATTACTAAATTGATATATAATGTCAACTTAAATCTTTTAAAAAATTACTCATCTCAAGGGTTTGCAAAAGAAACCCTATTTTTAATGTCTACTGTCTGGAGATCAAATGTGACATTTCTTTCTTTAAATTTGTTGTAGTTGGTTTTTTTTTGTTGTTGTTGTTTTGTTTTTTTTAATCTTTGGGGCCTGCCACCCATCTCCGAAATAAATACACATAGACTAATTCTTACTTACGAATACCCAGTATTAGCTTGGTTTGTTCTTAAATTATCCCATTTCTCTTTTACTACATTTTGCTCCTGGGCTTTTTACCTTTCTTTATTCTTTATATTTTTCTTTCCTTTTTACTCCATGACTGGCCATGTAGCTGGGTGGCTGGACCCTGGTTTCCTCTTCTCCTTCTCCTTTGCCTGTTTCTTACCCTCTTGCCTAGATTTTCCCTACTATTTATTCTCTCTACCCACCAGCCTTCCTAGCTATTGGCTGTTCAGTTCTTTATTAGACGAATCAGATGTTTTAGGCCTGCTAAGTAACACAGCTTCACAGAGTTAAACAAACACAAAATAAAAGAATGCAGCACACCTTTGCATCATGTAACTAATATTCCATAGCATAAACTAATGTAACACATCTTAAACTAATATTCCACAACAATTTCTTTTATATTTTATTTATTTATTTCAATTTTAATAATATATTTTAATAATATTCTTTCTTCTCTCTCAACTTCCCTCAGATCTTACCTACCTTTCTACCCACCCAACATCATTTTATTTCTCTGTATCTCAAAAAAGGAAGTCAAATCAAATAATCAAACAAAAAATTAATAAAAGTACAGAGACAAACACACACACACACACGCATACATACACAC
>LZPO01115351.1:514082-525521 GCA_001675575.1 Neotoma lepida | reverse complement strand
ATATCACTGAAAAAAAAAGAAAAAAAAAGAAAAAAAGCTTCCCTGCCCACAGTAGCACAGATGTTTCCCTGCCATAGCAACACAGGAATTCCATATGGTTTCCTGCTGTAGCACTGATTGTGGAAATCAACATGGTATCCAGCGGCAGCTGGGATCATGGACACAAACAAGGATTTTTATGGCAGCATGGATTGTGACCATCACCATGGTTTCTAGCAGCAGCAAGGATCACAAATGTCTTTTGAGGAGTCTTGATCTAAAAATGAACTATTCTTCATCTTGTTTCAGAGTCAGGGTGAATCAGAGTGACCATGTAGTTGGGCAGCGTGTCTGGAAGCAGGACCTACCCAAGCTCCAGGTGATTGTACACCACCTTGGTGTTGTGAAATATTATGTTAACTAGGCAAAGATGTGTTACATTTGATTATGCTGCAGAATATTACTTTAGCTGTGTAAAGGTGTGTTACTTTTCTTTATGCTGCATTTGTTTAATTATGTAAAGATGTGTAGCTGTTTTACCTTGCCTGCATAAGGTACCTGATTGGTCTAATAAAGAGCTGAATAGTCAATAGCAAGGCAGAATACAGATAAGTTAGGCTGTCAGGCAGATAGAATAAATAGGACGAGAAATCTAGGTGTGAGAAGAGTAGTGAGAGGAGTAGAGAATGAGGGACATGCCTGGGGCAAGAAGTCAGGCAGCCACCAGCCATTCAGACACAAGATACAGTAAAAGTAAGTTATACAGAAAGAAAAGGTAAAACACCCCAAGGCAAAAGGTAGGTAAAGAGAAAAAGGTTAATTTAAGTTAAAAGAGTTAGTCAGCAATGAGCCTAAGCTAGGCCAAGCATTCAAAATAATAAGTTTCCTTTTCATGATTTGGGAGCTGGTTGGTAGCCCAAGAAGAAAAAGCTTGGCACACCTTGCCCTCATTGCTGGCCACCTTCCAGTGCCCTGTGCATATCTATCATGTTTGCAATCTGAAGCCCCAAGCTCTCATCTCTCAGCAGGGCAAACAACAAGAGCAGCAGCAGCAGCAGCTGTGGCTCCATGCAGTTGGGAGGGCCTATGGGCCAAGTGGTGGTAGTGGCCTGGCAGGCAGCTATGGAATGAGGTGGGCCTGGTGGTGACCTGAGTCTTCCAAGGGCCAGAGAACAGGCCCTACTTGGCAACAAAATGTTCTTCTACTTGCTGTGGACAGGTTCCCATTCCTATTGTCACTTGCATCTATAGTTATACTTTCCTCTAGTGCTCATGGTGTTCTGTTCTGTCATCTTTTTTTTTTCCAAGTTTTACACTTTACTTTTTAAATGAATGAATCTTTAGTGTCTGTTGTCATTTTTCTGCTCCTATCCATAATATAGGAACATTCAAAATATCTATTTTTCTTGTCTACAATATGTAAAACTGTTAACTATTTCATGGAAATACACATTTAAGTGTCACAAAAAGATAAATAAGTTTTTTATTTATATATTGAAAATTTTTATAGTATGCACAAAATGTAGACCATTATATTAATATATAATTACACAGTATAGTAATATAATAATATAAACATATTAATCTATTCATATGAAGCCTTTCAAGATAACTGTGGTGTACAATTTGAAGCAAATATTTTGATTGTAATAATGATTTAAGCAGATGGAAATAAATTTTGGATTTTTCCTGAATAAATGACTGCATTTTATAGTTTACTATGTTCCTTAGAAACAGGGAGAAATCACAAGGGATGCCACTCCCTAAATATACATCCCTTGTTTGTAGTTCACATCAAACTTTCATAACATATTCATGAATAATACTGGTGTTGTTTAACTGAATGATTCATAGGCAAACCACTACTCTACCCCATAAAGCTTAAATTCCAAACTACAGATAATAAGAATATCATTACATTTCCATAATATGATTCAAGTGACATTTTATAAAGGTTAATCTGTCACCAAAGAATCTACAAGTTACACCAACATGTGATTCTCATTATGTCATGCTTGAATATGATGTTCTGAGTAGGTCATTAGAATTACCTGTCCAAAGTTTCCAAACTTATCACACAACCTTGCACTCCTCCTGACTCTAATTCTAATATAGCCTACAACAGCCTTCTCTAGATTGATTGTCATCACATGTACACTCTTAGTAGAAAGGGTAGCCATAGGAATGTACATTGCTTTATAATGACTACCATGCGACAGGTTAGTCATATTCTATTGGCTCATATATAAAACATTGTGAATGACCAACTACTAAACATATTCTAAACTTTTGAATTCCTAAATTCTATAATAAGGAAAAGACTTTTTATTGATTTCAGGGATGTCTATATTTTCCCATGGATAAATGTCTTGGAAAATTTAAATTTAATTCCATCCATTTGCCTGCAAAGTTCATGATGTCATTGTTTTTTTACAGCTGAGTAATACAAATCATCCTGAGTGAGGTAACCCAGACTCAGAAAGACAAACATAGTATGTACTCATTCATAAGCAGATATTAGATGTAAAGCAAAGGATAATCAGACTACAACTCACAGCTCTAGAGAAACTAAGAAACAAGGAAGACCTCAAGAGGGACACACAGATTGCCTTGGGAAGGGAAAGCAGATGAGATCTTCATGAGTAAACTGGGGATGGGGGCAGCAGTAGAGGGGAGGGGTTGGGGGATGAGAACATGAGGGAATGGGGTGGTCGAGCTGGGGCAGGAATGGAGTGGGAGAGCAATGAAAGTGATATTGTGATAGAGGGAGATATTATTGGGTAAGGGAGAAACCTGGTGCCAGGGAAATTGCCAGGAATCCACAGGGATGACTCCAGATTAGACTACTAGCAATAGTGGAGATGTTGCCTGAACTGGCCTACACTGGTAATCATATTGTTGAATACCCTAACTGTTATCACAGAGCCTTCATCCAGTAACTGATAGAAGCAGATGCAGAGATCCAGAGCCAAGCACCAGGCAGAGCTTTGGGAGTCCAGTCAAAGGGAGGGAAGAGGGATTATGTGAGCGAGGGGGGTCAAGATCATGATGGGAAAACCTACAGAGACAACTAAACCAAGCTCGTAGGAACTCAGGAACTTTAGACTGACAGCTAGGGAACCTTGCATAGGATTGGACGAGGCCCTCTGCATAAAGGAGACAGTTGTGCAGCTGGGCCTGTTTGAGGGGCCCCTGGCAGTGGGATCAGGATCTATCCCTGGTACATGAGCTGGTTTCTGGAGCCCATTATCTATAGTAGGATGCCTTACTTACCTTTGATGCAGGGGGTAGGGGCTTCGTCCTGCCTCAACTGTATGTATCAGACTTTGCTGACTCCTCATGGGAGGCCTAAGTCTTTTGGAGGAGGGGATTTGGAGTGGGTGGGTGTGGGAAGCTGGGAGGGAGCTGGAGGAGGGATAAGAGGAGGATCTGTAGTTGGTATGTAAAATAAACAATTTTTTAAATAAAATAATTAACTTTAATTACTCAAAATTTTAGAAAACAAATTGTGAAAATGAATTAATTTTAAACTCAACACAAAATTTTTCATCTCTATTATAAGGTCAACTCACTTGTCTTATGCTTAAAGATTCTAAGTGATATAGGGAGACATTTTTATTTTATGCAAAGTCTATGCTATTGTGTCCTGTAATTTGTAGGCTCCTTTATTTTTATTTTAAAATTATTTATTATAGATAAGAGGTAGGTTATTGAATGTACTCTGAAAAAAAAGAGATGTAGAAATAATAGGATAAAAGGGTAGATCATTGAATCTACTATGAAAAAAAGAGAGGATATAGATATGCTGTAAATAAAAAGGTAGATTATTACATCTACTTTTAAAAGACAGCTACTAGTTTTAAATATTTTACATTGGATTGGATTTTTGTATATTGTATACAATTTTGGATTGGACTCACCAAAATAGGATAAATAATTAATTTTTTTGTCTGAATTTGTCAATATATATAATGGAGTTTTTCATCTAAATCTGTCAAATGTTAATGGACTAGACATTGTTAATGTAATTCTTGACTGTATATATTGTATATATTTATTGGACATAGTTTTTCTTGTATTAGTTATACCTTCTTTTATTATTTTAGACAAAAAGGGGAAATATAGTGGTATATTGTGTCCCCCAAAATATTGTGTACCCTAATAAAACTTATCTGAGGTCAGAGAACAGAACAGCCACTAGATTAGACATAGAGAAAATGATTAGATACCAGATAGATTAGATATCAGAAAATGGTGGCATACACCTTTAATCCCAGCACTCGAGATCTCATGTCTTGCTTGGGAAGGACACATGCCTTTAATCCCAGGAAGTGATGGTAAGAAGCAGAAAAGCATATACGGCGTGAGGACCAGAAACTAGAGACCTTTTAAGCTTTGAGGCTTCTGAGCAGCAGTTCAGCTTCGATCCATTCCGGTGAGGCGTCAGAAGCCTGCAGTCTGAGGAAACAGGATCAACTGAGGAGTTGGTGAGGTGAGGTTGGCTGTGGCTTGTTCTGTCTCTCTGATCATTCAGAACTTACCACAATATCTGGTTCTGAGTTTTTTATTAATAAAACCATTTAGAAGTGTGTGTTACAATTTATTTATTTTTTTACATTTCCAGATTAAAGTTAACCCCTTTTTGTTTTTCTTTTGTATTTCAGAAATAAATGGAGTAATCACATATCTTATTACCTCTTTCACACAATAATCCTGGGGTTTTAATCATTGAAGCCTCTGTTTAATTGTTTTCACACATCTTTATATTTGTTGCTATTATAACTTTCTATAGGAAGGATGCCATTATGCTCATTTGTTCCAGAATAAGCAAGAGTTCTCTGAATTCTGACTATCCTATTAAACTTGTTGTGATATTTAAGTATTACTTGTGCTTATGTTTGTGTGTCTGTGTGTGTGTGTGTGTGTATGTGATCAGAGTTAGACATAATTATTTGACACAACCAAAGAGCAGCATAGTTTGTCATGATTCATTTCAACTCAACTATAATATAATAAATGTTTTTTATAAAAAGAATGATGACATTTCTTTTTTCAAGAACATTGATACACTGATAAATTTAGAATTGCCAGAGTTGCATGTATTTTGAAAATGAAATAAAATGAATATGTTTGCAAATACAATTGATGCCTCAGTTAAAATTAAATTAAAATTTCACATGCTTTGTGGTTAACATGTCTCCAAAATGAGAGTAAGCAATAAAAGCTCAATACTAACACTAATACCAATTGTGGTCACAATGAACATCTTTACATATCAATCAAAATTTGCAAGAGAAATTTGCATATTATACTGATTATAGCTATGTTTAATGATTTTCATCTAAGATTCCAAATTACCAGATCACTTTTATCTACCAGAAGCAATTATATCATAGTTTCAAATATACAAAACACTGTCATATACAATAAAGCATGTGAAAAAGAATATGTGAATTGCCAAAAGAGTGTTCAACTTCATGCTGAAAATCATATAAGTCTTACTCTGTTTTTATATTAAACTTGGAAAATCAAGTTTTTTCATTCTCCAGCTTTTAGAAGCTAAAACATTGACAGAAGGAGAAATTTTCACCAATTATCCATAAATCTGCCTTCCATAACTGTGAAGAATGAGCATGGTTCAGTTCTTCTCTTCCATGACAAGTGTTCCAGCACTCTACAAGACTTTTGATTTAAAGCTAAATTTACTAACTTAAATTCACGTGGCTGTCAGAATATTCACTTTTCTAATAACATTGATATTTGCATGCACGATATTTGCATAATTAACATGAACAGGCCAAAAAAGCTTAAAGTCCTTTATTATTGGTGATAAAAATGGACTCCAATGATGGTGGGTTTATAGCTCATATAGGATACCAATAATATGCAACTTGTAAGAATGATAGTTAGCAGTTGTTTTTTCACTTGTTAAATAGTGTGAAATTTGTTTCTGTGAAAGAAGCTATATTTTGTTTTAAGTGGTGTTTCTCCTCTGCTGTCACTTCTTTATATTTGCAAAATGATTCACCCATTGCCATAGTTACACAACATGTCTGTTTAATTGATGCATTTTAAATAAACCAAATGTCATTCAAGCAACAGATGGTTTCTGATTTGAATTACATAGGTTGGAATAACTATGCAGCATACAGTGAAAAAGGAGAAACCTGGCATTTTCATCAATTCTATAAACATTTGAATCAAAATATTCTCTGTTTAATATCAGCAGATATCACAACAAAAATGTGATGATGAACAAAAACTAGTTTAAAAATACTAATGATTAAACTATTTTCCTTTTTTAAAAGGAGTGCACACATTTGATAGTATGTTAGCTCTTTATTTAGTGTGTTGAATTTATGAATATTGCTCATATGTTTTCAGTAACTCATATATTTGAAATAAAATTTTCATCTCTATTACTTAGTATTCATCAGTATATCCCATACAACTGCTATTTGGATAAGATGTTTCACTTACTGAAAATTAAATGAGGTGAAAAGTTCACTGTTGTCTTTGACTTTTCCCTCATACTTAAGAAAAGGATGAAGTTCTGTAAATCCTATAGATAGCCAATGACAAAATTAAAATGGTTTGATTATAAGAAATATGTCATTCCTATAAATAAGTAAATAAAAATTTTACAAGTAATACTATGAAGAGCTAGGAAGAACCATGTGCTAACATTTGCTTTTGTTCTAATATTAATATATGAAAAAATAGTTTGCTAATCAAGACTTAGCTTCATTTTGCAACCATTTACAGTCAGAAAATCTGAAATTATTTACAATTTTCATATAAAATTATGGCACAAAAGTATTAATTTGTATCTCTTGTTTAAAACTGAATTTCCTATATAGTAGTGACATTGTATATTTTTAGTTTAGTGGTTTCATGGAAACATCTATCTTGAAATCTGTTGTTTGTTTAAGACACATGCTCTTTGAAAATTATTCATCCTTGAACTTCTACAAATTTTGTTCTAATGATAAGTAAAATAATTATATGAATTTGAGAAAAGAATATAAATAAATTGAAGGCAAAGACTTGAGTCTAAGGTGACAAATTAGTCACAAGGGAAGAGATAAATCTAATTAAAAACAATTGGTCATTCTACAATTGATTTTTATAAATAAGTTTGAAAAGGCTGTGTGCAGTTTTTTTTGTATTAGATATTTACTAGGATTTAAATTGTAGAATAATGTTTCAATATGAATCTTTTAAAATATGTTTTCAGGCATAAAAAGAGAAACACACAAAAATGATATCTTGAATTACAGAAGATACATGTGAGCATATATCATATGCATGTACACATACAAATTTTTCAAAACTTAAATAAATATTTATTATTTTACATCTGGTTGTATCTAAATATTATCTTTAAGAAATGAAGCATATAAAATACCAAATAAGTAAACTAAAATTTCAAATTGAGATTATCTCCTAACTAGATATTGCTAGCAAATGTCATATTAATGTGATACTTTTAGATAAATGTATGCAGAGAGTAAAAGACCTTTGAACACTCAGCTATAACTAGGAAATCTCTACCAAACCCCTCCCTCCATGGCTCAGGGAATGCTATGGAAGAGGAAACAGAATGATTGTCAGATCCAGACAGGATGGAAGACACCAAGAAACAAGGCCCTCTATATCAACATGAGCATAGCTCATATGAACTCACAAAGACTGAAGCAGCAAGTACAGGGCCTGCACAGGACTGCAGCAGGTCCTCTATCATATGCCATGGATTCCAGTTTAGTGTTTTATGGGATTCCTGAGTATGTGAATTAGTGAGTCTCTGATTCATATGACTTCTCTTGAGCTCCTTTCTTTCTGTTTATTTGTTTTGTCCAAATCTGATGTGTCAGATTTTGTTTTAACTTATTATATTTTGTTTTATTTTATTTTATTATTATTCCTTAGAATTCTGTTTATTATCCAATGAGAGATATAAAGGGAGTGGATCCAGATAGGAGAAGTGGGAAATAACTGGGAGGAGTAGAAGGAGGAGAAACTGTGATTAGGATACATTATGCCCCCAAAATTCTATTTTCAGTAAAAAGAAAAAGTGTACATTTAAATAAATTCTTAAAAATTGAAACTAGTGGAGTATTTCAAAAATAAGCAAT
The DNA here is from genome assembly GCA_001675575.1 of Neotoma lepida. NCBI lineage: Eukaryota > Metazoa > Chordata > Mammalia > Rodentia > Cricetidae > Neotoma > Neotoma lepida. Next base: position 517,407 of record LZPO01115351.1, on the reverse strand, counting down.
CAAATAAATGTGTAAGTTTATTTTGATATTGAATTGCTTCACATATTTGAAGAAACATTCATTTCATAATCCCAATTTTGAAATTTTTTTGCAATCTCAATAATTTCTTAAGCAAATATCTATAAGTTTATTCATCCATTTATTAATACAGTATCAGTAAAAACCACTAAAATTCTTATATCAATAATTAAAAGGCAATTTCTGATAATTTAGTCTCTGGAAAATACTATTAATTATATAATATATTTAAACATACACAAATGAACACACATCACATTTTATACAGAATAATATTGATTTCTATTTCTTAGAAACTTTGAACTGAATTTAAAAGGAATTTCTGTTGTGAATGTAAATTATGGGAGGCCTGTTCATTTCTGAAGGAAAACAGAGGCAGAGGATATGAAGGAGAAGGGAGATGGGGGAAATTGAGAGGAGTGGAGGAAGGGAAACTGCAGTTTGGATGTATTTATGAGAGAAGAAAAATAAGAAAGAAGGAAAATTACAACTCAAATATTTAAAATCTTCCTTGAGCATATTGTATAGTCATATATTGATCTTTATTTTTAAATGTACTTTATGTAATTTATATATTTTTAGAAAGTCATGTATGTGTTCTCTATTTGCATCACTTTCATGCCTCACTCTCACTCATCTAACTTCTCACATGCCTGCTAATTTCTGTCAAACTTATGACCACTTCTTTATTGTTGTTACATTTATATAAACACACACACACACACACACACACACACACACACATGGAGAGAGAAAGAGAGGTGGTTTGGTGTTGGTCATATGTAAATGCATCATGGCTGGCCACTTGGGATTACATAACCTGTCAAAGTATTCATCTCCTGGGGGAAAATACTATTGTTTCCTCTCTCAGTAGACACTGATTGCCTGTAGCACATCACATAGTAGTTGTTAGTGTTACAGTACCAAGATTAATTCATTCCTATAGAGTAGGTCTTAAGAAAAACTAATTGGTTCTTGGTTACCCTAAAGGCATTCTTTTTCTTTAAAATGTCCATTAATAAATGTTGTAAAATATTATTTTAAGGTGTGTTACCTTGGTTTATGTTGAATCTGTTTAACTCTGTGAAGTTGTGTTACTTTGCCTGTCTAAAACGCCTGACTGGTCTAATAAAGAACTGAATGGCCATTAGCAAGGCAGGAGAGAAAAGATAAGTAAGGCTGGTAGGCAGAGAGAACATATAGAGGGAGAAATCTGGGAAGAGAGGAGAAAAAGGTGGCCAGAGAAGGAGGAGGACTCTAGGGGCCATCCACCCAGCTACACAGTAAGTCACAGAGTAAGAGCAACATTTACAGAAGTTAAAGCTGGTTAGAAGTAAGCCAAGCTAAGGCCAGGCATTCATAATTAAGGATAAGCCTCCATGTGTGATTTATATGGTAGCCCAGTGGTGAGACCCCCAAAAGATTAAAAAAAAAAACAAAACAAAAAACAAAAAACAAGATTTTGGCACCCAACGTGAGGCTTGAATATCCATCTAGAGCCTGAGAAACCTGAACAAAACAAAAGGGATATGGCTCCTTTAAGAGTTTCAGCTGGACAGTTATTTTTGTTTGAAGTATTATGCCTATGGAGTTCATTTGGAAATGTAGGGTGAAGTTCTAGTTTTTGAAAGTTTTTATTATAAACTATATAGGTTAATCAGGAAACATAGGTTAGTGGATAGTCATTTATAACAATCAAAATTTTAGATATGTTAGGTATGCTTTCTGGATCATATAGGGATGTATTTTAGATAGATGGTCTTCAAACCTTTCAAAGACCTACAGAATATGGCATTTAAAATGTTTTGTTAACTTAGGGCTTTTCAGGATAATAAGACACATCTGTTCCTTGCAGCACCAATTTATCTCAGAGGTGATGGACATTGAAGAAACTCCTTATGGAGTTTGCTTTCATTGTGGCAAGGTTAGCCACTGGGCAAAGAAACTGCTCTTGCCTTTGACTGCTGACAATGTGCTGTGCAGACTGGACTTGCAGGACACATAGGAAAAACACTGTTGAACTTTGGCAAAACAAGGCAGGACAGTCCTTCAAAATTCCTGCTTCACAGAAGAGTCTGCCAGATATAGTGCATGACACACAGGAAAGTGACTGCTGAACTTTGCCAAAACAAGGCAGGACAGTCCAAATTTCCTCCTTCAATGAAAAGTCTGCCAGATACTATGGGCCTATATGCTGAAGATGGATGGCCCAACATTGCCGAGGAACTTTGGGTGACTGTCCAGGAAAACAAATGTGTCTGTTGTTAGATAATATTACATCCTTCTGGGTTTTTAATGGAGTTGAAGACTAAATAGTTATAGTTGCAGTTTTTCTTAGTTACAATAGAAAGTAAATTAGGTATAAAATTTTGGATTCACTAAGATAGGATAGATAATCCATTATTTTCTCTGAATATGCTGACTACAAATGGACAGAATATTGTCAATATTGTCAATGTAATCCTTACTTGATAATTGTTATTGTATATAGTATTACTATGTTTAAGTTAAAACCCTTTCATTTTTATTTATACCAAAAGGAGAAAATGGTGTAGAATATTATTTTAAGAAATGTTACTTTTGTTTATGTTGCATTTGTTTAACTCTATGAACCTGTGTTACTTTGCCTGTCTAAAATACCTGACTGGTCTAATAAAGAACTGAACAGCCAATAACAAGGCAGGAGGGAAAAGATAAGTGGGGATGGCAGGCAGAGAGAATATATAGAGGAAGAAATCTGGGTAGGGAGGAGAAAAGGTAGCCATAGAAGGAGGAGGACTCCAGGGGCCAAGCTCCCTGCTACACAGCAAGCCAAAGAGTAACATTAAGAATTACAGAAGTTAAAGATGGCTAGAAATAAGCCAAGCTAAGTCCAGGCATTCATAATTAAAAATAAGCCTCCATGTGTGATTTATTTAGGAGCTGGGTGGCAGGCCCGCCAAAAGAGTAAAAAAAACAAACAACAATAAATAAAAGTACAGCTTAGAATTTCAAAATATTACACAGTCATATGGGCACATATACATCTGATCTTTTAAACTGTTTAATTTTGTATTCCAATATCTATAAAAAAATTTATGTTGATTTCCAGAGGTATTTTATTGCAAGGATGCTAGAACAGAATAAATATCATGAACGTACTAGAAAAACAATTACAATTTTATTTAGATGAACTAAAGTAAAGGAACACAGTTCACTTGGCATGTATGAACACTGTTTTAAACAAAAATTTAGTTGATTCAATAAAGCATGGCATTCTGAAAATGAGTCTTGGCCTTAAAATATATAAGTATATTTGTTTTTGTTT
>LZPO01115351.1:503474-513653 GCA_001675575.1 Neotoma lepida | reverse complement strand
TTTCTACCAGCCTGGCTGGCCATCTCTGTGCATTTTCTCCTCATGATCTTGGTGTCCTGTGTTCATAGAATCTCTCCTCTCTCATAAGTTGGACTTGTGGAGCTCTGCCTGGCGCCCAGCTGTGGATCTCTGCATCTGCTTCCATCTGTCCCTGGATGAGGGCTCATGGGGACTCCTCAGCTATGGGACCATAGTTCATGTGCCTCCACTAGTTTGGCTGGCAATTTCTGTACACCCTCCCATCATGATCTCGTTCCCTTGCTCATAGAAGGCCCCCTCTCTCCCGTTGATTGGGCTCCTGGAGCTCGGCCTGGTGCCCAGCCATGAATCTCCGCATCTGCCTCTAGTCATTGAATGAGGGCTCCATGATGGCAGTTAGGGTTTTCATCCATGTGATCACCAGAGTAGACCAGTTCAGGGAACCTCTCAATTATTTCCAGTGGTCTAAGATGGGGTCATCCCTGTGGACTCCCGGGAACTTCCCTAGCATTCTATTTCTCCCTATTCCCATTATTTCCCCATTTATCATGTTATCTCCTTCCTTGCTCTCCTACTCTGTCCCTGTTCCAGCTCGAACTTCCCACTCCCTTATGCTCTCATCCTCCATCCCTCGACCTCTGTTTCCTCTCCCTCACTCCTAGTCAGCCCATGTAGATCTCATCCATTTCTCCCTCACTGGGCAATCCATGTGTCCCTCCTAGGTTCCTCCCTGGAGATGTGGGTTGCAGTCTGGTTATCCTTTGCTTTACATCTAGTATTCACTTATGAGTGAGTATATTTGTGAAGATATAAGATAATTATCTTTCTGATGATTGTCAATGAGAAGTTTGAAAACGAAAGTGGTCGATGTCTGTTAACTTCTCTAGAGAAGAACTTATTTCATAGTTTCTGGCAGTAATATTGTTTAATAAGCATTACTTTCAGTGTCCTCCTCTGTTCCTTTTCTTCCTTGAAATCTAATGCCATAAAAGAATTCAGAACACATCATTCCTAAATATGCCACTTTGGCATAGGATTATTTTGAGTTAAAGCCACTTGAAAAACAGCAGGTGCAAGATCACTCTGACCTTGCTTCTATTTCTTGAAAGAAAGAAAAGAAATTCCTATGTGAAAGATGCCCTCTCTATGATAGAAGGAAAGTAACATTCTTATTATCAAGGACAGATTGAAGGGTAACTGGATAAAGAAGCCTACTTCCACTAATCCTTTTCTCTCCACATACATCACACAATTAACAGGCTTAGCCTGTATTCCCTTCTCCTGTCATATGTTCACAATTTATTACTCTGTGTCTAATCACACAGGCAAATAGACAGACAAACAGACAAATCGATGGATAGATAGGTTCAATGCTACCTTTGGATCTTCAGTTCATTACAGGAGAAAATACCCCAGGATTATAGTATTCAACTAGTGTTAAATAAATGTAGATGACTTTCTCTTGCCAGGTTAAGTATCAGATTTAGCTGAAAGGTCCTGACTGGAAATAAATTTTTATAAGCATTGAAGCAATTTCCAAATATATTTGGAACTCCAATTATCAATGCATGAATATAGAATTACTTTTAAATATAAAAATCCATTTGATTGATTTATACTGTATTAAATCTCAGTCTAGAATATTCAGTCAGTGCAAATTTTAACAACTGATAATGCCAGTACTCAGTGCTGCTCATCATCACCTTCCTAATTCTCAACCACTTAGCTGAAAAATATTGTTAGTAATAGAGTTTTTAGTGATTTATCAATAGCATTTGCTATAATTAGTGGCTCTCAAACACATAAAATAAAATAATAAGTGGTAAGATAATTGCTTAATTCTTGGAAATCATTTATGTACCATTTAAAATACATACCATAAATCATTGAACTTAATATAATCAGTCCAAGCTTAAAGAATCATATGTCCCAAGAGTTTCACCAAATTTCTTCAAAAACTACTTGTACAAGGATTCAAATCTTTCATTATTTTACTTTCCTTTTTAAGTAGCTAATTCTGCTGAAAGCTATAGCTTCATGATAGGCAAACAATGTAAACTTTAGGAGTACCAGAGACTAAATTCATACTTAATGTGTGTTACCTAAACCAGAAATGGTAAGCATGACAATAGCAATATACCATGCTTACTTAAGACCAATTTCTCCTATAGATCCACAAGGTAGGTATGGCAACAAAGGTAACAACAGGTGACATTTAAAATTAAACCATAGAACCTTCATCCAGTAACTGATGGAAACAGATGCAGAGATCCACAGCTAAGTATTGGGCGGGGCTCCAGGAGTCCAGTCGAAGAGATGTGAGCAAAGATCACATCTTGACACAAAGATGTGTCAAGATCATGATGGGGAATCCCACAGAGACAGCTGACCGGAGCTAGTGGGAGCTCACTGACTCTGGACTGACAGCTAGTGAACCTGCATGGGACTGAACTAGGCCCTCTGAATGTGGGTAACATTTGTGTGGCTTGAGCCACTGGCAGTGGGATGAGGATTTATCCCTAGTGCATGAACTAACTGGCTTTTTGAAGCCCATTCCTTGAAGGACCCTCACTCAAAAATAAAACCAAACTAACAGCCCCTGCTTGAACTAAAAGGCCTGAGCTTTTAAGTTTTGAGTTCCCAAAAACGCTGACAGAGACTCCAGAAATAGAAACAGGACAGAGTCATGGGGTTTGGAGGGCTGTCTGGACCACAGCATGTCCCAACGCTGGAGATAGTCTATAAAAAAGGGGGTCTTGTGATAAACAGCGGGTCAGGCTGGAAGATGAGGTCACTGGGGAACTGTAAAAATTTCTAAGAGTAAGCAAAGATAGGCTAATTAATAATGCACCCGTACTAACTCCCTCCCCTTTGAGAAGTTTGTGGTTTTTGCCTTTAAAAGCTAAGCTCAGGGCAAAAACAGGAACTCTTTTTTTCTCCTCACTGCCCTGCAAGAGGCAGTGCGGACAGATGAGAGTTCCAAGTCGACTTGTAAGAATAAACCTTGCTGTTGCATTCTGGACACTCTTGGTCTCTGGTGGTCTTCTTGGGGGTCCTAATCTGGGCAGAACATCCTTATGGAGGGATACTTTGCTCAGCCTAGATACAGGGGGTAGGGGCTTGGTCCTGCCTCAACTTGATATGCCAGACTTTGTTGACTCCCCATGACAGGCCTTACTCTCTCTGAGGAGTGGATGGGAAAAGGTGTGGGGGGTATTTGGGGGTGAGTGAGAGAAGGAGAGGGAGGGGGAACTGTGGTTGGTATGTAAAATGAAAACAAATCTTTTAAATAAATAAATAAATAAATAAAATTAAGCCAGCAAAATAACTAAACACATTCTAAATATTTATCCTTGTGCCCACAGATAAATGTGATTCTCGCCTCTCATCAGACAAATATCTCTTTGTAACAGACAGAGCTCATTACAGAAAACCACAATTGGTCAAAATGGAGAGAAAAAGTGATCTTGTGGTACTTAGGCCCATTTGATACATCTACAATACAGTTTCTACGCACAAGACTCAAAATTCTTGTGGAAGAAAGGGTGGAAAGACTTAAGAAGCAGAAGAACAAGTGTTGGGAGCATAGCATGAAAGTCCTTGACCCCACATATTTCCAGAGAAACCAGGAATGTTAAGCATACAAGATTGTCTTTACAGTGGAAAAGATGAAAAACCTGTTCTTCCATGCAGAAAACTAAGAATTGGAAGTGATTAACAGCCTGATACGTGTTATCTGTTGGGCAAGGCCATATCAAGCTCCTACAAGAAGGACTGGAGGTGGCTAGTAATTAATCTAAATGACCTTGATAGCCAGAGGTTCTCTCAAGCTCCTACAACCAGGACCCAAATGACCTCTACTCTATTTGTATGACAGAGACCTTTGACCCTTAAGCTAGCACAGGTAGCCTGTCGACAGAACCAATCTTCTTGGAAGAAATGACATGGATCCTGACTTGAGTTTCAGTGTAATTATGCTTCTCTGTGCAATTGGAATTATATTACACCAAGAAACTTTTTTCCAAACTATACTGGGCTTAAATACATTGGGAATAAACTACTTGTTATTAGACTCCCTGAAGTCTGATCCAGATTGAAGAAGTCAATTTTTATAGCATTTTCATTATTATCTCTTTGTGGGATTTGCAACCCGGTATGATACCTGCAGGGACCCCCTCAAACAAGAAATTTGCTGTGAGATTGTGTCTCCTAGAACTATCATAAAACCTACACCCATGAAGGATTATCAACACGGATACCTAAAAAAGACCAGGAAAACCACAAAACCAAAGGACACACTAACATGGAAGAGGTGCTCATGAGGCCTATCAGGATGATATTAAAAAGAGCCAATGGTTTCATCGTGGGAGAAACATTTTTGTTCAGTATTCTCACATAAGTCTATGATTTAAAAATACAGAATAGAAAGAATTAAAATATTCAAAATGCCCCATTTTTAAACTTTGAAAATAAAATAGCACTATATAAATAATAATTAATATAAATACTGTCAGATGAGATATGTACATGAAGTAGTCTTAGTAAAATAGTGTATAGAGTTATAAATTTTAAAGAATTGCCCCAGTGGTGACCCCCAAGTCTATTCATATAATGGCCTCACCAACTCAGTGATTTAAGAGAAATAAATGCATTCTAAAAGGAGGGGGAGGGAGATGTGATTGAGGGTGCTGGGGAGAGGGAGAGTGTATGATGGGTATGACCAAGATATGTCCTATTTATGTATGAAAATTTCAAAAATAAAAATTTTTAAATATATAGTTAATGTATATGCCTATGTGTGTGCATACACAGTAATAGGTATTAACAATGATAACACAAAGAAGATGGAATATGATATTTAACAAATGTATAGATTTCTAGATGCTCTTGGAACATCAATTTAAAAAGGAAACGTCTTGTAAAAAAACTCTTTGATCACCTTCTTGGAAGTATGCTTAATTTAAAATGATTATCGCATTTTTTATCTAATGTGCTTTAAATTTTACTTTAAAGTGCACCCATAACATTCCTAATATATGAAAATGCTGAAATAGAAAATAAGAGATACTTCAGGTTTATACATTTTTAAATAATTTCAATTATGCTGCAGTTGTTTGATAAAAATACATTTTCCTAATAAATACATAATTTAAAAATTTCAAAAATTGTGAAAGCATAAACACTATGAAAGGCTCACATAATCCAACATAACTTTGTTTCTGACATTGGATCTCACTGTATATCCCAGGGTTGTCAAAAACTCATTATTCTCCTCCACATTTGGCTTTTCAGTGTTGGGCTTAAAGGTGTATAACAGTACACCCAGATTAACTTTCTTTTCACCAGGAAATGTTAACACAGAACATATATTATATGGCTATGGCTTTGGAGTGCTAGATTCCCCAACTTAATTATCATTTCCTATGTAATCACAATATATCAGCACAAAACAAATATGCTGTATTTAGTAATACCATCTGGTGGATCAAATTACCACTGTTCTTTCAATGTCAAATGATATTACTTGAAAATGAAGGAATAAATCTAACTTATTTTTGTTTGTGAAGTACAAAGGGAGGGAATTATGGCAATAATTAAATATGTACATTGATAAATATGAAAGACTTAAATTGTAAAACATGTACTTAATATTTGAAATATAATTGGAAAATGATTTCAACCATCAAAGAAGCTAAAATGGCCCTCATTGTTTAGATTCAATGTTGTAGAACTTTTCTGATTCTGCTCGATTTATAAGGAATTCATTGTGGTAAGATATAACCAATTATAATAATGTCATCAGAAAAAAAAAACATGATACATAGTTAAAGTCAGGATATTTTTGTTTTCCATTTCCATCTAATGTGCCTATTCTGATTATTCATTTTACTGTTAAAGTATTATCATTAGCTAATTTCAATATACTATCAATTAATACAAAGATAGATGCAGTAATTACTAGAATAAGCACTAAGTTGGAAACATACTGGTAGTTAAGTCTAAATGCTATACAAAGCATTAAGAAAATTTGCAGTAATGGAAATATATTTTGAATTGTGAGAATATCCATTTATTGACATTTAAAACAAGCATTTTTATCATTATACCTGTAATGACTTGATTGAATAGTTAGTAACATATCTAAATTTTGAAAAACTATAAACATCTTGTTGTCAAGAATAGTTTAACATGTATGGATTTCAGTACATGGTGTTGGCATATACTCAAGAATGAGTTTTCAAAATATATGAATGTCACTATGGCATTTATAGTAGAAATGAAAAAAAAGTTCAAGGAAAACTTTGAGAACACTAATTAAAAATACCTTGCTTGGATTTGATTCTAACTAGCAGTGATTGTACTGTTAATACCTTATCATCCCGGGAGAATATGTTTGCACTCTAGATGTCAACATTACTTTCTGTGACAGATGTTTGTATTATTATGAGATATGAGGTTTTTCACTAGTTTCATAGTCTTCTATTTGGCTTCCTTACCCCTAAGGAGTCTGTAATTCATTGGCGATTTTAATGTTTATAATTTCATTTTTAATAAGAGGTACAACCAAATAATTGCTGGCCAGAAGATTATTATGCCTGCCAAATAGTTTAAGGGTGACTGAAAATTAGTGAAGTGATATCCAAAGTTAAGAAAATCAATCTCGAAGTGTCCTATAACCAATAAGGGCTTGAAATAACTATTAGAGATTTTATGTTCAAAATATATGAATGTCATTAAATTTAAAATAATAAAATGGTCAAATGTGTTTTTCATTAATTTTAATTTCCCTAGTTTTACCAGATACAGTGAACAATGAAGAAGTAAATGACATTCCCCTTAATGTGAATAAAGTCTATTAACACCTTAATCACTAGATACAGTATAGTATGTGGCAGCTGTATGGTGTGTATGGGGTGAGAGTGTTACTGTCCCACTGAAGGATGCTGCTGCCCTCAGCCTGAGGAGCTGCAACCTGGATATCAAGACCACTGTCATTGTCCCCTTAGTGCAAATGATGAGTTTGACTAACTGTTTGCTCTTGTGAATCAGGAGTTGTATACCAGTTCCAGCCTATTTATCTAGCCGTATTATAGCTGTGGTCATAGAGTATACCTATATCATCATGGATCCTTCTCTGCACTTGGCCTTCCATATTTCCAGAAAGCTGAATAAGCACGTGAGGTCCTGGACTCAGCCAGGTAGCATGGAAGAAATCAGTAATGGTGGCCCCCATGCTGCAGAAGAAGAGGGGGGGAAAGGGGAGCAACCTTCACTGCAATCAGGTTGCCAGTGACAATGTTCAAAGTGTTCTTAGAATCTGATGACCCCAGACATATATTTAATGTCACAGAACACTCAGAAAGCACTATTTATCTGACAACAGTAAAGAGCAAGTACTTTGGTTTGGATATTTCACAGGCTTCTGCAAATTAAAATTTAGAAATCAATGTCATACCATGTCTGCTTCTAAAATTATGTGCTGAAGGGAAAGGCCATTGCAGGCACCTTGAAGTTCTAGAATCTAGCATTTGAGAAGATGGTGGATTTCAGAACCATGTTTGACACCAGGAAAAATTTCACAGACTTACCTTTGCTAGTATGTGAGTGGCAATTATGCTGATTTACATAGGGACACACTCTCATTTGACATCAGCTGAACCTAGAAAATTCAGTCTTACGAAAGTTTGTTGTGTGCTGCAAGTGTAATAGAAACCCTCAGTGTTACTAAGTTCTATTCACAAGGGGCCTTACTTTCTAAGATTGTGAAATCTGGCCAAATATTATTACTGACTACACTTGACCGACTGTGATTCCAGTCATGATAGATAAGACAAGATAGGAATGAAATTTAATTGCCACAGGCATAGTTTTTAACAATATAGGATCCTATTTACATATTTTTCCAAAACCAGAAAGTCCAGTCAGATTTTCTTCACAGCTATTTTCTTGTCCAGAGGAGAAGAAATGTGCTGGCCCTCTGGTACCTAGGGTGGTCACGAGGGAAAGCACCGGATGGGTACCCTGAAGCTATTAAGCCTCCAGCTACCTATGGCAGACCCTTACCATTGACCTCAGCCACACTTTCTCATGTACTGCTTCCCTTCCCCATCTACTCAGAGCAACCTTTATCTCAGATATGACACATGGGCCTCGGGCTCCATGCTTCTTTTTATTTTATTTCTTTATATCATACAATATATTCTTATTAAGCCTTCTCTTCCTTCTACACTTCCCAGTTCCTTCAGACCTCCTCTGCCATCAAGATCCATCATCTTTCTTTCTCTCCTCAGAGAAAAAAAATCTAAGGGATTATAATAATATAAAATATAATAAGAAAACAAAAACTAACAAATAATAATAGGACAAAACAAACAGAAAAAGAGAACCCAAGAAACAACACAAGAAACAGATATAGATGCAGAGACCCATGCATTCACACAGTCAGGAATCCAACAAAACCACAAAACCAGTCATGTGCAGGCCCTGCTCATATTGCCTCACTGTGAATTTATATGTGCATCCTGATGTGTTTAGAAGGCCTTGTTTTCTTGATGTCCTCCATCTCTTTGGGCTCTTAAACTCTTTCTGCCTCTTCTTCCACAGGTTTCCCTGAGCCCTGATGGGAGAGATTTGATGGAGACATCCTCTTTAGGGCTGAATGTTCCAAGGTCTTTTTCTACATATTGTTTGACTGTGGTTCTCAGTGTTTATTCTGTTTTCTCATATGTGGATATTAGCTGTTAAGTCAATGATAAGCAAGATACAATCTGTAAAATCACAGAGGTTTGGTATAGAGTAAGGGATTAATGGGAGGGGATAAATGTCCTAAGGAAGTAAAAATAGAATAGATACTTGTGAATGAAAAAATGTGGGACTGGTATGGGAGGATCAAGATGGGAGGGGGAGGGAAAAGGGAGATGAGGGAGAGAATAGAGGGAAGGACAGCTAAAATTATGGGCCATTCGTGTGGAAGTATGGAAACCTAGTACAATAAAAGCTTCTCAAAATGTATACATAAATGAATATGATACAAATGAAATCACAAAACAAAGGGGCAGACAGAGACCCAAATGGACATCTCTTGTCACCAAATGAAGCTTTCTTCCAGTAGCAACAAGGCCTTATATCAAATTGAGTTGTTGACCAAAGGGTTCTCATGGGAACTCATAAACGACCAAGACTGTTGCCAAGGGGGAGTAAGTTTCTCTCCACTAACTGATGGCAAGGCCTTATTGCTAAAGAAAACACCTCATTCAGCATGGAGAAGTCGAGCTGGTGCCTACACAGAACATTCACTACATGTTCTAGAGTCTTTGGTGCAGATAAATACTCTGCAGGCTACTAAAGGGAAAATGTAAACACCAACCCAGCTACAAAACATTTGATTTACAATGGTGTCCTGCCTGCAAGATATGCTAGTGCAATATTTCAAAACTTGTGGGAAGAATGAACTAATATTTGATTTGATTTAAGGCCCACTTCACGAGATGGAATTCATTCCAGGCTCTGCTTGGATGAGCAAGAACCTGAGACTAGATAGCACAGGGACATAGGGGAAAGTTCTACTAGCAGAACATAGCAATAAAATAACTCCTAATAATATTTTTAATACATACAAACCCGTGCCTTGCTCAACCATCATCAGAGAAGCTTCCTTCTGCAGAATATGCCCCAGTTTTCCAACACAGCTTCAGAAGAGGAATGGTATTAGTTCCTTTTTGTGTAGATTCATTCAATATATTGTGGGTTTTTTTTTCTACACTCCATCTGATGTTCTGAATAGTAAAATAAAATCAAATAAGCAGGTTATGGCTGAGATAATCATCCCTACCTCTTTTTGACCCTGTGTTTGTGTTGCAGTACAGAGCAACACACAAGTTACTCGAAAATCCTGGTCTTTATCTTCGATCATGGGTTGCAGCATTGTGACATGGCAGATAAGATGTGAGTTTCAGCTTTTAGTTTTTTTTTTGGGGGGGGCCACTATTTTAAGTACTCATTTTCACCCTGGGTTACCAGAAAGCTCAGTGACAAAATCTGTTTTCACTTGTCTGTCTGGTATGTGAGCTGATTTCTTTTCTTTTTTTGTTTGTTTGTTTGTTTTGTTTTGTTTTTGTTTTGTTTTTGTTTTGTTTTTGTTTTGTTTTTGTTTTGTTTTTGTTTTGTTTTTGTTTTGTTTTTGTTTTGTTTTTGTTTTGT
>LZPO01115351.1:492154-503398 GCA_001675575.1 Neotoma lepida | reverse complement strand
GTAGCTTTGGCGCCTTTCCTGGAACTCACTCGGTAGCCCAGGTCAGCCTCAAACTCACAGAGATCCGCCTGCCTCTGCCTCCTAAGTGCTGGGATTAAAGGCGTGCACCACCACTTCCAGGTGTGAGCTGATTTCTTTACAAAGAAACATAGCTCTCCTTTCCAGGGGATTCCAGTTAGAGGCAGAGTCTGGGACATTTGAGTGGCACATCTGGAATACCCTAGAAACCTTCAGAAAATGCTAACATTTGTCTGCAATATATAGTAATGTTCAGGACACTTTACAAGCACCCAAAGTTGTTGACTGGGCATTTCTATTTAAGGTATGTTTGTAAAGGGATAGAGGAGAAGAATCTTATCAAGTGTTTCTGCATTATTTTAAATGTTTGCCAATTCTGAAAGATCAGAGATGAATTGTTCTTAATCATATTTGACTACAATGCCTTGGTGAATGCTATTGTGGGACTCCTGGCACTTTCACTGTTGGATGGATCCCCAAACCCTATAATTGTTTTTGAGAAAGATAAAATTGCTTTTATTTAAGGAAGCTTGTAAAAATATTATTACATGCATAGTTATAAAAAATGGGGAAAGGATCTTTTGTTTTTGAAGTTTGTTAAAGTGTGTTCAATTTTCTTGCTGAAGTGAGGTTTGCCTGAGGCAAGATGGAAAGGACTGCAGAGCTATGTGGATTCAGAATCAGAGCCTCTGGACCTGCACAACGAACTCTGTGCTCTCTATGACTTTATACCTCAGCATCAGGCAGGAATCAAGTACTTTCTGATCCAAGCATATGTTGTTCGGGGTTATTTTCATTTTTTTTTTCTCTTTTTAACTTCAAAATATTTGGCTTTTAAAATGTTAAGTGGTATTTTTTATAATTTCTCACACCTGAAAGTTTGTGATACTTTGCAATGGTTGCTTCATGTTTTGTGCCTCTCCCAGATGGGTAGCACTCTGGGTTTATATTTCAATATCTTATGGGGAAATTGCATTTGTACATGAGGCTGAAATTAAGCAGAGCTGTGCTTTATCTATGCATACTATATATCAACTACACAGGCATACTTCAGATGTTCCAGATTTGGTGATAAGAGCTACTAATAGCATAAATCTAAATTGGATGGAAGCAAAGCTGATCATTTGTGGGCCATAAATTTTATTTTGTGTTAGAAAGTGCACCCTTTATAGAGCAGGAAGACAGCCATGTGCCCTGTTATTTACAGAGCATCAGACTGAAGATAATTTTTCAGACAAAAGGGCCCTATGTCATTCTAGAATGAAGTTTGTTCAGATGTGCAAAGAATAATTATCCTCAGGCATCCCATGTCAAAATATGAAATATGGCTATTTTGTGGTATTTATCTCTCTCAAGGCCACGGTAAACCCTATGGCCTCCCTTCCATTCCCTCAGCTTAGCCCCATCTTTCTTGCTTAAGGGCACAGTTTGCAAAACTCCAGCGGGCACACCTGTAGTATGCATCTCACCACTCATCTCAGAGAACAAGCAGAGGTCTCTGCTGCAGAGACTCTTCTCAATAAAGAAGCCTGTGTGCCTGATTTCATTTATTAAGGTTGTCATTCACTGAGACTGAAGAATCTTCTGTTCTCTACTCCCAACACAGCCCTTCTCCATTAGAGCTAGGCTGTGCCATGACTCACTGTGGTAGGGCCAGGAGCTGAACTGAAAGATTTTTCTTAGTTCATAGTTCATCATTGCATATCAGCATGCACAGCTCAGAAGGTCATACTTGGAGAACTTACTGCCAGCTTGTCCTGGCTATCTGCCTTCATACAGCTCTTGTTATGGTGACAAATGGACCCCAGTTCCAGTGTCTTTCCCAGGTTTCCCAGAAAGACCAGTCCCCTGTAACTGTGCTGCCAGACACCATAATGTAGGAAAGGGACAGAATTCCATGTTCATTTTGTAATTATTTACAAAAATCCCTTGGGTGCTTTAGCAAAATGGATACAATGAATAATCTGGACTGTATAAAGATATGTAATATATAAATTTTCCGTGTTTCTTGAAAGTTAAGGAGAATGAGTGATGTTTTAAGTGTTCTTTGTAAGCAAGCTAGTGTAAAATATTTGAACTCTATAGTCCTTGGGAAACTAAAGCAATTTGAGTAAACACTAGAAGTTAATTTACCCTTAAGATTTAATTATAATTCTTATAAAACATGATAAATGTTTACAATGTAGACTTTGAACCACTTTGTGATTTTTGATTTTTGTGTATTGCTTACTAAATAATGTGTTCTTTGTTGTCATTTTAATGTCAACTGGGATAAATGTTCTTTTCTTTTAGAAGCACTTATTTCCAAGGGCCTCCTCTCTTGGTGCACAGTGAACAGAAACCATGTGACCATTTATTCACATTTTAAAAAATACTCCATGTGGTCCAACTTTGATATGAGGGGTTGTGCGTCATCTTATTACATCTTGTTATGCCATGTTCAGCTGATATATCTTTTCTGAAGGGAAATGGAGGAAAAATTTATCTGAAGGAGAGGAGAGGTGAGGTGGGGAATGCCAGGAGGAGTGGAGGAAGGGGAAGCTGAGGTCGGCATATACTTTATGAGAGAACAATAAATAGAAATAAAAAATACTCTGCGGGATGTAAGTCTAGTGGTCCTTTTCTGTGGGAGGGTCTACACTTAGCTGTGTCTCCTAACATGATCACTGAAACTGGTGGTGACATGTTACACAAATCATGGGAACTTAGTTGTAAAGGGATCTTAAAGAGTCACCCAAAGACAGATTGACAGCATATGGTAATTTCTAGAAATTGAGGACAGAATCGTAGGGACTGCCGGTTTCTCCTGGAGAGCGCTGTTAAGTTGCCAAGCTCAGCCTGCAAAGCTGTGAATGTTTGCAGTTTCTCTGATTGTTCCTAGAGACACCAAGGGCCCATGAGGACGTCTAGAATGTAGATGTGGTGATGTTACACTTTTCTTTAGTATGAATGTTCATCTGAGGACTTGTCTTCATTTTGTTTCAAAAAGTGCCTTGTCAAAGAAAATTTTGCATGTCTTTAAGAAATATTTTTGTACACTGTGGTAGAGGGGAAATAACACTCCAAAATCACAAGAATGGATGATTTCTTGTATGTGCTGTAAAGGAATATCTTTTATATATTTGTCTCAAAGGCAAAAGTACAATAAGTAGGAAAAAGACCCTTAAAATTGAGAGGTCTATCATTGTTTTCTATCAAATGGAAGTGACAGAAATTGTTATATCACAAAATATGATAATGCATTCTCTAGAAATCATTTATTGTTTTCCTTTATGCTGTTGACCCCTATATACTTTGAAGACCTTCTGGAATAAGATTCTGAAATTAATAGTCATTAATCCTTTAATGTTATACACAGAACATGGTTTAATTTCTATTTTTTCATTATCATTAATTGCACTGATACATAAGAGAGAAGCTTACTCAGAGGGGTATCAGTTGCTATGAATACTAACTACTGTTTCAGTATGCCTTTAAATAATATATAAATACAATTCCTTCTATCGTAAAGATAATTTAAACCTTATTTCATCATAGAGAGATTATGATTACATGATTTATGATAACACCATGGCACAAATCTGATTGTCTTCTTTTATATGCTCCCAAAGCACCGAAACCCTTTTATTTAGGAACTCTTAAGCCATTGATCCACAACTTATACTACTGTTCCCATCCAAGTTCTCTAGTATAGCTATAGCACATAAAGTATCTTCTGACATATTGTTATTTACATATTATGGACGTTATTTATCTATATGGGGCAGAGTGCTTATTTAATTCACTCTAATATTATCAAAGCGTACAACATCAAGGACAGCATAGGTCAAAGTTTATAGTTATTTAAATTAGTGCATTTCAAGGGCTGATACAGTTTTCAAAAGAGCATAATAATTTCTGAACTGACTGACATTCCTGAATAATATAATTATTTCAATAAACTCACTTACTTTAAATAATAAAATAATTAAAGTAGAACTCTTTTTTTCCCATCTTAAATCTGTTTCTTAATAAACATATAGACAGAGAGGAAAATTGACAACTGCAAATATACTCAATATACTCTTTCTGTAGCTCAAAATAAAAGTAATGGATATTTTAAAATGTTAATTTCAATTGAAGGAGGTATGGCAGGAATAAATTTTTAAATATTAATATATATTGATTTCTAATAACCAGAAAATATAGTGATATTAGAATGTACTCAATAGGAGGAAATTTATTTCTGGTACTATAAACCCAGCCAACTACCTGTGGATGATGGGATCATGGACCCTAAAAGAGAACCTGCTACTGCCACAGTCTTAAACTAGTATAATTTCTAACTGCATTTAAAATACTTATCCTTATATTCACAGGTAAGTGTAGCTCTTACCCCTCATCAAAGAATTTTCATTTTACAGCAGACAGAGAATTTACAGAAATCCATAACTGAACAAACTACAGAGAGCAACTGACTGTAGGATGCCCAACCCTGACTGGTACATCTCTGATGCAACCCCTACACCTAAAGGTTGTGGGAATATTGTAAGAATCTTAGGACCAAGAGTTCTGCTATGAGATTGTGTCTTCTATAAATGAGAGAGAAGCTGTACCCATGGTATCACAAAAAAAATATGGTCATCTAATTGTGGGAGACTACAAGGAAACACTATTTTCTGGATAGAGTAGGGCAGCTTTATGAACTCACAGCTTTGTGGGCAGTATGAAAAAAAAAACTTGTGCAAGCCCATGCCAATCAAAATTTCAGAATGAGTAGGGGAGTTGGGCACCCAATCCCACTCCTAGCCATGGAGCTATTGACAATTGCTACCTGCCAGAAGTGGAAGAGACGGTTTTCTCTAAGAATGTTAGTTGGGTAGACAATCTGGGAGGAGATGGGAAAGGGGAACCACTGAACATAATATATTGTATGAAGAATATACTTTCAATGAAACAAAGCAAAACAAAAGAATTAAATCAAAACAGAACAACAAACAAAAAGCAAACAAACAAAGAATGTATCTCGAAGTAAGTCAGTGATTCTCTAGGGGAAAAATTACATATCAAAGAACATTTAAGCTGCACAAAACGGTCTTGAAAAATTAGAATTGTAGAAAACTTCAAAAATATAGTTTTACCTGATATTGTCCTAGCCATTCTCCAGCACTATATAATTGGGAGTAAGCCAAACAATTGGAATTTCTTCTTTAGAGAGGAAGAAACATAGAGAACTTGTTTACAACACTCTATAAACTTGACAACTCCATGGAAGTCTATTTTTTGTCCTACCTAACTAAGAATATTATACCTCCTTAAAATAAAATTATTTTTATTGCAGGAAAGTTTATTGAATTGACAATCATCATTTCAAGTAAAATAAGTGAGAGCAAGAAAGACAATTACTTCTTGTTTTGTCTCTTTTGTGGAATCCTCAATGGGGTAGTATAACACATGAAAGTCAAAGAGGGATTATTTTTGAAAAGGATTAGTGGCAATATATGGCTGGAATAAGGAAGAAAATGGTGGTATGTGATCAAAGCACATTATACACATGTATGGAAATGTCATTAATATTATTTTGTATAAGTGATATATGTTAACATATTTTTTAAAAAATTTATAATTCCAATGGAGATTTTCAGGGTATAAGAAGTTAAAGCTTTAATGTGTAATTAAAGCAGATACAAAATGATTTTAAAGTAGTTTGTGGAAGAAATATAATTAATAACCATAAAAAATATAAATGCAAGATGGGAT
Organism: Neotoma lepida; assembly: GCA_001675575.1. Classification (NCBI taxonomy): domain Eukaryota; kingdom Metazoa; phylum Chordata; class Mammalia; order Rodentia; family Cricetidae; genus Neotoma; species Neotoma lepida. The sequence goes on along the minus strand of LZPO01115351.1, from coordinate 497,641 downwards.
TTAAAATGGTTAGTGTATATTTAAATGGAAACAATAAATGTGATCAAATGGACACATTAAGATGTGAAAAATAGGAATTGAAATAAAGGATAACTGTGCACAGTGGCTCATGTTTGTATTTCCTGGACTTGGTAGGCAGGTTTTGTCAGTAGTTTGTGACCACGACAAGTCTTGTCTACATACACAGGTGCAGATCAATGCAAGCTACATTATGAATTCCTGACCCAAACATACAAAATCTGAAATCCAAGAACTGAAAAAAAAAGGCATGTTTTTTTTTTCTCCAAGATCAAGAAAACACAATGAAAGAAGATGGCAATATATCCAGAAGTACAGATGAATGGGGAAAGCAGGGAAGAAAGAAAGCATTGAAAGAAAGGAAGGATAAAGAAAGAAAGAAGGCTAAATTATCTAAATCTACTTAATAAATAAACAGTCATTGAAATATGGTGTCATGAACTCTATGAGGCATAAGATCAGAATTAAAATTTGAAAGAATGAAAAGTTTTTAATCAGCTTCTGGGCATAATGTGATAAGAACTAATAAGAATATTAATAAAGAACAATGTCCAGAAGTACCATAGATTCTGACAGTTACATATCATGAAGTTGTAAAGCTCTTACACTTTCTGCAATTTGAAATACATTTTGTAGCAAAACTTCAAAGTCTGGAAGTAGAATTACAAATATTGACTATTAAATGATAAGCCAGTTATTCTTATTAGCTTAGTATCAACAGAAGATCTTTAGTGCCCATAATAATGCTTGTATCATATAGATACTAGAAAGAACTTTTAAACTGATTGCTAGTAAACCTTTTAAATATATATAATGCAATACATTGTATCTTTTTGAAACAAGCTAAATATGTACTTTTTCTGGTATTAAAAACCCGACAACATAAAGGAAGAAATACATTCTTGTAGTAGAGATACACACAAAAAGCCATTTTGAATTGTCTATCTCCAGTTTATTTCTCAGATGTATGTTTAATAACTTCCCATATTATAATTATTTACTTGACTTACTGATATCAAAATTTAGATAATATGAATCCTGAGAAATGGATATTTCACTTATGATTTCACATGCAGTATTTCACTTGCAACAATTCATATGCAAATTCAAAATACATTGAGCATTAAAATATTCCAGTGTTTCAGATGATACAGAAATGGAAATGATGATATCACCCTAAAATAATTTCTTCAGTGTAAGGGAAAAGTAACATCATAAAAGCAAGAGATAAAGCTATATTTCACTTAGACAAAGTGACAAAAAGTACTGTACAAGCACTTCTAAAAAAAGGAAACAACTCTAGTTGCTGGAGTGTGTAATTGTGTTATGTTTTAAGTTTTATAAAACACAAGATTGTTCACATAATTTGTAAAAAAAATTATTTTCTAATAAGTGAAAATATAAGATGTTAGCAATGTAACTTGAGAAAGGAATTAATTTATGTCCAGAGACAGATTTGTTTGCTCTCATAGGCAACTCATTTAAAAAGCCATTATTACTGGCTCAGTGCAACTCATTGAAAAGGAGCACATGACTAGTTTTTGTATCAATGTAGTGATTTTGTGTTCATTTTTGATGGTCATTTATAAAGTTTAGAGAATGTCACAGAAAGAACTATTTTATCATTCTCTAAACTTTATAGAACATCCAGTCTATTGCATTATATTAGCAACAGAACGATTATTCTAGCATGATGCTTTTACAGTTTTGTTTGCTTATTCTACTAAGAACTACTTACCATGCACATAGCCAAAGACATAATGGTGTAAAGAGATTTCACATGCTTTTAGTCACTGAATTATACATACTGTAGTGAATTGCTTGCTCTGCTTATCTTAAAGACCACAGTCAATCAAATACATTGTGTTGTAAAATGAATCGGATACTGAAGAGACAGGGTTTATGTGCTGAAGTTTTTCATGGAGGCTTGACTTTTGTTTAAACTTCAAATTTTATTAGTTTTCATTTATTTTACTTGATAAAAATATGAACCTTACACTTCAAGTTGTACCATGGGCTACTATTATCCATTATGGTTACTGAGACTCTTTTTAGATATTTGAAAGCAATATAATAATTTACAGACATTTAATTAGATTTCGTTCTCAGAGTGCTTTTTGTCTTTAATTCTGATCAATAAGATTAAACAATGAAAAGGAAAATACTAGTGATGATCACAAGTAATCAAGCCTTTTGAATACAGTCTATTGTGGAGGTAACTCAAATACACAAAACACATATTTATTGTCTTCTTTTTCCAAAATAATCAAGTGAATATATATATAACATATGCATATGCATGTATGCACACACACACACACACACACACACACACACACACACACGGCCATTGGCATAAAGGAAAACTTGTGAGATAAGATGAAAAATAGAAATGACAGTCTCGGGCATGAGGCATCACAACTGAACAATGTGTTACATTCAGTTGCTAAAGAAATGTATAGTATAGCTGCTGCCTTACTGTTACAGCCTTTTCTCACATATCAGTTTACAATGCTGAAAAGATTTGAAGTTTGTGATAATTTATGAAACTATAAATATTTCTGCTTTATTAATATAATATAGACAGATGTATTAACTTGGTTACATGAGTAATAGCAGATCTCTTGTGAGCATATCTCTAAAAGTATAAAGAACCTGTAGATCTCACACTCTTCATATGATGGAAAAATTTAAGGAAAAACTAACAAAGATAGGAAGTATTAGTCTGCTTACCTAAGACCATATATTTGTCTCTACCTTTTTATTGTTCTTCAATAATTTCATACATGTATGGAATGAAATATCATTCACACCCTTTATCTGCCCAACAACTTATTTTCCTAATTTAATTTTTCCTCATCTTCTCCTCTTCACTCTTCTTTAACAACCTGCTGAGTTCAATTGGCCTTGCCCACATGTGCATGATGTGAGTCTGTCCACCAGAGCATGAGTAACTCAAGCCCAGAAAGACAAACATCACATGTTCTTTCTCATATACGTGTCCTAGTATCAAGTCATCTTCCTGTGATTTTTAGGTTGTTGCACAATGGAAGGCAGGAAACTAAAAGCGAACCACTTGTGGGAAGAAACATTGCAGGAAATAGCAGATTATATGTAAAATGGGATAAATAGTTAAATTAATGGAACTTATAAGACATATGCGCAGGCATCTGAGAACTGATGTTGGCATTGGTTTTTTTTTTCTTTAAAAATTTCATTATTAGTTACATACTACATTGTTAGAGACATGAAACATTTTAATGTTATTAATGGGCCCTTTTAAAAAAAGCAATGTATATTTTAGCTGCTTTACTGGCAAAAGAAGGCAAGTCTGCGAAAGTAAGTGAATTCTTCCTGTATCAAGAAACAGGGGGAGAATATTACAACACTTGCTTTGCTGTCCAAATTAGCTCCTAGAGTTCCCTCTAGGGAATAAAAGTTGAAGCATTTGCCAGAAGCACTGACATAGAAGGAACCCCTGGAGGTCTGAATCAAAAGAGATAACAGGAGCTATTCTTTCATCCTATATATGTACTTTTTGGTCAGATGAAATATACTGCAATGGAAACATCACCTCTTGGATGCACTGACAGCAATACTTTAAAATGCTTATGTTTTTGTTTTTAATTCACAATTACTACTTGGAAATTTGTGACACAGTTCATATTTACGTAGTCAAAAGATCAGATAGCACATTTCTTTAGTGTAGTGATCATTTACAAATATATAAAAATACATTACAACATGAATCTGTGCCCATCTCTGTATCCTTCAAAATCTATGCTTAGAATATGTCACATGATTATGATCATGAGTAATCAAAAAAGTAAGAGGATTCAAGATACTAGAGGACACACATGCATTGTCTAGTATATCCAGGGGAAATATTGGAGAAAGGTAGATAATAACTGATAACAACTATCAGAAAAGGTATGTAATGTTTGAAAATCTGTAGTCCAATAGCAACCTAAAATAAAAACCACTCTACAGTGGAAGGCTCCATATCCAAGAATATTTGAGAAGCATAAATAGGCCTTGGTGAGTTTTTAAAAAATCAATACATTAATTTTGAAAAGAGTTCACTTTTAAATTGTATCTTTTAAGTACAGCAATGAGTTTTGATTATTTGTCTCATTTTAAATTTATTTATTAATTTCGTTCATTGAAGTTTTTATAGAGGTATATATTGCACTATAACTTTCTCACCTTCTCCCAAGACAACTATCAACATACTCTTCCCTATGAGTATTTCATTTTTTAAATAAAGGATTGCTTCAACACTTTCTTTTTTTTGAAAACCAATCAGTCTAAATTTTATCTGATGCCAAGGGAGAGATTCCAAGAATATTTATTCCTTTCAGACAGTAAAACTAGTAAAATTTACTAATTAATTATAGTCTAACATAATGAAGATTGCATATTTCAGTTGTGCTGCTATTGTTCACATCTTGCTGGTTCTCGATCAGATTGGGTATCAGTGTTCTTATAAGACAAAAGCTTGAAAACATAGTTATTTTATTGACTATCCTCACATTTGTCAGAATTTTTACAACTCTACCCTGTTGAACTCCTTTTATAGTTAAAAAAAGATTATTGGTGTCTGAATAATCTCAAACATTTTATTTTGTCCTTGACTCTATGGGTCTACATCAACACTATTCTTAGTAAAATTTAAAATACATAGTTTATAATGATAAGAGTTTAATGAAGCAAAAAGTATCCCAGAACGTAAATTGGAGCTTTAAATTCTAGTTCTAGATCTAATTCAACATTCACTTTGCAAAAAGTTTATTATTTATCAACTCAGAGGTTTAGATACATAATTTCTTTCTAATATCCCTTTCCTTGTTTAAACTCTAGGGCTTCTTTTAAGAATATCAGAGCTCTTGCCACAGGCCTCAATTCATTTATAGTGCAAGATCAACAGATATTACATGAAGTATGCTGCATTTTCTAATGTAGCACTTTTCTATTACATGAAGTAAAAATCATCATGACAATGCAGAAAATCCTCTCAGATGTAGGATATAGCTTACTCTTTCAAATTGATGGTTCATATATCTAATGTGACTTAGTTATCCCCTCCAATTTTCCACTACTTGGAAAAAAAACAGAGATTTCCACTTGAATACATTATAGAAACTCTTTATAATCTATAGGACACTTTGTAAGGAAGATTTTAGAAGGAACATAATGAGTTTCAGGAGCCAAAACAAATCAGGATGAGTGCACCTCTCCTACTCTTAGCAGCATGAGAACTCCACTTCAGGCAGATGAGTCTGGGTAATCGGAAAGTGATGGAGGAAAACTCCCATGGATGTAGTTGAAGAATACATTTCACTTCTAGATAATAACTTGAATTTTAAAGATAGAGACAGGGAATGAAAAACGACTATTAAATACACTCCATAGCTCTAAGTGACACAAAATAGCTTTAAAAGGAAACTGAACACTATTAGTTTACATACA
>LZPO01115351.1:482075-492134 GCA_001675575.1 Neotoma lepida | reverse complement strand
CTACTCTTAGCTATTCTTGGATCAATAATTTAGAAGGCAAAGAAATTCAATTTTGTTGAGCAACACACATAAAAACCTTTTCAGGATTGGAATTCAGTTGAAAGACTGGTTCAAAGGAAGTGAATCTTGTGAAATAGAGGTAATTTTAGCCTTTTGAAACAAATGCATGAGATTGGGGATTATTGTCTCTCAGGAGTGGAGAGCAGAGGACCTGTGATCATAGTAAGTAAACATCATGCTGAACAGAAGATACTCAAAAGTTTGAAATCAACTCACAAGTTCTTTCATTCACTGTGAATTGCAAAGCAGCCTATATAAGTTCAAAGCTGTCACAAATGAAATGGAAAAGCAAGAGAATATGATAGTTTTCATTGTCTGTCAGACAACAAACATTTCATGACAAAAGATACAGATAATAGACTATGTTGTTAAAATGGATATGTTTTGAAATACAATAACATAAAAGCAAATGTAACAATAGAATGAATGGTCACAGTCCTGCAAAGATTACAATATGCTAATAAGATCTAATGTGTCATTCATATTCAAATTATAAATGTAGGATTGTAATAATATGGATAATATATTTTTCATCTAAAATTTATGAGAGCCACAGAAAATGTCTTTGGGCATAATCCAAATTATTTGAAATTAATTTTCAACTTCCATTGTCTTATTAACTTAATCATCAATAAAAACAGATCATTTTTCACTTACCAATGTTCCTGACATTTACTTTGCACTAAAAACTGTTTTATAAAGTGAGGATATATCACTATATATTTTTAAAAAATCCTCAGAATGCTGTTTCTTGTTCTGACACAGATCAATTACAGCCAAGGAAGACAAAATTGAAATGTTTTATACTTCTTCATATTTATATTTATATTAGTATCTAAAATAGTTAGAATTGCAATGAGAAAACTGAAAAGAGCATTCAGAATCTTAGTGAAATTTTAAATGAGCACTAATAATATTCATTGAAAATATGCCATTTTCGAATGAAAACTGCTATGAAAAAGTATCAAACGCAGTTGCTTCAAACACATATTTACTATATTATTTTTTGCAAGTTAGAATCATTATGTGTGTATCTATAGCCTAAAATAAAACATGGTACCCAAGCTTCATTTCTTTTTGTAAGCTCTATTGGAAACCCAAATGCTCTCAACTCTTCCATCTTCTACATTCTTCTTTCTTTGTCTTGGGTCATTTGTCTCCATTCTCATACACAGTAACATTTTTTTTTTGGTTATAAACACCCTGGCATCTGACTGCTGATCAAAGAATTTATATACTTTAAAGGATTCCCACATTTACTGTTTTATATCTTTAATGTTTTTCTTCTCACAAATGCATATTAAAATGTAATTGTCATTACAAGACCAGAGATAAGTAAGCACTTAAGATCCTAAAGTTTGAATTCTTTTGAAGGCATTAATAACATTATACGTGTGAGTTAGCCTCTCTTGATTACATTCATTTGCTCTCTCAATCCCTGTCACTGTCTCTCTGTCATCTCTCTCCTTCTCTCTCTATCTTTCCATCTTTCCAATTTCTTCAATATATTCATTGCTAAAATGTTCTAATCAAATTATAGTACTTCCATTCTCTAGAAATGAGACAATAAATTCATATTTGTTTTAATTACCCACTCAATAGTACTCTTTTTATTATTTTATGGCAACATAAAATAGACTAAAACCCCAGATAACTCAGAATAATTTCACATCACAAGGTCCATAATCTTAATGTCTGCCAAATCCATTTTTCTCATGTGAAATGGCATATTTACAGTATTTTCACATTAGAACTCAGATTATTTTGGAAGTCAATTATTTTAGCACGTTGGATATAGCTACACTTATCTTGTGGCAAAATGTTCTTGGAAGAAGAAATATAATAAACAAATCTGTGATGGTCGTACTTACACTCACAAAATAGTAAGCAAGCTAAGGTAGCTAGACAAGAGGGAGATCAGGAGCAAATAGAATACTAGATCAAAGAAAGAATGTAAAGATGAATGAACAAAAAGTTAATCATCGTATAGGACATGAGTGATACATCTGCTTTCTCTGAGAGGGATGAGTGGCATGTGGTAGACAGTAAGTAGAAGAATGCTGTGATGTAGCTTCAACTTTTAAAGGATCAATGTGACAGTTTATTATAGTATATATTATTGTTGAGATCATATTGTAAGACATGTCACAAATTTGCTTTGAATAGAACATTATTTTACAAAAGTTAAACATTTTTTTATTATAAATGTATTAAAGAAACGGGAATTAGCTAGTTTTTCTTCTATTAATATTTATATATCTCAAATAAATCACTGTGATAATTTATAATTGCTATTCTATATCTCATTGCAGAGTTGGTCGATGTGTACTTAGTGACTTCCTTCTAATGACATGTGTTGACAACAGTTTCACCAGTGAGATAAATAACAGAGCCCAATGATGCTGAACCAATACCCCATACTATATTGTCCATTATTGTTTTGATGAGTTTGAGTTTTAAAGATTCATGAATTATCCCTATCTACTCAGTATGAGAAGATAAGCATAAGTGACCAAGCCTAAATAACTTTCTTTTTTTTATTATTAAAATGATCTTCCACTCCTTTTACATACCAACCTCAGATCCCCCTCTCCTCCCTCCCTCCCTCCTCCCGCCCTGCCAGCTCCCTCCCTCAACCCATCTCTACTCCCACTTCCTCCAATACAAGGTCTCCCTTGGTGAGTCCCCTGAGTCCACTCTCAGCCAAGGCAGGACAAGTCCCTCCTCCCTGCGCCAAGACTGTGCCATGTGTCCCACCATAGGCACTGGGCTCCAAAAAGTCAGGCCCTGCACCAGGGATGGATCCCGATCCCACCGCCTGGGGGCCCTCAGACACTTCAAGCCAAACAACTGTCTCAAGCCTCCAGAGGGCCCAGTTCAGCACCATGGGGGGCTCCACGGTTATTGGTCCACAGTTCATGCATTTCCACCAGCCTGGCTGGCTTCATGATCTCAATGTCTCTTGTTCATTGAACCTCTCCTCTCTCCCATCAGTTGAACTCCTGGAACCCTGCCTGGTGCCCGGTTGTGAATCTCTGCATCTGCTTCCATCTGTCTCTGGATGAGGGCCCATGGGGGCTTCTCAGCCATGGGTCCATAGTTCATGCGTCTCCACTAGTTTCGCTGGCCATCTTTGCACACCCTCCCATCATGATCTTGTAGTCCCTTGCTCATAGAGGGCCCCCTCTCTCCCATCCATTGGGCTCCTGGAGATCCGCCCAGTGCCCACGTCTGTCTCCATCAGTCACTGGATGAGGGCTCCATGGTGGTAGTTAGGGCATTCATCCATGTGAACACTGGATCAGGCCAATTCAGACACCCTATCAATTATTTCCAGTGCTCTAAGGTGGGTTCATCCCTGTGGACTCTCCAGGACTTCCCTAGCACTCTGTTTCTCCCTATTCCCCTGACTTCCCCATTTATCATGTTATCTCCTTCCTTGCTCTCTCTCTCTGTCCCTGTTCCAGCTCGAACCTCCCGCTCCTTTACATTCTCATTCTCTGGAACAGGAACCGTAGATACAAGCATAACCAACAGAATACAAGAGATGGAACAAAGAATCTCTGGAGTAGAGGATACAATAGAGGAAATAGATTCATCAGTCAAAGAAAATACCAAAGCCAAAAAAGTCATAACACAAAATGTCCAGGAAATCTGGGATACCATGAAAAAGCNAAANNTAAGANTNNTAGGGATAGAAGAAGGAGAAGAATACCAACTCAAAGGCACAGAAAATATACTCAACAAAATCATAGAAGAAAAATTTCCCAACTCAAAGGAGGAAATACCTATAAAGATACAAGAAGCTTACAGGACACCAAATAGATTAGACCCCCAAAAGAAGTCCCCTTGCCACATAATAATTAAACCACTAAACATACAGAATAAAGAAAGAATATTAAGAGCAGCAAAGGAAAAAGGCCAAGTGACTTATAAAGGCAGACCCATCAGAATAACACTTGACTTCTCAATGGAGCCTGAATAACTTTTATGTGGTTCTAGAGATAGAACCCATGCTCTCATTCTTGCAAATCAAGCGTTTGGTCAAAAAAGCTGTCTCCCCACCTGCATCCCCACGTAAATTCTTTTCTCTTATGTTGATGTATAATGTTCCCTGATTCATGTAGTATCTGTCATCTACAAGTTAAAATAATGTTTACATTTTAATGATAAATACCAAAATTACACAGTTTGGGCAGTATAATAAAGTGTTATTAACATATGAAATATTCAAATATTTTTGTGAAATCAACTGTGTTTCTGATCAAATGTACCATATAACTTATCAAAATGAAGACTACTCTAAAAAATAACATTCTATGAGGTCCTAAAAGAGGATATAGATGTTTTCCTGTATCATCTAGGAGTGCAGGCACCTGGAGGCAATAAAAAATGCTTTGAAATAGTTTAGAGTGAGTATAGTCAGCTGCTTAATTTAACTGACACCCTATTTAAGGAATACATCTCAATCACCAGCTTCTCATACTCTGTGTTATTATTTCAAGTGCTTTCTATTTTCTCTAGTCTATTTTCTTCCTTACCTTCCATTAAAGTTTTCACTGTACTAGATAGAAGAATTTGAAAATCATTTAAATGTGACAAATATTCTTTATTAAATATTAATATTAGGTTTGACCTCAAACATTTCATTAAAGCAAACTATATGCTTTTATAGTGGCATCTAATTTTCTGCAGTTTCTTAAATGACTTAATTGGTTACTTGTTTATGAATAAATAAGGTATTTGTATTACAATTGATCAATTTGGCATTTATCCATCAATAGTACTTTGGTATATGACTAAGCTTGGAATACATGAATATATCCACATTTGAAAATAGTTTAAAACTATTTTTAATAAGGTATCATGAAACATTAGCCAATACACATTTCATATCAAAGGTAAATATAGCACATAGGAATAACTAGAAAAGACCATTGTAACACAAAGGTCACATGACTAGACAAATCAATTAGTTCCTTAATAGTGATTTCATTAATTCCTATAGCATGGAAATTGAATATCTGCAAATATTTATGTTCTAGTCTGAGTGTTGTGGTGGATTTTTTAAAGGTGGGAACAAAAATAGGGACTATGTCACTGGGGCTTTTCCTTATAAAGGGTTTATGAGGTGATGGATTAGTACTTCTCTTTCTCTCTGGTATCATGAGATGAGCTGCTTGCTCCAGTTACATAATTGCTGCCAAACCATGCTACCTGAGTACAGGTCTCAAACTATCCCAGCATGTCCTAGACTGCAATATTCCTAACTGGAAAACAAATTTCCATTTTTATCTTTATAAGCTGATTAGGATGTATTTGTTAGAGTAATATAAAGCTGAGTAACACATGAAATCTAATTCTTACCCATAAAATAATTGCAACACATTTTCTAGGTGAAAAATCATGCGTTAGATCATCGTTAACTTTGAATACCTGTAGAATATGCATATTGAAATTATGTTCTAATAATAAAGTATGCTTATTCACATAGTGATATTGCTATCATGAATGTAGATGAAGATGAAATTGTATTTGAATAGACTAAAATTACCGAATAACAAATTGAAAAATGTAGACTGTTTCTATTTGTAATATACAGTTTTAGAGATTTAATATATATAGGCATTTACTGTAGAATGTTGGTAGGTCTATTATATGTGACTATTTTCACTTAAAATAATTTTGTCTCACTGGTTTTAATGCATTTTTAAATGACACTGATGTAAAATTCAGGTTTATGAATCTTTTCTGGATGTTTGTATTATCGTACAAGGGTTTTGGGAAGGGGAAACAACTTTCCTTGCATAGATTAATTTGGTAAGTGAATGAGTACTCTGTTATAGAAGAGTTTAAAGGATTATAAACCTTGAGATGAAAATGAGGCAAAGATGCTTTGTTCCAGCAAATAACCTAGGAATCACTGTCTGAGTTGTTCACTGACATTAACCAGACATTTCCATTTTACAGGACAATATGACTGTCTGATAAGAATCTGATGACCTTTCCTTTTTTTCTTTCCTAACACAACAAAAATGGTCTCCATCAAAATGTCATGGAATGTATAAGACTTAATCTTGTATCTGTCATATGAGTTGATAAATTCATTACCAATATACTATCAGCAATCTTTAATGTGCATGCAAGAATTGTACTTGATTTTTTGCTACTTCAGTAAGGAAAAGACTGAAATGTATCTTTTGAAATTCAAAATAGCATTTTATTTTGTGTTTTCTTCTTAGGTTTATCATTTCAGGTTCCTTTAATATAGTAGCTCCTTACCCATTAAAAGCCACAATGTTAAACAGAAAAAAAAAGTGTACTAACCTTTTACTATTTTTCTGATATGTGTTAAGGAGTGAGTACTTAGTTAATTGATACTATGTTTATTATATTCACATATCCAGATGAGAAAAAGAGTAAGTCAAAAGGACATATACAAATGACAGAAATTACTTGTTAGCTTTTTTATATATATGACAAACAAAGTAAACAAATATCAACACCAAATGTCCTGTCCATTTAGTGGTAGGCTTTTTAGGAAATGGACTCGTTTTCTACATCCATAACACATATAAAGAGAGATGGTGCTCTGAATTTCAAACAAAGATGTATAGCTCAAATCAACTTTACTTGCCCCCATTTGCTGTGAAAAATCCTCTGTACATTGTGTGAATATATGTCACTATGATTGGTTTAATAGACAATTGACTGACCAATAACTTAACAGGATAAAATTAGACAGGAAAGCAAAACTGAGAATTATGGAATGAAAAAGGGTGGAGTTAGAGGAGGCACCAGGCAGCCACTGAGGAAGCATGTCATGTAGAAAATGAGATAACAAGCCATGAGCCATGTGACAAAGCATAGATAAGAAATATGGGTTAATTTAAATGTAAGAGTTAAGTGTTAACAAGCTTGAGCTGTTGTCCAAGCATTTATAATTTATATTAAGCCTCTGAGTCATTATTTGAGAGCAGTTGCTGGACAGCAAAATTCTGCCTACATTCATCATGATTGTTAGCATTCAGGCATCGTTATACTGGCCTGCCCTTAGGGTCCTGACAGGATATACCTCAGCTGCAGCCACTAAGAGCACCTCCTGTAGGCATTTTCTACGTTTCCTTATAAAAGGTGGGCCTTGTACACCTCCTGTCTCTCTCTCTTTCTCTTCCTGCACTCTCATCCCCAGGGATGGGTCTTGGCCCCCTTTCCTGCCCCTTCTTTCCTCTCCCCTCAATAAACCTCCTACATAAGCCCTGTTGTATGGTATGACTCCTTCCTGCCATTTTAAAAATACAACAATGATTCTCATCAAATAAAACAATGTGGATAGCTATTTATTTTGGAAAATACTACAGATTAGCAAGGAAATGCAAGAAATAGGAAAAAGTCAATATTTTATCAGAATAGAGAAATGAAATATGATAATCACTATAATTTTGTTTCATTAGATTGAATTTTTATCAAGATAAATACAGTCAGATTTGTATATTTCATCAACCCCAGCAGTGATTATAGAAGGAAAGCAAACCACACACTTTAAAACTAGTTTTAATACCTAAGATTCTGTAATCAAATATTATGAATCAACCACTTCTAGAGGAATAATTGTTAACAATATAAATTAGTAATTGAATCTGAGTAGATTTTTTTAACTTACAATCATTTTTCAGTGCTTGGGTGTTTCTATATTTCCATGCTATTTAAATACTGATACCCTAACTATCATCACAGATCTTTTCTCCAGTGACTGACTGATGGAAGCAGATGCAGAGATCCACAGCCAGGAACCAGGCAGAGCTCCAGAAGTCCAGTCGGGGAGAGAGAAGAGGGATTCTATGAGCAAGTGCATCAAGATCATAATGGGGAAACCTGCAGTGATGACCAAACCAAACTAGTGGGAACTCATGAAAGTTGGCTCAACAGCTGTGGAGCTTGAATGGGACAGGCCTGGGCCCTGTGCATAGGAGACAGTTGTGCAACTTGATCTGCTTGGGAGGCCCATGGCGATGAGATCAGAATACATCCCTGGTACACTAACAGGCTTTTGGGAGCCTACTACCTATTATGGGACAACTAGAGCAGCCTTGAGGCAGGGAGAGGGGCTTGGACTTGCCTCTAGTGGATGTGTCTCCCCATGGGAGGCCTTGCCTTCTTGTGGGGGACAGAGAGGGATGGTTTGTGAGGAGGAGGCTAGGGGGGGCAGGAGGAGGGAAGAGGGGGATCTTTTATTGATAAGTAAAATGAAGGGAAAATTTTCTTTAAAAAAAAAAGAAGTATTTTTTTCAGTAAGTGAACAAAATTTGCCCTAATATAAAATAAAAGATGAATGGACCAACCTCAACATAAATTCATGCATCAAACACACATTAGGTTTCAGAGCACTTCCAAAATCTGGCAAAGGGCCTACTGCATTTCTGTACAATAAATAACTTCAAATACACATAATTTCCTAAATTTGGTCTTTTATTATTTTATGGATAATTATTTTTATCTCTAATTTCAAATTACTCAATTAAGACAAAAGAGTACACTGCTGGTCAATGACAGCCACATACGTACTCTGCTATCTCACTATGGATTATTCTAACCGATACAAAATGAACCCGTGATTTTTAAAAACAGCAGAAGCTAATTTATTTGCTTTATTCAATAACAACAAAGAAATGAATGCAATATTTCACTTACGTTTGTTACTTTATTGACTATAAACTTTTTCCTAATTATTTCCTTGTCTTATTTAGCTCACCATTTCAGGACTCAGAACAGTGAGTGATTTAAGAATATTCAATGAACATTGATAAAATAAATGAAATAAGCATCTCCTCTTTTTGTTCCAATGTACTATATACCTGTCTCTTATACACATCTAGATGTGTATAAGAGACAGGTACTATATACTTTAAAAATAATAATGGAATTGTCAATCATATAAATATCTATAAACTTTCAAATTGACTCAGGGTTCACAGCACTTTTTATTTACTATAAGCATTGCATAAGGCTAGTTGTTTCTGAGAGCTAAAAGAAGTCCTCAAAGTTTGAGTAATACAAGCCATTTGGATTTTGAAAAAGAAGGTGAGAGCTACCCAGTGAATGGACACTTTAAAAGTTGGTTTGAAAATAGTATTGTAACACTAAAACCTTGGTGTTCCATCTATCATTTGTCACACCTGAATAATAAAGAGATCAAGATATGTTCCACATATGTTATGTACACGTGTACATAGCTTAAAATGAAACAAAATAAAGTGACTTAGGCAGCCATTTCAAGGCACGAATGCTACTAATGTCAATAGACATGCTAACAGGGAAGAAGGAATTTCACGAAGTCCCACTCCTAGACAGAGACCCACAGGAAACTGCCAAAAGAGAAGGAAAAATCCCTGGGATCTTCTCACAGGATGAGTTCCCTATTCATTATCCAGTAAAAAATGGTCAGTCCTGAAATTATATACACACAAGCAACAAGCTTTACTCTTTAATACTGATTGTAGATATATTTGTGCATATATATTATGTGTGTGCCTGTGTATATATGCATGTGTATATCAAAGATAATCAAAGGAAAAGAGACCATCAATTTGAGAGGGAGATAGG
Organism: Neotoma lepida; assembly: GCA_001675575.1. Lineage (NCBI taxonomy): Eukaryota > Metazoa > Chordata > Mammalia > Rodentia > Cricetidae > Neotoma > Neotoma lepida. The sequence goes on along the minus strand of LZPO01115351.1, from coordinate 482,471 downwards.
GGAGGGGACATGGAAGAGGTTGAAGGGAGGGGCATAAAGGGGTTTGAGGTAGGAAAGGGAAGGGGGAAAATGATATAATTATATTTTAATGTAAAATGTATACAATAAAATATATGAATGCTGGTGCTCTGTGTGGGTGGATAAGTCAACTCCCAGAAGTTATAAAGTTATTAAATGAAAATTCCAGTACCAGTAGTAGGTTACTTCACTATGTTCCTGATGTCTCCCAAACAACAGAAGGTATTGATACCAGTAGTAGGTGGAATGACATTACTCCTGATGATATGGTATTCTTTGGTTGCCAGACATAGGAAAATTAAGCTCGAAATGAGCTGGAAGCTTCTTCCTGGAATTCTTCATTCACATTGCCGAGGGCTGCTCATCAACAATATCACT
>LZPO01115351.1:466314-481895 GCA_001675575.1 Neotoma lepida | reverse complement strand
AGAACTCACAAAGATCCAAAGATCCGCCTGTCTCTGCCTCCCAAGTGCTGGGATTAAATGTATGCGCCACCACCACTAACTGGACTTGAGGCCCACTATGCAAGAAGAATTCATGTCTGGTATTGTAATTCTTACAAAAACTCTTGGTTTGGGATGTCATTGGCCTTAGTGGGGAATTTGATGCTATGCTATTATTATTTTTTTTGCTAAGTAGATATATTTTACATATTAAATTGCATCCCTTATATTTATGCTTATGCTCATGGATTGGTGTTGTCCTCAGCTTTTGTCATAGATTATATGACAAAAGATTCTATGATTCAGAGTAGCTTCTTTTTACAGTGTGCTGCAGAGACTTATAGCTGGGCAAAATATTGAGAACAATTGACTCTTAAATGTTCAACATTGAATGGGGCATGAATACTACCTCCTCCAAAGCTTAAGGAAGGTTATGTGAGGTGGGCATGTAAGAATTGGAGAAAGGGTTGGAGTGTGATAGAATACTGTTTTCCAAGCATGATATGGACATTGTACTTTTGAACTCCCAATAGCTATGATTATATCTGTAAGAACTTCACATGATTGAGCTCATCTATATTCTGCATGGAATAACCCTGAAGCACACAATGCCCCATGCTTCTCTGAGAATGTCCAGACAATTAGCAGTTGGTAGGGAGTAGGAGCTCATGAGGTTCTTTCTGTCAGTGAAAACCAATAAAAAGTTAATAGTTGGTAGGAGGAGAGAACTTTTCTGCTGTGGCATAGCCACTGATGCATGGTCCAAGTGTTTACAAATAATTTGTTAGTCATGTTCTTGTAAGTTAATCCTAATGAAATAAACTGGTTCATAGGAACAGAAGAAATGAAAGGATAAGATAAAGTACTTGATAAGACAAAAGTAATGGCAGAAGTGGGAAGGACACTTGAGAGGGTAATGGACGGGTGAATAGCATAAGAATACCTTATATAAATTACAAAAATGTCATGTTGAGACCCATTATTATGTATAACACTTATATTATATATATAGCATATTATATATGCTAATAAAAGCAAAATAAAAAGAATTGTTCTATTGTGTACCACCTAGTACATTATAGTATAAATTGATCAACTACATCAATCAGACAATGAGTAAGTTATCCCTTCACATCTGCAAATTTCTTTCAAGGAATCTACTTTCACCTTGATGTAATATCATATATTTTGAACCTGCCATGTGTAAAACAAAGCCAGAATAAAGTAATATGGGGAATTTAACCCAAATGAGTTTTGTATAAATTTTGTCTCCAATCTTTCTATAAGAGGATCAGTTGCAAGGAGATAATTATGCCATAAAAATTTATTCAGGTATTGTGTATTACTTAATGAAAAACTTTTGTAAACTTTAAAGAATGCTGTGGAAGTTTGAACAGCAGTAACTATTTAGTGTACCATTTCTGTTACAGCATACATGGAAAATTTCAGTGAGTTCACAGATGTTTTCAAAAACACTCCACAAACAGGAAAGGCATTATTGAATTGAGTAGGAAAGTTTTCATACATTGTCAAAATTTAGTGTTTTATATTTACAAGGTCAAGATACATGAATAATAAATTAGAAAGTAAAATGCTTTGAATATATTTTCATGTGTATAAAATGAATATTTTATATATTTATTTTCAAAATCAGAAAATATCTTTGGCTTACTTGATAAATGCTAACTATGTCAGGAAAAAATAAAATTTTGGAAGTATCCAAAATGAAATTTTATTGCAACCTTGAAGATACTTTTGTTCAGGTAATTTTGTTTATGCATGTTCACAATAGATTAACTTTTGAAAAAAAAAGACCTTTCTTACATCTTAGAAATAATGTCTTAATAAATCAAAATGTTTTTTTTAAATATTTGTATGAAATTGTACTTTACATTTAGATGGTAAAACTAATATTACTTTAATATAATAATCACAAACAAAACCTCTTACCTAGTCGTTAAAGCAATTCTTTTGTGGTAGGCACTGCCTACCACTATTGAAAATACAACTCACTATTTCTAAGTTTTGATATTGTTACCACTGCAGAACCCACAATAAATGAGGATTCTAGTCTTATTTTCATTCTGCTGACTAGATAAAGGAAGATTAATTAAAGTACAATGTAGATATTTAAGAGAAATTTTGCATAATATTGATCACTGTCATTTTTTATAAACATTCCCTGCAAACCTTTATCTATTTACACAGACACAAACATATGTATAAATATTTATAAAATACTGTGCAGAAATAATGACCTCATTATCATAAAATCTCAGCTTCACTAAAAGTACATTTAAAGAAGCTTTGCTGCACAACGTTTCTAGTAGATGCTTTCTGTTACTCATTGTAAGTGTGATTTTCACACAGTTTGGAAAACTCAAGAGTGTTGGCCTGCTACATTAACAGATGGAGTGTTATTGATCTGATAGTTGCAGATTAGAAGGGAGCTCATTTTCACTCTTAAGATTTGTTATCATTTTGTTGCTTCTAGTTCAACAATGGATTGGAAAACATGCCTATGCAGGAAAAGCCAGTTCAAGATGAATACATTTCGATTTTGTACAAATGCCTTGATTTTCACTTATTTTCAGACAACTTGCTGGCATCAAAGCCTGCAGCACATTGCTTTTAGATTCTTGATCACAGATGCAAGTATGATTTAAACATAAGAAGCTACTTACAAGTGAAGCAAATAGGAAAGCAATCTCTCATGTTGCATTAAGAGTCAATCAAGATCTATAATTACGGATTTAGGTAATCATTTGGAATTGAAAGCAGTTATTTCTATGCTTTGGGGCTATGAAAAAATGGATTTTACATATAATCGAGATGGTTACAATCAACCAATGCTGAGTAAATAAATTCTTGCCTTCAAACTGGAAAAGAGGTATAGAAACTCAGAAATAGATTGAGTACACTATATTTTCTCCCTACCTGAAATTCATTGACCCTAGACTTGCATGATCCTTAATCCTTAGCGATAGAATAAACTAATTGGAAAGCATGTGTTAGTTGCAGCCCCTAGTGCAAAATGAAGCCTTCTAAGAAAGTCCAATTGTAAAAGCAGAAAGTAAAAATAGATTCTAACTCAAACATTTACAATGTATAACAATTTCCCTTATTTTTTTGTAATTAAATACGTAAATATATGTTTCATATAATTGAGTTTTACTTTGTAAAACAAGAGAACATTTATAATTGCTAAATTATTATCAGAAGACTGGATGGAGCAGCAAATAGTTAAAATAAACTAGAAATTGTCACTTGCAACTAAATATGCACATACGTGGTGCTGACTGGCTGCAGCTTCCCTCAGCTGTTTTATTTGCAGCACCCCAACTTTTCTCAAGAAATATCTCAAAAGAGTCCTTTCAATATCTCTGCTTATGATGCAGCACATGTCCTTAGAGCAAGAAACGCAATTCAATTTGAATAGTGAAAATTATTTTCAAAGCAATCTTTCGGAAATTGATTGTTTCATAAAAATAGTTCTTTGGAACAGAATACTTTCTCAAGCCAGTAGGAATGATTTAATCATGTCATGATTCATATGCTGACATTGATTGTCAGCTATGTAACACAAGTCACAACAAAAACACAACCAAAACTTCCTCTCAGGCAAGATGTTTTAAGATTAAAATACACAATTCAAGTATTTCAATGCATTTACTTGAACATTTAACCCTTGCGGCTGTGCTTTTTGTCGGGTACTGATGTCATCATGCTCATGTTAGAAACAGACAAGTAATGCATGTTATAGAGTTGTTACATAATTGACTTGTTTTCATTAATTCATAGTGATGCCACCCATTGAACTCTCATGGTCTCAGCAAGAGTGCAGGTATTGAATGCATAGCTCATGAAGTTTTTCATGACCATGATGCAAAGATATTTTTAACATCATTAACCTCACTGTATCTTATATTAGGAATTATTAAGACAGCATTTTATTAGCACGTCTCCAAGAGCCCAGACAAATATCCAGATAAACTGTTTTCCACTTGATCTATTCTAACTTCCTAGGCTTGTTTTCAATATGTAGGTCTATTAAAATATCAAGAACTGGGACCCATCCCTGAAATTTTGTTTCAGTAAGTCTGTAGGAGTGTGTGAGAATCTGCACCTCTAACCATTTCCCAGATGCTACTTCTGATGTTCTGGGAACAGCAGTTTGAAAGGCATTACTTTGCTAATTCAATTAATTGTCTATAAATAAATGGGGGTATTTTGTGAAAGCTCATAATAAAGATTAATTCTAGCATTTAGCTCAAAAAATTTCATAGAACATTCTGCACATTAAAACTAGAAATTGCCATTAATTGTTATTCCTGATTGTCATATACATGAGTGGTGACAGTGGTAACCTAAGAAAATCTTACAAAAATAAACTCAGAGATGTTATGTTTTATGCACAATTTGACATTTATATTCCTTACACCTAAAATGCACAAGTATTCATGTACACATGTATTTCTCATGTCTCCTCCTTACCCCCAAATATTCCCACATATACACCAGGTTTACCAAAATGAGGAATATATATAAAAAAACAACTGTTCTTAAAAGTGAAACTGCCTAGTGGTACCAAAAATAATTTTATCAAAAATAATGAAATAATCATTAGATAATATGGGTTCTTACTTTTTTGCATATAATACTCATTTTAATGTCATTTTCTTCAAAAAAATTAAGTAACCCTGTTTCTTAGATAGCAGTTATTCTTAAAGGGCAATAATTTCACAATAACTATATGGGACAATATTTTAATATTATATTATTACAAGTTTAACATCAAGAATGTAACTTTTTCTTATACCATGTATTATAATTATGTTCCTGACCACTTTTCATGCCAATTATTCACGTATCACTGAAGTAATCAAGGCAAAATAAAAAAGGAAGTGGACAAAAATTTCTTGACCATAATTTAAATTGTAGTTGTAGCAGAAGAAATCAGTATAGAGATTCTAAACCCAACATATTTTAAAGTATAAGTATGCTGTCCAAAAAGGAGGGGTAAGAAATTATTCAAGGGGGACTTCATTAAGAGAGTGAAATTAGATTGGTTTTTAAAAGAGAGACAAAAATGGTTATAAAAAAGAATATTGGAATAAAATATCTAATGATCTAATCTTCTCTCTGAAATTCTCAATTACACTTTACAGCACATATTTTGGCACTGGAATATCTACTCTGTTGCATTGACTATTATTTTCTTCTTTTAAATATAAATTTGTTTCTCAATATCTACTAAAATTTTTTAAGCATATGTATAATGCAATTAGCACAAAAATTAGCACATTCTTGACAATTGATCAAAACAAGGAGGTTAGGGAAAAATAATAAAACAGTTTATGAAGGATATCATAACAGATAGAGGCTCTGAATGACTGCACAGAATTCAGATAAATTTTAATTAGGTTGCTTCTTTAGCACTGGGTTTTGAGATATCATTTCTTTCTTTCCTTTAACATGGCCAATATTCTTGACATATATTGAATAGTAATGGTAAGATAGCACACCTTGTTTTGTGTCTGACGTTAAAGGTGAAGCTATTATTCCTGTTTTATTTAGTGTGACATTAGTCTTTGGTTTAATGGATACATATTTTATCATCTTACAAAGCTTCTATTTATAGTCTTCTCAGAGTTCTTATAATAAATAAATATTGGAGCTGGCTATTTTTATGCATTTATGGAGATCCTTATATTTTTTCCTTTTCTATTTGTTAATGACATGAATAATACCAGTTGATTTTTTAATGTTGAACCAATCTTGCCTTTATGGGATACATCCCACTTGTTCATGCCTCAGTTTAAATTGTAAAATTTGATTCACTAAATATTTATTTTGCATACTGACCACAATTTCCTCTCCTGCCTCTTCTCCTGTTCCCTCCAACTGCTTCCCATCTACCTCCCTCCCCATCTACTCCTCCTTCACCTCTGTTCAGAAAGGAGCAGGCCTCCCAAGGATATCAACAAAGCATGGCACATCAAGTTGAGGCAAGACCAAGCCCCTCTTCCTGCATTAAGGCTAGGCAAGGAAACCCATCATGGGGAGTAGGTTCCCAAAAGCCAGTTCAAGTGCCAGAGACAGGCCCTAATACCATTGCTAAGAGCCCCCAAAACAGATCAAACTACACAAATATCACACACGTGCAGAGTGCCCCCAACTAAGACTCCCAGCAGTAGTGGAGAGTGTGCCTGAACTGGCCATCTCCTGTAATCAGATTGGTAACTACCCTAATTGTCATCAGAGAGTCTTCATCCAATAAATGATGGAAGCAGATGCAGAGATCCACAGCCAAGCACTGAGCCTAGCTGCTGCAAGAGTCCCATTGAAGAGAATGGAGGAGGAATTGTATGAGTCAGAGGTGGGGGAGGGGGTCAAGGTCATTATGGGTGAACCCACAAAGACAGCTGACCTAAGCTCCTAGGAGCTTAGGGACTCTGGACCAAAAGCTAGGGAGCCTGCATGGGACTGACTGGCTAAATTTTGTAAAGAATTTTTTCATCAATGTTTATGAAAATTGTTAACATACATGTTTTGTTGCCAATGTTGGTTTCTGGTATTCATATCAGAATAATTTAATGATCAAAGAATGAGTTGGTGAATATACCCTACTTTTCAGTTTTATCAGTGTTCATATATAATTCCTTTTATTTAGTTATTAAGTATTTCATACAACTCCCTCGTGAAATCACCCAGTCTTGGAACATTGGAATATTCCTTCTGAAATAAAATTGTTTTAATTATAAATTCTATTTCTTTTTTTTTATGAGGTTATTCAGTTTTTCTTAAATTTCAGGTTAGTACACTTTGATAATTTTTCCCAAATAATTAGCATGCATCATCAAAGGTATCAAGTATATTAGTAATAAATATTAGTGCCTTTCTTTTATAATTTTATTATTTATAGAAAATGATCTTACATCAATTCTAACCCCTGACATTAATTTAGGTATTCTATATTTTTAAGGCTGCTAAAAATTATTGATTATCTTAAAAAAAATCTCATTGTAATAGGTTTTATTTTCACTAATTTTCCTTATTTTTTCTATTTTTTATTATATTGATTTATGCTCTGATTTTTTATTACATCTTTCCATACTTTGGTTTTCTTTTACTTTACACTCTTTCATTATTCATGTTTCTCATTTTTGACACAGGAATGTTATGCCATACATTTTCCAATAATTACCTGCTAATTTTTCCTATAATTCATAAATACCCAATAATTAAATCTCCTTCTGCTTGAATTCACAATTCTAGACCTTTTTAATTTTTTTCTCTCATGCATTACATCACAAACACAGTTTCCCCTACCTCCATGCCTCCCAGTAACCCCATCACACACTCACTTCAAAAACAAAAAAGCAGGCTTCCCAGGGATATCAACACACATAGCATAACAATTTACAATAAGACTAGGTACAAACCCTCATATCAAAGCTGGATGAGGCAACACAATAGGAAGAAAAGGGTCCCAAGAGAAGGCAAAAGAGCCAGAGATACTCCGACTTCCACTGTTAGGAGTCCCACAAGAACATCCAGCACCACAACCATAACTTATATGTGGAGGACCTAACTCAGATATCTACAGGTTCTGTGATTGTGGCTTCGATCTCTGTGAGCCCTTATGAGTCATGCTTAGTTGATTCTGTGGGCTGTATTCTGGTGGTGCTCACTACCCCTCTGGATCCTAAAATCCTTCCTTCCCCTCTTCTGCAGGGTTCTCCTGGCTGCTATCAATGTAATGTCTAATATTGCCTGTTTGTTGACTGAATAAAGTTACCAGAGGGACAACAATTCGAGAACTTTCAAAGTCAACTATTTTCTGCTTGGATTCTCTTTCTTGTTCTCCTGGCTGATAACCTTACTCAGGCAACAAACTTATTCAATATTAGACACTATTTTGTTTTCATTTCTTAGTTATCACTGCCCTTATAAATACAGATATTGTATTTTTATAACTATTATTTCATACATTTTGTTTTTTTGTTGTTCCTTTTGAAGAAATATAAAATTACTCTCTCAATTTTTGCGAAAGAAAATTGTCTAGTGATTTTACCACTTGCTTTTATATAAACGTAACTATTAAAAATATTGGCTTCTGAAAAATTTTAAAACAGATTTTAAAATAAATTCAATAATCCGTAATTATCTAAGTTATGTATCTGTTTATTTTTTGTGAGGATGAAATATTTACAGTCTGATTTACTTACACTTTTATTATCAATGTCTTTACTGATCAAAAGGAGACTCTATCTTTTGGAGATATTCCTCAAAAAGCAGTCGAATACCTTTTTATGATGTATACAAGTTGAATAGAAAACTAATCATTTGGCCCAATATCATATCCATGCTACCTAACATCTTGAGAAGTAGTCAATAATTTAATTTCATAAAATTTTAAGACCAAAGTCTCTAGGACCATAAATAAAATGATGAAATCAACTATTTATTTTTAAAATTTCAATTAAAACATTTTAGATATTAAATATTATTACCGAATAATAGCTAAAAGTACATGGAATCTTCAAAAGATATCTAAAATGAGTTATTTCATGAGTTTTTAATAAAATGATTTGAGTTTTCCACATATAATTCAACATGCAACATCTAGATAACACAAGTCAAGGTGAAAATAAAATTTAAATACTGTACTTTTCATTTGTTTTTTTTTGGGACAGGGTTTCTCTGTATTGCTTTGGAGTCTGTCCTGGATCTCGCTTTGTAGACCAAGCTGGCCTCAAACTCACAGAGATCCGCCTGCGTCTGTTTCCCCAAGTGCTGGAATTAAAGGTGTGCACCATCACCTCCCAGCCTAAATATTGAACTTTTAACATTGATATTTTTAAAATTTCTGTATCACAATAATGTCCTAAAAATATGGCATCAAGAAGCATGTAATTATGAGCAGGAGATAACATTATATATATACTCTAATTTTCTGACTATAAACATGAAGCTAATTAAAGATTTCATGCAAGAATGTTTCTTCACTACTGTATTTGCCAACACTGAGATGAAGGCTTAATATTTCTGAGACGGTCCATAAATCCTTACCTTTTAAGTTTGACATATGTAATCTATATTAAACATGGCTAAAATCAATTGCAGCTTATATACTTCTGGTTTCTGCCTTGAGAAATAAGGAAAATGAAGCTCTTAAGTGGTATTCAATCAAGTTTTATATCATTTTATTTCCATTATATCATTATGTATCAGCAAATATGAATTTATAATAGTTTAATCATGCTATAATTAAGTCACAAAATGCACAAACTACTAATTTTGGCAGATTTTCTTTTCCAAATACTCTAGAAACATGTGTCTCATCCTTAATATTCCACCAATAACTTTTCATTCCATAATCAAAATGTCATTATTTTATTACCTAGTAATGAATGTTATCAGGCTAGTGTAAACAGCCTCCTCAATATAGCACAGTAAAAGTTACAATAATTCCCAAGCCAAGTCATGAAAGTATTGAGTACCTTGGCCTGCTTCTCAAGGAGTGCACAATTGTGGGTCCTTTAGTTCACTATAAGTCATGACAACTCTAAGGTTGTCACACTGCAAGGACTGCCACCACCTCCTCAATCTGTTTGAAAATGTTTCCCCTTTACTTTTCAGTTGTTTTCATCATCTACTCTTCTACCTCTAGCTAATCATATGAAATGCTGAAAACAAATGCAATTTCATGGTAGAACTGTCCCATTGATCCATTTCTAATTTCCAAACTCATAGATTGAGAAACATAATACAGTAACTATTGTTATTTTAAGTCAGTACATTTTGGAGTTCTTTGTTATGTAGAAATAGCTGCAGTATTTATTTCTTTGATTGACATACAGGGATCTGAAAGAAATTATTGGTCAGTAATAGAATGGCATTAAGTTCTGTTAGCACAAGCTAACAACAGAGGTCAGTTATGAGAGCATACTCAATTTGGTAGGAAAGTCAAATTAAGGTAGTTTTGAAGCAAAGAGTGAGAATGAAATATGATGATTTTTGAGCAACATGTGGCATACATAGGGACAAGTTTCAGATTAAGAGATGGACTGGGAGCAGAGACAAACATTGCCTGCTCAATTGAAGAGTTACTAAATTGTAGCCAGATTGGGCCTACTGTGGAATTTGGCATAAATGAAGGGCTGGCTACAAATGGGTACAGTTACAATCTGTCTTCTGTACAGCACAGGAAAGAAATTGGAACACTTTAAGAAAGTGACAAGTTTCTGTTTTCTCTCAGTTAAATGAAACTATAATTTTAAACAAAACTTGCTACTTAAATTTGAATGAATGATTTCTTAGTGTGTTTGTTAGAGCACTATTTTATTGATGTTAGAGAGTAACTTCTTAGAGAGTGACTTCCTAATATTTAACTTCCAACTACTAGGAGAGGCCTCCCTTGCAATTCACAAAGCTATGAGTTTAATCTTCAGCACCATCAATGTTTTATTGCCAGTTAGAGTTCACCGATTTTTTAAAATTTATAAACTATGTGAAAAATTGTGAGATCTTTGCTATTGTTTCCTTTATATTTTCATTGTTTATGATTTGAGAGTATGTGATAAATAAGAAAAATCACTTATTCCTAGAATTCTTTATGATAAATGTCACTAGGTTTGGAAGTGTATACAAGCAGATGTCAGAAGTTTTCATTTTTCTCTTTTTCAACTGGATATCATTTGTTTCAAATATTTCAGTATGTTAATGACAGCATTCAAAATGACAGTGATAAATGATATTATGTGCTACATTGTTATCTTTTCTATATTGGAATTTTAACTCTGCAATAAATTTTATATAAACACTGTTCAGGACAGTTTGTCTGAGTTACCTGAAGGCATTTAAGGAAAAATGGAAGAATGTCACCAACTAAGTTATTTCAATAACTCCACAGAGTCCTGGGAAGTTCTGAAGCTGTAAATGAAGGTAAATTTATCTGCTCTATGAAGTCAGATTGTTCACTCTATTGACACCACAGACAAGGACTGCTGAGTTGATTAATAAGTACTGTGGACACCACCAAATAAACTTACTGCCTTCCAGCAACAGGTTTTCAGGTTTATATGAAAGGCTACACACTCTTGGGTGGCCTCATGAATGATCTGAACACTCTAGCCATGGCAGAGCAGGGAGCAGTAACTTCAGTGAAGCTTGTCAAAACTAATTGTAGTAAAAATATCACACATCTACTCATCAAAGTAAGTTTAGAAGGGAATTTTTATGTCTCTATCATCTGTAAGTCAGATTTTATCACTATGCTAATCCTATGTAACTCACCATCTTAAAGCAGAAACATGTTGATTAATGTTTCCAAGATAACTTTAATAAAGACATACAGAATATGTGAGATAAATTTATGTCATGACCCAAAATTGTTTACAGAATTTAATTTTTTTTTGACTTGTGACTTAATTTTTAATGATTTTTTTTTTTTAACAGAGGAGTAACTTACAAACAGGGAAACACAGTTTTTGAGCCTGCAGTTTCTTCTTTTCTGACAGTTGATAGGCTGTGAATTCCTACCCTTGTCAATACATGGCGAGTTCCCACCATACCAGAGTGCTCTGTGTCCCCTTTCCCATCAGCCCATCTGCTCTCCCATCTTCCCAGGCAGCCGCTGATCTGATTCATGCCTGCAGATTCATTCTGCTCTTTGCAGGGCGGTGTAAACGGAACCTTTCACGTGAACACCTTTGCGTTGGGCTTCTTGCATCCTGTGCTCAGAGGTTCTTACATGTTGTGCGGAGTGTGTTGGTTGTCACTCTTACTGCTCAGGAGTGCTACAGTTTGGGTCCAGTTTTATTGATTGTGTCTCTCCAGTGACAGTGATAGAATTTAAAAGATGGCTCAGGTCAATAGAGTCCGTGCCTTGCAAACATGAGGACCCAGATCCTGGGATTTATTGCCGACCTAGCTTAGCCTATTTAGTGAGTTCCAGACTAGTGAGAGACTTTGTCTCAAAAATCAAGCTGGAAATGTGAAACTATGTAGAGAAGCTCAGACACAAGGCAGCATGATGGCTAATCTCCATTGTCACCTTGACCGGATCTGTAATGATCTAAAAGACTGAGGAACATTGCTGGGGAGATGGCTCAGTTGACAAAGTGTTCGCTGCTCAAGCATGAGGGCTTGAGTTCAGATCCCCAGCACCTGGGTAAAAGGCAGGTATGGTTGCACAGAATTTAATTTTATTTTTAGCTTATTTACTTTATTTTTGACTCATAACAAATTATGTTATTAAATTTCAGAAAGATTTATATATAAAACAATCCTGTTTTACTTGTATTCCTGAAGTAGAAAAAAATAAAATACTTTAGTGGATTAAATTTACAGCTTTTAAAATTCTTAATGTATGCTAATGACAAGTGTAGTAATTGGAGTGACCTTGATTCCTAGATTCCTTTCTACTTATGCACATGATTGTATTCACAGTAGAATTCATTGTCTGAAATTTGCTCATAGTGTATATCTTGAGAAGATAAACATAGAAAACTGTGCTGAGCATAAAGTAATCATATATGAAACCAGGATATAAGATGGATTTGTTGATATTTTGCTGCCTTATTCATCTTATAATAAGAAGTAAATGAAAGACCCTTCAGTAATTCCCTTTTTCATCTTGCATCTCTGGAAGTGTTGGGTTAACAGCCTGCTTGCTGTTCAGATTAATTTATCATATGTTATTGTATATGATATATATATCATATGTTATCATATATGATATATATATATGATATGTTACCATATAGAATAGACTGCTTGCTATTCAGATTAACTTATCATATTTTATCCTATGTTTGAGTCTATATTTAAAAAAATACTTCATTTGTATTTCAAAATAAATTTGATTTTATTTTTGTCATATACATAAAGATAGCACTACCTGAAATGAGTTTTCATCTGTGAAACAGCTATTTAGTATTTGTTTATTATGATGCACTTTTTTGTTAATTGGTTGGTTTCTTGCTTAATCAAGCAGATAGCCTAGAAAGGATACTGCTATTACTAAGCAACTAAATGGAAAAATATTTGAGTTCAAGATTACAGTGTTTACTGATGGTTCCAATATGTGAAAATCTGGCACAGCAAAGAAGGCCACCTTGTTTAAGAAAACTAAAGAACAAAGTACTACTTAAAGTGACCTGAAACTTCCACTAAGTAAGAGAGTTTAGTAATCACACTCATCATCTTTTTAGAGTCACTGTTATCCTTTGATATCCAACTATTTGATATGGTCCCTTTTATTATTTAACCCCTAGAAAGACAATATTCTTAGTTTGTTAAGAGTATGAATATTTATAGTATTGTGATAATGAATGAATTTCCATTGTTGCCTTGGAAACAATTCTTATACTGCTTTTATTTGTCAGGAACTTCATTTAGTGTGGCCAGTTTGCATAGTATGTTATGTATGGTTATATTAAAATGAATAGAAATGTGATCAATTTATGGTAAATAAGATATAAGGATTCCATACACACAAACTATATGCCCATCTCCATGATTTCACCATTTGTTTTGCATTGCACAAAATTGTTAAATCATCTATGAAATGATAGGACTATTTTCTATGGTTATATTTAATTATACAAATAAGGAATGAAAAGTTTAAGACATATACAGTGACTGTGCTCACTGTTAAGATAATCAGTAGTGCTACTTAAAGTTTCACCAAGCCAAACAAGGACAGACAATTCAGGTTGTTATTAAGTTATCTAAATACACCCACAAGATTCATTGGGGTTGAGGACTTCTTTTGATTTCCTTAATAGCTGTATCCACAGAGTTTCCAAAATTATACTATTTTTATGTTATGTGTATCAGTGTTTTGCAGTGTTATATGTCTGTATACCACATGCGTGCCTGGTGCCTGAAAAGGCCAGATAAGGGCATCAGAACCCCTGGAACTGGATTTGCAGTCAGTTGTGAGAAATCTGGCAACCAAACTCTAGTCGCCTCTGCAAGAGTAGCTAGTTCTATTAAATGGTGCGCCATTTCTCAAGACTCCATTATTAGACTATTTTTAGAGTGTTTTCCTCTTTTTATTTAGTTTCTAAATATGGAAATTGTTCATGACATATGGCCTATTATGGCTTCAAATGACCCTTCATTATTTTATGCTCTTTTGACCTCTAACTGGTTAGAGCAAAATTGATGTTAAAGTGACAATTTCGGACTCCTTTGTCTTCAACATTGATGCTATCTTTATATTTTATATTAGAAAAACCAACATTCTTGTAATTAGAGATATAATAGAAGACTTCCATGAAGTTTCAGTAATCTGATATTGAACGAATCCATTCCTAAACTTTTATTCTTTGAAATTAGACTTAATAAAGTTTCTGTCCAGTATTTTGACAACAATGCCAATTACTGACCTCAATTCAATGCAAGAGAAACCAAACCGTTTATGCAATTTTGTACTTCATTTTCTTATCTTATGTGCTACCTAGTTAGACTCTACTTCAAAGGATACTTCAAGCTTGGCTATGGAATCACATAGCAAATAAATGTCTGGACAAAGCAGCTTCCTACTGACAATCGTACTTCTAGCACACTTGTACCTATATGAATTTTTAATTTGTTAAGCTTTTTTATTGGCAACTCTCAAAAATGTCAACATCAATCTCAGTTACAAAATATGAAATTTTAAGGGTTATGGCAAATTCTTATTTAAAGGATAAAACAAGCCCATTTTGAAATGCAACCAGGCAATCAAACATGAGGAAAATATTTTAATCTAGATGGAATTTTAATGGAATGATTATATTCAAACAGAATTTTTATCCATGAGAATTGTGTTGCAATGTAGACTGCTCTAATTTTTCCCCCTTAGGATTACATAACTTAGCATACAAAAACTATACATTCAAAAATGAAAGAAGCAAAGAAAGTCAAAACTGTAAGTGATTAATTATCTTACAGTTGCAGAGTTATTGTATTTTGTTACTAGTATTATTTCTACTTTCACTAGAAGTAGTATTCATTTAATAGCAATTTCTGTAAGACAAATTATTGCATGAATATTATTACAATTCATCACAAAACTAATCTGAGGAGATGGTTGCTATCATTTTTCAGATTTCCAGCTGAGCAAATCAGCTTTTAGAGACTATACGTAAGTTGTTTAAAATATCTGGTAAGTTATCTCTTTAGGGTTAAACTCCAGTATTTATGATAGAAAATCTGTAAGCATGTCTACTATATGAACCTGCTTCTTACACTGAAGTATTGGTGGAAGAAGATCTGGTGAAGTATACAGTTTTCTTGCAGATTTTAACTCTCTTCTCAAAATACTCCAGATAAATTTATTTCTTGCTTTTATAGCCAGTCTATATTTCCTGCTGAGAAATAGACATAATATTCTATGGGAACCCTAGAAAATATTCTAAATAATGATCTTCAATTTTGTGACTTGGCCTAGATTTTTGAAATTTCCTGTGGGAATGGAAGTATTGCTCAGGGGCAGAGTATATGTTTAGTGTATATGATGTCCTTAGAGTTCTCAGCACCATCAGAGAGAGAGAGAGAGAGAGAGA
>LZPO01115351.1:411190-466124 GCA_001675575.1 Neotoma lepida | reverse complement strand
TCGGTAGCCCAGGCTGGCCTCGAACTCACAGAGATCCACCTGCCTCTGCCTCCCGAGTGCTGGGATTAAAGGTGTGCGCCACCACCGCCCGGCTAAAAACACGTTTTTACAGATGATTTTCTGTTTTTTCCTGTTTGGTTGCAATTGTTTCTGTTAGTATATATTTATCTGTTATTGAAACATGGATTTTAATTTCAGTTTGGACACTGAAGAAATGTAATGAATTTGTCACTGTAGAAGGCTATGGAGAATAAATGCCCATGAAAGAAAAAACTTGATGCTTAAAAATTCAGTTGCCTATTATAGCAAAACCAGTGGGAGGAGATACTAATAAAACCCACTCATATAGATTCACTACAATGTGAAATATAAAACATTCACTTTCCTCAAAATTATTTGTATTGAGTTGTAAATTAAAGAAATTTTCAACATATGGTCAAAAATAAACCTTGACATCCCTATTTTCGTTATTTTATAACTCTTTCATTCATAATGAAGCTAAAATTTCCAATGATGTCTAATTAAATTTGAAAATTAGTGAGTTATTGAGTACTTAACCACAACTAATGTCTTTTCTATAAAAATTCTGATTATTGGAAAAAATTATTTCATCATTAAAATCTAAACACAAAGGAAAAAACCTAATCTTAAAACTCATTTTAGAAAACAAGCTTTTGTTAGTTGTTTAAGTAATTAAATTTGGCTTTTACTGATTTATTTCAAGTGGTCACTTAAATTTTTCAGCATCTTGAATGATTTTCTAATAAGATTATAGAGCAATGATTCATTCAATGTGTCAGCTGACATAAAGCATCACACTGAGAAATGTACTTGTTTCTATATTGTTGTTTTAAAATAAGACACTGTTGGAATAGAGTAAAAATTTTCTGAGTTATATACTGATGAATGATTTTTAAAAAAAAAATTCTTCAAAACTAAATGGATTAGAATTAATGTAGTTATATCTAGAGAAATTCAAATGATTATTTCATTAGTTCATAAGTATGAGTATTTATAGGGATGAAAAATTATATTATATGTGAATATGTGTTTGTGGTTGTGTGTGTGTGAGAGCAAGCACATATGGATATGTATTTGGAGAAAGAGAACAAGAAAGGAACAGAACTTTTCTGCCTCTATTAATATTTGCAGATATCTACCTTTACAAATGCCACATGTGCAAATCAAGGTTCAAATTTTTATTTAGCAGCAGTTTTGGAAATAGAGCATTAAGCTCTCTGAAATGCCTTTACTATAACTGTGTGAAGCATTGCGCCTTCTCCATGACAAAAATTATTAACTATTCCCATTAGAGTAAAATTAAAGTTCACCATTTCTGTCTTCTACATATTAAAAAATTTCTTTCACCTACCCATATTTCATTTGAGGTATGTCACCTTCCTAGCCTGCCCCACACTCCTGTACACTATTCTAAGAGAATTCTAGTCTATTTCCAAATAAGATATGTACTCTTATATTTTTGCTTTCACATTTTAATGATTTTCCCAGATTCATTCCTACGGAACTATTTCTCTAGCATTTGGTAAACTATGAGGAAAATTTTAAGTCCATTATGGTGTCGCACATAATTTGTGTGTCTTCCTCCAACATTAAACTGGTTTTCTAAAGAAAATAATGAAACCAATCTTTTTTTTTTTTTTCAAGACAGGGTTTCTCTGTGTAGCTTTGGTGCCTGTCCTCGAACTCGCTCTGTAGACCAGGCTGGCCTCAAACTCACAAAGATCCACCTGCCTCTGTCTCCCAACTGCTGGGATGAATGGCGTGCTCCACCACCGCCCAGCCCGAAACCAACCTAGTTTTAATCTACAGGATGCATCATAATTACAGATACAAAAGTACCCAGAAAATTGATTATTAGCATTGATAAGGTTCAACTTATCTTTTGATGTTGGGAGAGCAGTAATAATTTGTTGTATTATTTGTAGCAAAATTTATTTTATATTCCTCTAATGAATACATCAAATTATAAATTTAAAATGCATTCTAATTTTGTTGTTTGAACCTTTATTAATTGAGAACTTCTCTGAACCCTTCATTCAATTTTGATTAAGGACATACCTATGCAAGTGAAGAACAACACTGAATAAGGAAAAGAACCCATCATTTATTTTAAAGATAATATGACTCATGTTAAATTCTCAGAGGACATCAAATTATTCAGATGACTCCAGTTAGGAAACAAATCACATAGGTAGCATATAAACTAAGCAAGAAACCTTCAAAAATAGCTATTAAGAAAAGTGATTAAAATATCTAAACCAACTCACTGTTCATTAAACTTTAACAGACAGATGCCAATTCTCAACGACACTTTGTCCTACTATAGGCCTTGCTTCGGCAAATGGCTCATGGTACATAATATTTTAGTGAGGCATGGCGTGTGTGGCTCTAATATCAATGTGCACTCATGTGCATCCATAAAAGTTCAAACATTTGAAAGGTGTTTAGTGATTCAACTGGCTCAGGGCTCCCTGGGAGGTGTAGATATTGATTGCACTCTTTCTGTGTCATTCACTTCCCAGGGGCATGGATGGAGATTTTCAAAATTCATGCTTGTACTTGAAAGGAAAAGAAATGAAATAGAAACACAAATCATAGCATATTATGAAGCATTCAAATTGAAACATACTGAAATATAGATATGTAGAAGGTTTTATGGAAATATTAATTTACCATGATCTACAAACATTGCAATTTTAAATCTGTATAGAGAGGTAAACAATCTTATTATATACTGTTTACATAAGGAACATTTATGGATTACCTTGACATTTTAGATATTACTCAAAATTTGTATAAATAACACATTGTTCTATGATATATTTTCATAAGTATTCATTAAAAACTATTTGATGTGTATGAATTAACCCAATTTATAGAAAATTACACAATTATAATTAAAGAAAAATACATACCATATAGTCAAATATAAGGATTATAAAAATTGAGTCGTGTCCTGTCTTTAATATTTAATATATAATAATGGGAAGTGTTGTAGTTTGAATATATGTGGCCCCCATAGGATCATATATTTTAATGATTAGTCATTAGTGAGTGGCACTTGAAAAGTAATGGAAGGTAGGACCGTGTTGTAGTAGGTGTGGCCTTGTTGGAGACAGTGTGTCACTAAGGGTGGGCTTTGAGATTTTTAAAGCCCAAGCCAGGCCCAGTGTCTCTCTTCTTGCTGCCTGAGGATTCAGATGTAGAACTCTCAACTACTTCTATAGCACCATGTTTGCCTGAGTGCTGCCATGCTCCCAGATATAATGATAATGAACTAAATCTCTGAAAGGGTAAGTGTGTGCCAACTCAGTGCTTTCTTTCATAAGAGTTTCTGTAGTCATGGTGTCAAGCCATAGCAATAGAACACTGACTGGCATAGGAAGAATACACACTTTATTAGCAGAAAACGAATTGTTTCATTAATGGCATTTTCAAACGAAATTTGTGTTTATTCTTTCTTTCTTCCCCCTCTCTTCTCCTACATACTTGTTCTACCTTAGGTACTCTACCCTCTCCAACAGCCTCCTTTCTTGCGTGAAAAGATATGTGCTTTTGCTTAGGTAGATTTTTTTGTTTGTCATCTCCATCAGGCACTTAGTGCTTGTGTGACTTTGACCAAATTTTCTCATTCTTTCTAATACTGTGTTTATTTTATCTAAAAACAGCTAAAAATATTGTGTTAAGGTCCACAGGAGTCATGATTCCTTTTCACACAAGAGAGGAACAAATAGCATTAAAAGCTTTTATGAAAAATAATTTGTAAAACTGCTATTGCAGAAGATTCCTAAATAATAATTCGATGATATAAAACCTTAATGGAGATTAATGGAACAGGAAGAGTTAACATGAAGTGAGAAATTGGAGGGTAAGATATGGGATGGAATATGGAGAGGGATAAAAATAATTCTAAGGACCTTTGGAAAAACTCATATGGAAACTCACTATTGTAGAACCTTCATAATATGTACTTAAATTGTTGTTACACTATAATGGAACAACAATACTCCCACTAGATACAACAGGTTACCAAAATAAAATCCCAGTGCCAGTAAAGGGTTTCACCTTTTGGAGATATTGGCCAGTGAGGTCCCTTTAAACCCCTAAAATTATAGTCTGTTGTCAATTTCCAGAACTAGACAATAAACCTTATTTCTAAAAGCACTATCTATTTGACTACTTAAAAAAAACATAGAGATATTAAACAGGTATTAACATGGGGATTTCATCCCTTCTGGTTAGCATTCATAGTGTTCGAAGGTGTTATGCACACTAATATAGGAGAAAAGTGATCATCAATATTACTCAGTTGAGAACTTGATAAGCTACAATAAGGACTAGCCTGGCAAAGTATGTTCACTTCTGCGGTAGTGAAGGAACACCATAGTGTCTGTTATTTTTTTCCCCAACAGATAAGCAAAGATCATAGAAAGCCACAGCTAATAAAAACACAGACAATAATGGACTATGGGTTGCCAAGCCCCAAATGATAGATTTGCAAATCAACCCTTACATCTAAGTCTCAGGGAACACTGCAAAGAGGAGGCAGAAAGATTTTAAGAACCAAAGAACCAGGACATCCACTGTCAGATTGTGTCTTCTATATACAGAAACGATGCTGCACTCATTAAATCTCGACAATAAGAGTGCCTAAAGAAGACATGAGCAATGACAACACCAGTTGGCATGCCAATGTGGATGAAGGAAAACTCATAAGCCACCCTTCCATTGGCAGATGAAGAGCTACAGATAGTGACTGCTGAGAGGAGATAATCCCCCTATATCAAGTGATCACTCTTTAAAACCTATAATCTCTCTCTCTCTCTCTCTCTCTCTCTTTCACACACACACAGAGAGATAAACAGAGAGAGACAGAGACAGAGAGAGACAGAGAGAGAAAAAATGTAATTTTAAAAGAAGAATAATGTTTGGCTATAGGAATACATTCATAAGGCACTCTCATCAGAACTATAAGAGGACTGGAAAACAGTCACCTTTATTTCAATTAAGTATCATTTTATTTTGATCTCAAATTTACTAGAATCATTCAACACAACAGTTTTATTTAACTAACATTTGAACAATGGTTATTATGAGTTTGAATATATGGAGGAGTATGTCAGGATGAGAAGAATATTGATAAGAAAAGATCAGAACACAAAGACAGTGTTTATTTAATAAAACACTATGCTTTGAGAGCCAGAGAATACATTTTATCTTCATTTTATCATCTGCAAAATCCTAATTTTGTCTAAAGAGCTCTCACTTTTCATAATATATTATCAGAAAGTATTTTTTCTCTAATGTACACCCTTTATTTTTCTTGAATTGAATTATACCAGTATTAAATGAGCAGACATGGACATTGTAAGTAGTGTGTTTCTACTATTAGATAACTATTTTCTCATGAGATTAATTATATATCATTTAATACTAAAACATAGGTATTTTGCATTTTTCATTAGTAGATTCTAATATAGAATGTTTAGATAATAATGATGGCAAGATCACTTTTATATCTCACTTTAAATGTGAGTAGCTCAAGGTTTGGGAATGTAGCTCAGTCATACAGAACTTGCCTAACATGAGAATAGTACTGGTTTTGATCTCCAGAACCATTTTTACAAGTAGATTAGCCAAGTGTAGTGACTCACACGTATAATTCTAGAACATAAGAAGTTTTTATAGGACAATAGCTATGAATTTAAGGCTGAGGTCCAGCGAAGGACTGTGTGTCAAAAATTTAGAAATAGTTATATTTTTATAGTTATGTAGTGTTCAGTAAATGAAACTTATTATTTTGATGAACAGTAAATCTATAGCTCAATAAGAACACATACAAGAAGTCTGTAGATATCCGATTGATATGATTGATATTATCAGTTTAATTTAATAACTTGAAAATCCTGTAGAGAAATAAGTTAAAAATAAGAGAGGAATAAAGCAGTATTTTCATTACTTATGTTTTAATACTTGATTTTTTTCTCAAACATTATTTCTTAGAGAATTGCCATTCTAATGGGAATTAGATATCTCATAGTTTCAATATGAAAGAAATCTCTACTTCGTCCTGAGTCATTTAAAACTCATTTTACATAGTAGTAGTAAATATCTGATCTAATTTCTGAAGATACTTAACTGCTGTTTTTCTTTTGAGCCATAATTACAAAATACTAGTACCAAAGACTTTACAAAAGATGACTTAAATTTCAAGTACATAATTAATGTTAGTTTTAGTCTCATGGGAGGGGAAATCTGCATCTTTTAAAATCAAATGTACTATGTAAAATAGTCTTAAATATGAGAATAAGATTTATTCTTCTATAACTTTGTTGAATGTCCCTTTTTAAACACCTTGGACTCTGAGAAATATTTAAACTTGTGGATTCAGGTGTCAAATTGATACAAATATATTTACATTTTGAATTTCACATTGAGACCTGTATATAAGACATAGAATTACTAAGCTCAGTCTGTGAAAGTATTTTCTTGATTATGTAGACATACACATCTTGTTCAAATTATGTTAGTGTTTCATCATAGAAGGAGATATTAAAAATTCACTCACTTCTGCAATTATGTAATAAAATATTTGTTGTTTGCTGTAGACTCTTCCTTCATACTTTTTTGGGCTATTTTTCCTAAAATGTTCTCTTTTTTCTTCTGTTCCTCCACATTATCTTCCTAATGAAGAGTTTAACTTCCTGACCCTTCATTTTCTAAAATAAAAAAAATGCTTCTCCATGGTTGTCATTTAATCCTATTCCTCTGGAACTCCAAGCCTCCCAAATTCTTCCTTCTGTAAGGTGCCTTGGTCAGGGTGTTTGATCACAGGAATATAAAAGTAAATAAGATGCATATCTACATTTATACCAAAACCAAACAGTCATCTCTGAGATCATATGCATTTAGGTAACTTTATACAGACTGAGAAGGTCATATTTATATATTTAGAAATAGACATATTACATAAATAATGTATATAATATATATGAATATGCAATAATACCCCTCTTCACAACCTGTGGTAAACTTATATTCAAGTTTCTAGCTTATTAAAAATTTCTGCTCTCATGGGAGCAATAAGTGGCAGTATTATCTTCCTGGTAACTGGCAGCCATCTAATTGTACTTAAGGCTCATTTAGTAGTAGAGAAATTAACACCTCATACTGTCAACCTAGAAAATACTCATGTCTAAGGAGACAAATAATCATAGAGGAGAACTTGTTACTGCCACTTTACAAAATCAATATAATTCCTAATATCATTCTAAAAATTTATTTTTATACCAACAGATAGGTGTAGCTTTCACTTTTCCTCAAATAAGCTTCTTTTTGCAACATATGGAAACCACTACAGGAAGATACAGCAGGTCAAAATACAGAGAAAAACTGACACTGGGGTGCCATTCCCCAACTGATTAATCTACAAGACAACCCCTACACCTAAGGCTCGGGGATCATGGTGAAAGATTTTAAGAGCCAGAATACCAGGATATCTACTGTGAAACAGTGTCTTCTTGACAATTAAACCAGAGAAAGTACAGGCAATGATTATAAGTAAAGACATATAAAAAGACCACATAACAAAATCCAAGCCTTCTTCATAGGAAAAGTACTAAGCCATGGAGAAATAGAAAGAAAAATTTCCTGAAATTATTAAAAGACATTTATGAAACCCACAGAGAACATAATTAGCAAAGGCTAGAGGCTTTCTTACTTAGACAGATTACACAATAATGATTTTCCCTTCTGCCACTTACATTCACCACAGCTGTAGCTTAGGCCATTATGCAAGTCACAAAAGTAATAGTCAATAAATAAATGTATAAATAAATAAAATTCAGCCACATTGGAATGAAAAAAAGTATTATTTAATTGAACTTTATGTGCATATATCATCAATGTTTACAAAGGAAATATTAAGGAATCTTAAAAATTTGAGGTAAAACTATTAGGCAAAGGTATATTGTGATAGATCAAGATGTAGGGATCAATTACAAACTCTAATTCATTAATTTTATTTGTTAGGCTTAAAAACAAAATAATATATTTAAATTTTAGAATATGTTCTATCATTTAAAGTCTTTCTGACCCCCATGATCACTTGATTTTCATGTTTACTTTAGCATTTTTCTTCATATATTATTTACTTCATCCTTCACAGAACTTATATTACTGCCCATTCTGATATCTTAGATATTTGTGGTTTGAGTAAGTGCTTTCTTAAGCAATAATGAAATTACAGTTATTTATTCTGATTACCAAATACAATTCCTGATGTCATTTTCAGCATCTTATGCTTTAGCTTATAGAGGGAGACCCAAAATAAATGTGGTTGAAATAGATAACATCCAGTGTCTGTACTTCCAGTTTCATTGCACAAAATTCATGATAATAACAGCATACTGCTCATGCAAGATGAAACACATATGCTTCTCCAGAGTGCTGAATTTAGCATTTAACAATCTATTTTTATGTAACTCCAAACAGTAGTTCTCTGATCTGTCCGTTCTTTACAAGTGAAAACACTGAGGTGCATTTTAATGAAAACTCACTCTTAGAAATGCAGAACCATTGACATACATTATTTTTTGCAGTAACTTAAGGTGTATAACTTTCGTTCTCTGCAGCACATAAACTGTATGAATATTCAATTGTTTATTACCATTGAGTGCAGGAATTTCTAGAGTACCTGTGCCCTTTGGTAATGGACATACTTACTAAAACTGACTGGTATAAAAGCCAATAGCACTGCTGGAGTTGATACCAGGACAAAATTCTCCAAAATTGTAAAATAATTTTTTATCTTAGAATCATTTTAGATTTATAGAAATGGTGTTGGAGCTTAGATAATAATTCTTCTATACTTTACATCTATTTTCCCTATTATTAATATCTTTTTGCTACAGTTTGTATAAATAATTCTACTATCTACACATTTTTCCATTATTTACACTTTACAGAAATTGTTAATCTCAAAGATGGAAGGAGAAAGACCAGCAACCCAAATTAAATTAAGCAAGATTTTTTATTCATGTACATAGGCTGCCTCCATCTAGATGGAGTTTGAGAGGTCAACCTTGGACATGAGGAAAACAAGAATTTTTTTTTAATCTCAGGAGTAGGAAGTTTACAAATGGGGGATTTGGCAGGCAAAATAGATAGGGTTACAGAAGCAAAACATAACCAGGTGGTCATAACAGGTAGTCACAACAAGGTAGTTATAATAACCTTTTGAAACAAAAATAAGATTGCAAGTATGGTCATTACAACTTTTTGAAACAAAGACATGGTTATAAAGTGGTCATAAGATAATTCTAACAACAGGTGGTCATAACAATAGGTGACCATAATACCCTTTTGAAACAAAGATATGGTTGCTGTTTCCTGGAACAGGCAGTACAGAACCATTTGTAGTTAAGGTTACAGGTGGGGCTTAGGCCAATCCTTGAGAAACAGAGGTTTAATCATGAACAGGATTGATCCTAGTTTGTCTTTACTGTAAGATGACGTTTAAGCCTAAGCTGGAGGCAGGCTAGTTCATCACAATGTGATATATTTTGGAACAATCAATGAACCAACATGTGCCCATAATTAATTTATATATTGTTTCTATTTCCTTAATGTCTTTTGTCTGATCCAACATCCCATCAGGAATTACATATTACATTTAGATATTATTTTTCCCTTTTGAACAGCCTATGCTTTCCATGGCATTCATAGATTTGTTAGTTTTTTAATCAATATTTTTATAGAATGTTCTTCACTTTGGAAAAAAACTTAATGTATTTCAACTTAGATTTCATAACAGAAGGTACAAAGATCAATTCTGTGTGATAGCATAGTCTTTGAGACTGTTACACTGTTAGTTATTATTCTTAAAGGAAACCAGATAAGTGGTATAAATTTTCAGCCTTCAATTATAGACCTTTATAAGAGAATATTAACTGATGAGACACTTTAGATTCCAAAGCAAATAAAAACTTCATAATTTTATGTCTTCTTTGTGTGTCAGAGTGTCTTCTCATTACACTCTAGAATTTATATCCTTTTTAATTGAGATTTCCTAACTTTTATGAAAGAAGTGAAAAATTGTTTTATCAAAATATTTTAAGGCTAGCAAAACAAGAAATGCATTAAAAGTATATGATACTGATCAAAATTCTTAATAGAGTTTACTTTGTTCTCTTGATATTTTAAGAAAAAATTGTTGAACTGCAACGAAAATAATCATGTAACAAATATTTATTTCCATAGTAATAATGTATTATAAACTTAGTCATAAATATTTGTGTTAATATATTCTACCTATAGTGCCATCATGTTCCAATTGATCTAATTTTGATAACAATGCCAGTTTTTACTTTTTAATGTTTTTCATTATGTGTTATTTAACCATGATACTGTGTTATATAATGACAATATATTATATATTGAGCAGATCAAAAAGGGGACTTTAGGGGATATAAGGTGGATATATAATTATATTTTATGTTGAATATTGATTCTCAGATGCATCAACAAATCTATCGTGATATTTATTTTATACAAAATGATTATGGATTTAGTGACACCCATTTTATTAACTTAATTATTGTAACGTGAATCTTAAAAGGTCTTATTAATAAAAAAATCCAGTGCCAAATATTGGGGTAAATTCTGAAATATCAGAGAGACAGAAGAAGCCACAACCAACCTCATCTTGCCAACTCCTCAGCTGATCTTGTTTCCTCAGACTGCAGGCTTCTGAGTCCTCACCCAAATGAATCTCAGCTGAACTGCTGTTCAAAGCCTAAAAGCTTAAGAGGCCTCTAGTTTCTGGTTTTCATGCCTTATATACCTTTCTGCTTCTTGCCATTACTTCTTGGGATTAAAGGCATGTGTCTTTCCCAAGCAGGACATAGATCTTAAGTCCTGTAATTAAAGGTGTGTACCACCATGTCTGGCTCTGTTTCCAGTGTGACCTTGAACTCACAGAGATCTGGATGGATCTCTGCCTCCGGAATGCTAGGATTAAAGGCGTGTGTGCCACCATTTTCTAGCCTCTGTGTCTAATCTAGTGGCTGTTCTGTTCTCTGACCCTAGATAAGTTTTATTAAGGCACACAATACTTTGGGGGACACAATATAATCACCACAAATTATATCCTAAATAAAATTGTAGTAATAGATTCAGTATAGAAAATGTTAAAGGTTCAACATGTTTTCTAGTTGATTTACAAGGAAAATATTTCAGGCAACATGTAATTCACTAATTGGTCAACTTGCTAAATATTGTGTAACGCTGGATGGCAAAAGAAAATTACTATTGTGCCTTTCATTGCTCATTTTGAATGTAAATATATTATATCCCTATGTACATCTACTGAAGAGAGAGAGAACAAAGCAATAAAATATTCCTATATCCTTACAATTGAATAAATGCACACAATGTATATGTGTAAAATGATAAAAAAGTGGCTTTTTCCTTTATAATTCCAAAGTGATTCATCTGCTAAGTATTATTTAATATTGCATTAAGCTTTACTATTAGCAACCCTGTAATATTCTATATAGTGAAGAATTATTTAATATTTTGCTACTCACACACACACATATTCTTAAACTTGGATTAAAATTTCATTATTGTGTCATTGATGTCTGTAATTTAATTTATTTTTCATTTTTATATTTATTTATTTAGCATGAAAGGAAGAGAGTATCTGTTTGTCTCTGTGTCTACTAATGTGCAATTGTAGAGACCAGTGAAGAACTTATGGGAGACTTATGGGAATTGACTTTTTCTTCTACTATATAGGTTCAGGATCTCAAACTCCAGTAACATGTCTTGATAGCAAATGCCTTTATCCACTGATGAATTTTTTTTTTACATTTCACATACTAATACAATGCATTTTAGTCATTTTCACCACTCTTCTCATTTTCCTCTATCACTCCCTTCCTTCTCTAGCTGAAATCCTTCTTTCTAACAAGTCCTCCCTTACTTTTAAGTCTTTTTTTATGGGAGCCACTGAGTTTAATTGGAAGTTCTTGCCCAAATTTTGATGCTTATCAGTGACTACCACTAAAAAAAAATGGGACTCCCTTCCACTAATTGACAGTATTCTCTCAGGAAAGGATGAGGTATCAAGGCCTCTCCTGCATCCACAATGGAATGTTGATGAATCCAACATTGTGCAGGTCTTGTGCATATAAGCAGTTTCATTAAATTCATTAGTACAGAGCCTATGTCATGTCCAGAAGTATTTTCTGCACCTCACCCTATCATGTGGTCCTGAATTTCTTTCTGCCATTTCTTCATTTTTATTTCCTGTGCCTTAGCATGAGTTATATAGCTGTCTCACTTATGGCCAACCCCTTCACCATTGCTTATTTTCAGTACTTTGGCCAGATAGTGGTTTTCGCAATAACCTCTGCCCACTACTGTAATCTTCTTTGATGAAGTCCAGGCCCTGCATTATTCTGTGCATTTATATTTTATATGTGCATGAATATGAATGTGTGTGGGTTTTGTGTATGTTAATTCGTTTTTATCCTTATTTTATTTGATATTGAAGACTCTCCTTTATTGCAATTGTAGCTGTTGGAAGCACATAGCAAATTACAGTCTTGATCATTGTTAATGTTTTAAGGACCTTGAAAGATCCAAATGATATATTAAGAAACTTATGGAGTATATTTTAATTTTTCTACTAAGGTCAACATTTTATGAACACAGAATGCCTTTCCTTCCCCCAAAACATTTATCCAAGAGATATAATGTGTATTTTATAAGGAAACCTACAGTAATTCTTAATGAGAATTCACATTTTAATTTGATTAATGCCTTAAAATTGCTTGTTAATTACTGCAGCAGGCATAGCAGAGTAAAGCATTGGTTGCAATTATAGCAGTGGACAGTTTAACAAATCAAGTATTACATCCCTATACATTTAGACAGCATTTCCTCTTTCCTATTTTTCAAAGGATACATTTATGTGCCCCCACATAGATGCATGCATGCACAGCATGATAACTGCCTTGACAAAAGGCACTCTGTTTTCCTGAATAGTTCTATTATGATCTTCAGTCACTGACTGTTATTGATTCATGAAACAAGTATGACTCATTTTTGGTTTTATTAGCCAGGCTGTTTCTTGTTAATTACTCTTAGTTCAAATCACTTTGTATTTCATTAAGGTCAACAAATTGAAGGGACTGAATTATTCATGTTGGTCTCTCCAGTTCTCTTGGTTCTGCCACTTAGTTAAACACCAATAAATAATAAAGTAACATTTTCCTTTATCCCTTATAACAAATAGTGAAAGTGTGTGTGTGTGTGTGTGTGTGTGTGTGTGTGTGTGTGTGTGTGTAGGCAGAGAGAATGGGAGAGTATAATGCAGGACACCAATAGAAGTTTGTACAGCAAGAGTTAGGGAAATGTCATCTTTTGTAAATATTTTCTTTTTTTCCCTTATTTATTGTTCTTTTCTGGAAGCTATTGTTCTATTATGTGACAGTTTAAAATGACAATCTGTTTTATATAAAACTTTATGAGATCTGTATTATGTCAGCCAACAGAGACCCACAAGTAATCTGGTTCAGCAGACATTACATATACATATTGAAATTGAGCAGAGGTGTAAACCAGTTGCATAGCACTTTCCTAGCATGTGTGAGGCCCTGGATTTCATCTTCACCAACACAACAAAAAAATAAAAATAAAAAAGAAAGAAATTTAAATTATTTCTCTGAGACAATTGCATTAGGAAAAGTGAAGTAGAATCATTCAAAGGAAAATGTGTAGGTAAAGCATTACAGTATCATGCAAACCATCAGTTACAGTTAGTTTTAATTAATAAATGTCCTGAAATTTTCATAAAATATTACCTGAGTATTATTTTCAAAATGAATTTGATTTTTCTGTAGAAAATATGAGAAACATTCACCCATTGATTGAGCAAGATCAACTATTTTATCAATTTCAAAATATAAATAATTATGTCTATAATATAGAGAAACATATTAAACACAAGATTTATTGTTTAATATTGCTGCTATTAATCATATGTAATTTTCACACACATATGTTTATACCTGCCCATGTTTTCTTAGAGTTTCTAGAGCTACCTTCTAACAACAGAAGTTGGGTGTATCAATTTCCTATTAGTAGAACAAATCCATGGAATACTTAACATATAAAGAAAACAGGTTTGATTGGCTCCCAACTTTGAAGAGTTTCAGCTGATAATCAGCCTCCCCTATTGCTCTTAGACCTGCATTGGGCCAGTACAGTATACAAGTTGCATGTGAGAGTGCGAAGGCGCTTACTAAAAGGCTAGGCTGAGAAAAAGAATAAGGATGATATCAGATTCACACAGGGCTTTTGAGGCATGGGACTAATTAATGGACTAAATACCTGCCAATTTGTTCTAATTCTTAAATATTCTAGCACCTCCAAATGTCACCACTGCTAGAACAAAACTTTAACACATGAGTTTTGGGAAGAGAGAATATTGAAAATATAAATGACAGGAAAGATATGCTTCACAGTGAGCCTTTTTTCTACTCTTGGATGATTTTTAAAAGTAATCTCCATCTTTAGGCCAGGTAGTTAATTTTTTTCTTTTTGCTTTTTTTCAGTATTTATATTTTCTAAAATAATAAACTAATAAAAGACCATGTTGTTGTCTTATTCATTTCTCCATCAAAAGGCAATGTTGTCTCTCTATCCCTCCCTGCCGAGACATATTTTCTTCTGAAATTTCAGGTCCAAAAACTTGATAAATGATTATCAGTTCGAAAAACAAATTTGTATTATAATCATTAAATACTGCTTTTGTATATCTAAATCAGCAACTACTTTTTCAAATGGACAAATGCTTAATAAGGAGCTATTCTACTATAAATTTTAAAACAATTATACTCACATGAATACTTTCAAATATGTTTTAAAGTAGATATAACAATATATTATCCATGTATTTCAAATATATAAGAATTAACAAATCTTTGGAAATTATATTCAACTAACATGTTATTCGAGAGTAGAGAAATTTAGCATTACCTTGCTTTTTTTGCATATGTGTGTGTGTGTGTGTGTGTGTGTGTCTGTGTGTGTAAATTTAAAATGGACTTACTATGTCACAGTAACTTGTTTATTTAAAAAGAGAAATTCCTTAAATTTTATCATGTTGTTGTCAATGACAGCTATTCCTAGAACAGTCATCCTTTTCTAATATTTTCCTCAATCTTATATATTCCCATCCTTATGAAAATCATTATTTCTTTTCATAATTATGTAGCTACAAAAATTTAAAATATTTTTTTCACAAATAAGACTATGTATTTTCTCATCATGAGAAAGGAAAAAAAGAACTAAAATAGAAAACAAAACTTTGTAATTATGCTTTTGAAAATCAGAAATAGAAGAAAGCAAGAAGTAAAACATGGAAGAGAATAAAGTAGGGAAACTTTGTATGGGCTTTCATTCTTTTTTATAAATTGTCCTCACTGTAAACCCTTACACTACAAATAAATAAATAAATAAATATATAAATAAATAAAAAGAAAATTCCTTCAATTTTATTTCAGTAAACTTTCTCACTATCTTAACCCCCACCTATAGCACAAATCCAAAAAGTCATAAAAGCCTAGTAGAGACATTTCTGTTAATACAGATTTGCTGTGGACAAAATTATAGGTAAGTAGAATTTAATACCAATTTCATCTAGAAGTATTGGAGGTTGTCTTCCTTGATTTCATTGTCAGATATGAAGGCAGATCAGACACAGACACGTCATCAAAAAAATTATGGTAATTTAGAATTCCCCAAAGACCACAGTTGAAAGTATACATTTTTTCACATATCTAATTTGAGATTCAGGAAAGAAACTACTTGTTAAATAATGTTAAATATAATTTCTTCATGAAATAAAATTTCTGTTTTCATTGGTGACCACCTACTCAATATTTTAACACTCCCAATTCCTACCATCACTCTAGCACAGTATTTTCATTGGACTTCTGTGGTTGCATATGTGGAAAAAAAGAAAATATTTTCCACCTTTTCCTTTGCAGTGTGACTATAATATAGCATGCGCTTTTCCTTTCAGAGGGCTTTGTTGTCTTTTCTCCCATTAGAACACAATAAATGGAGACAAAGAAGAAATAGCCATCAACAATTGTGGATAAAATTGTTTATCGCTATTGGCCTCTAATTCTTTCAATCACAAATCTCAATTAATCAAAACTCATTTTGCAAATGGAGAAAATATTGATAGTAACTGTGATTTCTTTCAGTTACTTATCTATATGGAACATCTTATTAATTTTATAAAGAGGTCAAAATCATGTTTGCTGTCAATTTAGCAATCTTAATAATATATACTTCTTTATTTTATAATGTATGCATTTAAGAAAAGATCATAAAAGTATGGCATTTAAAGAAATCTTGTGAACAATAGCTCTCTTCTTCATTGTTACTATGTAAATAAATCAACTTTGCTACACAAAATCTGTACTTCTGAACTTAAGGTCAGTTTTAAACAATGGTAACAAAAATAAGACAACTACAGATATATATTTTTTAGTATTTTTTCAATTGTTTTGAGCCAAGTTTTCCCTATGCAACCTATGCTTGTTTTGAGTTTGCTATGTAACCAAGGTTTGGATTGAATTTATGAACCTCTAGTCTCTGTTTCACATCTTATATTTTACAGGTGTATGTAATCACACTAGGGTCATAGCTGTTCTTTTTAGTAACAGAATGTGTTGTAAATGAGACTCTCAGTCATTCTGTTTTTCAGTCTCCAGCATATGAGTAGAATTACCTGATGTGATATAATTGCACATTCACAGAGCTGAAGATTGAGGAAGAGAGAATTTTAAATTTGATCGACTTCTATACAAATGTGGCATTGAAATTTTGTCTTATGTTTGCTTCCTTAATCTATTTCCAATTTTACGGTGTCACATAGTAGACATTAATTAATAAGTAGACATTCTTCCCTGCTTTCAGCATTCCTTAGTTACCTGTAGTTTTCTGTGTAGGGTTGAGGACTCATGGGCTTACTCTATATAAAATATATCTAAAAATCCAGTACATTGAATTCAAATAAGAAATAAGCGCATATAATGAAAGTTCATTTTATACTATAAGATATTTAGAAAGAAAAACTATGCCTATAAAATTAATATGTATACATATATATTATATATATGTATATTTTGTTTTTTTTCCACCCTTGGACAATTAGCTATATAAACATACTTGGTTATTTTAAACAGATAAAAAGTGAAAAATAGTTATAGGTATGTAATTTTAGTAATAATTTCAGTAATTTCTTTAAAATGAGGAATATGATCACAGAAGTAAAAACAAAAATGCAGAGTAATTAGATAACATTTTTGCAGGCTTAAGCAATATAGTTACATTTGCACTATATTGATTGCATGAATGACTTTATACAGCTAGAATTGGATAACACACAGACATACAGACACACACACACACACATATATATATATATACATATATATATATATATATATATGTATGCTTTTATATTAGTTCCCTCTATATGGTTAGAAGGTTGAAATCTGTGATTTTTAAAATTGGAACATTTCGGTTTTGAAAACTCTTTTAAGCTATGAGCTGTTTGTTCAGGACAGAAGATAATACAACTATTTCTGAAATGCATACTCACAGATTTTTATCATTCCTTAAGAAAAATAAAGCAATAAAGTGTTACAAATCACTAATTGTATGTTTGGGAATGTTTGTTCAAATCAAAGCCAGGGCTTGACATCATGGCAACTGCTCTTGCACAAAACTAAATCATTTTTTTAGCTACACTAGTATGCATTAATAGGTAGAATTTTCTTTCTTGGTTTACCTCTCCTCAATCAATTGCATCTTCTATGTAAATTTTCTTGACCTTTTGAAATATAAACCATATTGATAAATATATAGAAATATATTGTTATAATAAAATTTGAAATGTTCTCAATAAACAATTATGACTCACAAACTGAGCCCTTTAGAACCTACAAATAGGACCAACAAAACTTACATATTGGAAATATTTGCACACTTTTATGCCACTTATTTGTCAATGCACATTTTAACCTGTTTTTCTTTATTATAAGCTAGAGAGATAATATCACCAATCACATGCTTTCTACTTTTAGAAATAGAAAAGTCCATTACTCACTAGTCAACACTTAAATATGCTTCAGTATAATCACTATAAATGTATTTATTCCTACTGGTTAGAATGTTTGAAAATAACATGACGTGTTCCTTAGGAAGTAGGACGTAAACTAAGGTTAGAATGTGTGCTTGTGAAACTAAATGTTAGAAAATAATGGTTTCTTTCTGTCTATGGAATGTCTTTGTCAATATACATTGTTCATAGATTGTTTGTGGAAGTGATGTAGTATTAGAAACACATTCATATTATAGGGGAAGAAATAATTTCTTTAGGTATTAGGATGTAATAAATTAGCTATTTTTTCTTTAATTATATCTAAAACACATATGGAATGTAAATCAAAGGAAATGTAATTAACAATCATTAACCACAGTCATTACCATTTTTATTAGATGCTAAACAAGGAATAACAGTTACTAAAGGTCAGAAAAATGCCTTATTTCTTTAAAAAGAGCTAAAATTTTCATATTTAACTTTCAATGTTTTTCTAAACTTCTTATCAAAAAGGAAAATTGACTAAGAAATCTAATAGAACACATATAATCTGTTTGGAGTAGCTATCAGCTTAATTAGATGAAGGGAAATACCAGAAGAAATGAGGTACTGGAAAAGGAAAAGTTGGTTTAGCAAAACCTATTACAATAAAGAGTACAGAAAAATACTAGATTCCAGAGGAAATGATCAAATAGTGCTGCCTCATTTAAGACTGTACACTCAGACCATTGTATTTGTTGCTATAAAGGATGCTGGTGTGATAAGTCATAGAATGATAGAGAATGAAACTGAAGCATATTTTCAATGAAAGAAGAGAAGCATTCCTTTTGCTTTCCAAGTTTTTACTAAATCAGTTACAGTGACAATCTACTTGTTTTAAATCCTTGTTTTGTATTATCAAGTGACATACAGACATACATACACACATGCATACATACATATTCTTAAATACATAAATGCAATCTATAGATCTTAGTGTAGGGTTGAGGTATCCTAAGCATTCTCCCTATCAATGTTGTCCTTGTTCAACTCATGCATAGGCAGTCATGTTTGTGAGTCTTTATGGGTGCAGCTTTTTGACAAAGCTAGGAGAACAATCTCACGTCAAATTCCCTGATCCTGTGATGCAATGTATAGAAATAAGTTACTAACACAAATAACAATTATAAAATATATAACATTAAAATATAATTTATAGAATAAAAATAATATATAAACAATATATACAAATATAATAAATATAAAATTTAATTAAAATACTAACACAAAATAATAATAAGTGTTTGAGAATATAACTGAGTGTTAGAGAAATTGCATAGACTATGCAAAGACTTGGGATCCGTATGTAATAGAAAATTTTAGGCTTTCTAGAGAATGCTGAACCATGTTCCCCTTTTCACTTAATAAATTGTGTCAGTAAATTCTATAATACAAAGTTCTGCATCTAAGAATAATTAAACTGTGTTCTTTCTTTTTTATCACTTTTTTATTTTAATTTTGAGATAATATAATTATATTATATATATATATTATATATATATTATATATATAATTATATATAATTTCCCTTCCCTGTCCTCCCTTAAAGCCCTCCCATATTGCATTCTTGGCTCTCTTTCAAATCAATGGCCTCTTTTTCATTAACTATTTTTATATACAGATATGCATATGTATATACATGTATTCCTAAATATAACTTGCTATTATATATATATATATATATCTATATATATATATATATAAAATGTTACTAACATGTATGTTTTTAGGGTTGTTCATTTGGTTTTGGATTACTAATTGGTGTGTTATTTTCTATAGAAGACGTTCACCCCTGCTCTCAGAATTCCTTAGTTGCCTGTAGTTCTCTGTGTAGAGTTGAGGCCTCATGGATTTACACTATTTAAAATCTATCTAAAAATCCAGTACATTGAATTGAAATGAGAAATAAGTGCATACAATGAAAGCTTATTTTATAGTAGAAGATATTTAGAAAGGAAATAAAATTTTATTTATAGTGTAAAATATGTTAGGCCTGGTGTATCACATCCAAAATGCCACTATTTGGGGTAGGCTGAGGCAGGAGGATTACTGAAACTGGAAAGCTATTCTAGGGTATAGTGAGCTCCAGGTTAACCTGGTTAACAGAGTAATTCTGCTTCTCATATAAAATGAGTAAAATGCAAATTAAGACAAATTATATTGTCACCAATGACTTAGGAATATATATATATATATATATATATTCTGTGATATATATATATATCACAGTGGATTATAAATTCCCAAGTAATAGATTGTTCTCCTGCACATGTGTTTCTTTGCCATTGACTTGTGGAAATAAATATTGGTTAATTTATATTCATAAAGATATTCAGTTACTAAGTTTTGAAAATTTTCAATTGTCAGTGTCTCCATTATATTTCTCAAGTAAGAAAAATTTACGTCAATTGCTGAGAGTACAACCATTTTCTCAAATATTTCAAGTCATACATCTCCAATAGAGATGCCTAAAGTTGTAAGTAGGCTCTTCCAGATTTGAATGAGTTTTTTCTGTCTTATCTCTTTTGTTGTAGGGTCACACATTGATCAATTCTTAATAAAATCATATAACTACTTGTAAATAGTTTTCACATATTTAAATTAAACAAAGATAGTGAAAGGAAAGCAATGAAAAATGGAACAATTTTAGGATGTTATGCCCATGATAATGATTTCTATAGACCTGTAACATACAGTCAAGCAATTTGAGAAAACTGATTTTAGCAAAAGCATGCAGAATATAAAGAAGGTATCATTTGCTCTCCCTCAAGAGTTCAGATGAGAGAAACATGTTGAAAAGGTAATAGAAAGTATTCCAGTAATTTTGAATGTCAAGTATTTTGCTATTAAAGTATTAGCAAGTATCCATCAAAGCAGTAACATGCTTCTAATAGAAAAAATATGAATGATGAAGAGTTGTTAAAACCCAATCAAAGTAGAATACTTAGTTAAAATGTCAAAATCTTGTATGGAGCTTCTTAATAAATTAAGTAGTATGTAAAAAGATAATGACATATTTTATAACTTTTTTCTATTTAAACACAATTCATTTGAAAAATACTCAGGTGATTGATCCAGAATTTAGAGCTCACAAGGTGAGACCAATATAAGCTTTCCTTTTAACATATTTTATAATTGTGTCCAAAGCAGTCTCATGTACTCAGTTCAAGAAGCAGATAGGCTTCTTATCTATTTCTGTTATTACCACAGATTTTAAAATGCACCTCACTCATCCATTATTGTTACAAATTCAGCTGGCTATTTCTTACACTGATCATTTTTCTTCAGAATTTTGGATTCTAATACACAACCTGGGAAATGTACCAGAATTTTATATGCAACGATTGCAGTGTAGTGAACAGCAAGGTTTACGAGGTAGTGAGAATCATCGATTGATACCAATAAAGTATACCAGAAATACTCTGAGTCATTGAACATTAGCTACCTGCATGTTTAAAACCCTCAAGTAATTACCAAATATCCTTCCCATTAGAAACATTTGTTTAATAAGTTTAATTGCATTACTCTCTATCAGGCCTGATAATTTACTATTAATATTAATTTTTAATTTGCTTTTCTTTTCAAGATGATTTACATTCTCATACTTAAAATGAGGTTTCTTGTTTTGCAGTAGTCACTGAAATTTTAGAACTAATATGAAACATATTTAAATCAATTTAACTCAGCCAATTTTACACAGATATTACAATGTTTTTTATCAATTCTATATATATATGTATATGCATATATATCCTATTTCAAAACTATACAACATACACTTCTCAGCAATCGCCCTTGTTACAAAATGTGAAACAGATCTCAAAGGTGGATCTTTCAATGGTAGATATTTACAGTATTATGTTTATCACCCTTTACTATGGAAAATGCTGAAGGTCAGTGTTTGATATTTGATCTAATGTATATCTTGTTTCCAGGAAAACAAAGGAGGGCAATCAGTCATGTTGTAATGAGATACAACTTAGGAAGCATTGTGCAGTTCAACAAGAAAAAAAATGACTCTTAAATCAATGTTTAAAGTATATTTGGATAACAATAGTTCTAACTTATAAATAATAAAACAAGCTGTTAAGGGGTATCTAATAAATGCCATAGGCCCAAAGGAATCAAGTATAATAGGAAAAGGGATGCAATTTGAACAAAATTAAAATCATACACTGTTGTGTATGATTCTCATAGCCAAGAAGGAGACCAAAATATAGATTATTTAATACAGAGCACTAACAAGCAAACATTAGATAATTTGTGGAAACCCATACCACTGAATGACTAAGCCTGACTAAAGCATAAGTAAGTGTAGTCTAGTTTTATTCAAGAGGAATAGTCTCTAGATAGTTAGTTACAATGAGTTTAGCTAATTACAGCAAATTGAAATTTAGATCTTCAATATGTTTATTTTACTTGACCATGGCTCTCCTTGAGGTCAAAAAGTCAATCTCAGTCTTTCAAATACTTTCATCAGTGAACATTTAGTCTGACACAGAGAAAACAAACTGTGTAAGTTTATTAAATAACTTAGAACAAACATTCATTAAATATTTACTAGGTTCCAAGTGGCTTGTTAGACTACAGAAATTCATAAGACATCTTGAATTATTAATTCTCTGTATCACAACATTAGATTTAGACTTAGACTTTACTTCTTTAAAATGACCCATATATGAAAATCAAGACTAGAAATTTATCTAAAAAATTAAGTAAGTAATGCATAAATGTGAATTGCTACCTTCACAGTGACACTCAAGGATTAGATTTGAGAATTAACTAGTACATTTATAATCCTCTAATAAAATGACACTAATTATCACTAATTGCTAGAGGCTTCACAATGAGGTTTCTGTGATTCATTTTTAACTTTTAAACAAAATTTATTTTTAATTAGCATACAAATTAACATATTTCTCAATAGTATCAATGTATACTTAGCTTTGGTTGATTTCTACCTCTAACTCATCTTTTATATTTCTAAACCCCTCATCATCTACACCTTTCAGTCCTCAGTTGTTCCCTTTCGACTTACATATTGGATGTTCTATTACCCTTCCAATCTGCTTAATTAAAGACTCTTTGTCCCCTCTCATGAACCTCTTTCTAGTTTCTTGTCCTCTACTCACAGTTACTTACACATATAAAATTGAGAAATTATAAACTAAACAGTGAATAGATAGTATTTGTCTATATTAGTCTGTGTTATCTCATTCAGTATAATGTTTTCTATTTTCAAATTTCATAGTTTCAGTTTTCCTTAGCTCTGAGTAAAATACCATTGTGTACACAGACCATGTATTTATTATCCAATCATAAATTGATGGTCATCTAAGATGATTCTATTCTTTAGCTATTGTGTATAGAGTAGCAGTGAACATTGATGTTCAAATTTCTCTGTGGGTTGGTCATGTACCCACATGATTCTTTATCTCTGTAATTTAAGTAGTATATTTGCCAAATTTAAAGTCAAGTATATAAAGGAAAAGTACATGAAATGATAATTTAAATTGCCACAACACCCCCTCAATGGTAGACTTAGAATCTCCAGTTAACTCTATTAAAGAAATAAGTGTTCATAAGAAAATATCTTAATTTTGTAATGTAAAGTACATGTTAGGACATATTCTTCTATGTTAATAAAAATGTAGATTTCACCTGCATTTCATTTTGCATTCACATATTTTGCCATGGAAGAAGATGAAGTTTTGACTCAGTTCTGTCATAGACTGTCAAATTTAATCCACTGGCTAGATTCTAACCTACTTATGTTGAAACAGTCACTTTGGATTTCAGGAATTTCAGGATTGATCAGTAACTATCTTTATGACAAAGGAATGAAACTACTCCCAAGCAAACTTGCAGTACAAATCATCTCATGTGATGATTACCCCCAAATCAGGACAATTACTATTGATGATTAAGCTGTGACCTATATCAAAAGTAATCATCTTATAGGAATCATTTTGGTTCACTCAAATCTTGACAGGATGACAAGACCTCCAGAATGCCTTGCAGAACTATAACTGAGATAATGATCAATTGGCATCATCACAGAAGACCATGGAGGTGGTGCTGTATTCAGAATCATGCCAAAATAGTAGTGTAAGAATTCAAAATATGCCAACCTTAAATATGCTTACTTGGCATAAGGCTTATTTTGAGGTGCTATTTTAAAAAAAACAACATATACTGATTAAGCTCAGAGAAGTTCCTCTTTTGTGAGAGAAATGTACAAAGACAATGAAATCCCCATATGTCAGGTTGTCCTCCAGAACCAGAAAGAGAAGGATGACTAAATCCCTAAGGCTCAGTCAAGAGGGAGGGCTTCAACTTTTAGAAA
Organism: Neotoma lepida; assembly: GCA_001675575.1. Classification (NCBI taxonomy): domain Eukaryota; kingdom Metazoa; phylum Chordata; class Mammalia; order Rodentia; family Cricetidae; genus Neotoma; species Neotoma lepida. The sequence continues at coordinate 441,528 of LZPO01115351.1, read as the reverse complement.
CAAACTAAACTACATTTGTTTTATGGTAATTTTATTGACCTTCTAGTCTCAACCACATTTACTTCACATCTTTTCATTCTCTTTTTTTCTGGTAATTCTACTCAAAGCCAATTACTTGACATTTATGTGAGTGATCACTCATTTGTCTGCATTATCAAGTAAATAAACAGGAAGTGTGATGTTAAGCTTCTGTTTTTTATCATTAATCTTTCTTTATTTGAGGGGATTTATAGCTAGAAATTCATGAAAGTAGAAGAGAAAAATATTTTTCTTTTCCTAAATGGTAAATACACATCAACATAATTTGTATAATATGTGTACCCCCTAAAAGGGCCACTTTAGTTAAACAGTGACAGTCCAGTTTGTAAAATTCTTCCATTAACTTATTCTGGATTTTTCTTCTCCCCATCTTCATATTTGGTTCTCTAAATAGTCTCCAGGCTAACAGACACCCTCCCTCCCTATGCTACCCAGGATTCATAGAGCCTGATACAAAGTATTTGCTATGGACTAGCTGTCTATTAGATGGCATAGAACCTCAAAATTACTGTAAAATGTACATGAAGGAATGTTCACTGCACCACTACCATACAATCCATAAGAATCTGATCTTTCTTCAGAATTCATGCCATACTGATGCCTGCCTGCTGTTGTGGAATATTAGTTTAAGAAGTGTTACATATTTATGCTGTGGATTATTTGTTATTGATTCAAATACATGTTGCATTATTTCTGCTGAATTTGTTTAACTTTGTAAAGCTGTACTACTGTGCCTGCTTAAAACACTTAATTGTTCTAATAAAGAGCTGAATGGCCAATAGCTAGGCAGGAGAGAGATAGGTGGGGCTGCCATGCAGAGAGAATAGAAAGGAGAAAGAGAGAGAGAGAAAGAAGGGAGGACTGAGAAAAGCAGAAGGAGAGGAGGACACCAGGGGCCAGCCACCCAGCCACATAACCAGGCACAGAGTAAGAAGGAAAGAAAGGAATATAGAATAGAGAAAGATAAAAGCCCAGAGGCAAAAGGTAGATGGGATAATTTAAGTAAAGAAAAGCTGGCTAGAAACTAGCCAAGCTAAGGCTGGATATTCATAAGAAAAATAAGTCTCCTCTCCGTGTACTTATTTGGGAGCTGAGTGGCAGGACCCCCAAAAGTAAATCATAAAAGAAACAAACAAACAAACAAAAACCAATTGTAGCCCATCCATATATGGTGCTAATAATGCTTCTAATAAATATCTTACCTCTGACTAACAATCTGCCTTCGTATCCCCTTTTGGATTCTAAACCTGAACCTTTTCCAGAGTACTTGCAGAGGAAGTGGGCACTGTCTTTGGTCAATGTTTTTTAATATCACAAGATCAAGATGATATCCATAGAATATGATCCCCCCATCATCCTCCCAAAATGAAACATGAAAACTGTAAAGTAGTTTGAGGATGAGTTTTACGTCTTGCAAAAGAATTCTAAGATTCCTAGCTATCTAATCGACAAGGAACTTCTTCCCACTCTCTTCCTACAAATTCCCTCTACCAACTTAATGATTGAAGAGGCAGATCTGAATTTATTGTTAGCCTTTGCTCTCCTTACCAGTTGACCATGCAATATATATTTCTCTTTTTGGAAAAGCAAAGTGCTATAGTATTTGTTTATATTTTTTCTGGGCAGCAAGCCCTTTCATGATAGTATTTCTGTAATGAAAACATGAGTAATTATTTGTTGATATTAAGGATAGAAATTCTGATCAGAGTGCTATAGTTTAGAATATCAATTTCCATGTAACAATTGTTTATCATAACCATTGCCAAAGCTTTTAAAATATATTTTTACTCAGATTTAGAGGTCATTAACTGAATCGCAACAATTACTGCCAACATTTGCTAGAAAAAAATAATAAAAGAAATGCAAAATTTCCCAATCTGTGACAATAGAAAGATCCCATATGCAAAAGACTGGGTCTGTAACTATGCCTAACACTATTGTACAGCCAAAGACCTGGGAATAATGCATTTAATACATATTAAAGTCCTATGCAAATAAACCTACAAATGCTTTCCTCTTTACTACTGCTTTGAATAAAATATAGTTTCAAGCCTTTTAAAAGATTGACTTATTTTGCTTAAGGTTTTATGTCTATTGTTTCTTGTACTTTCAGAACAGGAATAGAGCTGTAATGAATATGGATGATTTTATTTCCGAATGCCCTCAATACTATGCCACACACAGAGTGAAAACATCTGTTTCTTAGAGATATAATGACAGATTTTGATGTTCCAAAGTGAGACGATGGACTCAATGAGGGATTAGAAATTTTTGATGTGAGATTTAGAGTTTTTAGCAAGGATAAAGAAAAGAGATGGGGTGTGATAATTTAGTCCTCACATTTTTTGTCAAAGATCAAAGAATAACTTTTTGAAATACAATAATCTAAATTGAACAGTTCAATCAGAACCTTACAGAAAAATACTTGAAAATAATATTTAGAGTATCAAAGTTATTTTTTAAAATAAAAGTCTACATTGATTATTTTGGTAGAGACATCATATAATCATTTGAATTTAGGGCTAAGAACTAGTTTGTTATCTGCAACAATTATTTTCCTATGTTAAAAATACTGGGGTATGACTTGGAAAGGAGCATTTTAAAATCTCTATTAACAATTACATGTATTAGTAAATACTGTTATATTTTATTCTGGAAAAGTAGAAGTCATGTCCTTTTGAATTAAGGAAGTTCAATTAAATGCTCAAGAAAATTTGGAAACCAAATTGAACAAGTGTGCTAAGTATTTAGTAAAAGTGAAGATGACATTGTGCCCAAAGCTGAGAAGTTACAAAAAAAATGGCTACTTCATCAGCATGAAGGCTCAGTTCAGGTATATTATTACACCTTCATACACGAAGAGATTGCAGAGAACTCTGTGGAAGAAAGTTACACAAAGGTTAACAGATGACTTGCACTGATAAAGTCAATTTGAAGCAGAAGTTCTACCAAAAATTTTGTGTTTTAATTTGGAAGAAAAAGATAAACAATTAGTAGGAACCATGTGGTGATGTCAGGGTAGATAAGGTAATAGGCAAAGAACAACTTTTTATTTTAAATATATTTTTTCTTGTCAAATATCACTCTTAAAAGTTTTGACAAAAAAGATTGTGATAGCTGGAAAGAAACAAACTGTGTGGTGATATTTTGTGTATGCTCTAACAAATAAAGTTTGCCTGAAGATCAAAGGGCAAAGCCAAGCACTAGTTAGCCAAAGAGGTCAGGAAGTGGTGTCACACACCTTTTAATCCCAACACTTGGGATCTCATGCCTTTGCTCCCAGTACTTGAGAGGCACGCACGCCTTGAATCCCAGCACTATGGAGGTGGAAAGAGGATATGATATGGCTGGGCAGAGAAAAGGAATATAAGAGGGGGGAGGAGACAGGTGCTCAGTCCTTTTTGCTGAAGAGTTGATGAGAGGAGAGTTGGCTGTGGCTTGCTCCTTTTTCTTTCCAATCTTTCAGCATTTACCCTGACATCTGGCTCCAGGTTTTTATTAAGACCAATTAGGAATCATAATACAAAACTGCTAAATATTTCAGAAGTTAAGAGGAAAAAATGATAGAGTAAAAAGGCACTCAGAAGCATACTGTGGTTACAAAGGCGGTGTCTGTTTTCATATAGTAGGTTTTAAAGTAACCGAAAAATTTAGTGGGAGGGAATTGTAAAAAGAATATAAAAATGTTGAAAGTGTTTGGACAGTTATTTAAGGTTTGAGATAGAAAGTTAGCAACAATAGAGCATCATGGTTTGTGAACAATATCTGGAATCCAACTCAAGCTTAATACTGTTAATATGCACTGAATTAAATCTTTGCTACAATTTCATAGTAATGTTCCTTCAGATATGATCTGACAAGAATATCAGAAGGAAAGGTACTCTACACATGGAAACTGATAGTGAATAAAGGACAATGATGAAATAAGAGGATAACATCAAACAGAAGGATGTTTGTAAAATAGGCAAAATGGAGAATAGAGATTTTAGAGAATCAAATGAGAGGAAAGCTCAAGTTAACTACAGGGTATAATGCAATAAAAATAACAAAGATAAGAAAATAAAAAGTGAGTACTCTGTCCAAAACCATGGTACCCTTTAATCATGTTAAAATCAAATCTAGAAAGTACACATGCACACATATAGGGAATAAATAATCAAAATGTTAAAAGGTAAAAATATGACACAAAATGTTTACCTGTAGCGATGACTACATTAACAGTTTGATATTCAACATCATGTTCAAGCATGTTTTGAAGAAGTACAAGATGAGTATGGAAAGCGAATTCCAGTGGATGGAAAAATTCTGCAAATTGTTGGCTCTTTTAGTCCTGTGATCACATTTTCAGTTACTGTTATATTTAATAAAAACAAAAATAGTTCATAGAAAAATAAATTATGATCCTGCAAAATGCTTCAGAGTGTTTGCAATAGTATGTTCTTAGAAATTCCTATCTAAGAAATGTGTGCAGTATGAGAGTAAGCAGGTTCCTTGGATAATAATGCCAAATAACTAAACCCTTTAGTGTTAATTTTCTCACAGCACTAGTAGAACTAACACAAAATTTTAATGATGAATACTAGTAAAATAAATAGAAAAAAAGGCACTCATAATTATTGTAGCTTTAGTCTCACGCATTTGTCATGTAATAATAGCATAAAATAGTCATACATTAAAATAATCCTTCAGTAAAGGCAAGTTATATAGACACATATTTTCAGAAGCATAGCATATGATTTGATTGCATTTGGAAAAAAGTGTATAAAATATATCAAGGTCCCATTCTTTATTCAAATCCCAAAATTAAACTTTCAGGTGAAGATCTGAAGTGAAGAAAAATCTTCCAAATCTGCCTGGCTTGCTGAGCTGAAAAGAAAGTACCTTGGAGACACCAGCAAAATGAATAGTTCAATACATAATCGCTCTAACATTGTTGTCACTCAACCCCTTTGTCTTCACTCAACCTGGGAGCAAATGAGTACACAAATGACAGGAATGAGAAAGAAGATAGGCAGATGACAAAGAAGGCCTTTCACTTGTGCTCTGATTATAGTTGCTCTCTGTTATCCTGGAAGTTAGTCAGAAAGGAACCACTTTGTAAATTCACCTCAGGCAGATATAAAGAAATCAGAAACATATTCCTTTGAGAATTTCAGTCAGTTCTGTTTCTGCCATCTTCAGTTTAGCACTTTGGTGAACATAAACTCTAACAAGTCAGGCCATTTGTGTAAAGCCTCAGGGCAGTTTAGACACAGACTTTTTTTTTTTTCTCAAAAATCTCTATGTGAAAAATTCCATGTAAGGAAGAAAAAACAGCAGTTTAAATCTAACAACCAGTGAGTGCTTATACAAAGGAAGGTTTTAAATTACTGACCAAGCAGGTTACAAGAAATTGTATTTCTTTCATTTAATTGAAAAAAGTAGTGCTCCTATTTATTCAATAAGAGTGGCTGTGTTTTGAAATGCATTTTCCTCTTAATTAGTTATTAGCTACCTGAATATCAACTAGCTAAAAATGAATGAACTGTGGAATGTGGCATTTGCTTTTATTATGCTGTTTGAATGTCACTGGATTATCTGTGAATTATCATATTTAAGAATTGACACAAAGACTGTCTCTAACTTAAACCTCTATTTGATATATAAAAAGAAGTCCCATTTAGTGAGGTCTCTTAATGCACTTAAATTTAAAACCTAAGAAAGTCATTGAAAATTCTTTTTCTCTTTCATATTTTAGGAACTAGAAGACAATAAAGCATTCGGGGAGGCACTATATTCTTAGCTAAGATAATGTATTGTTCTTAATTTTTATGAATGTGGTATCCGAATTAAATTGAACATAAAAGATATAGTTTAGAATTCATTAAAAATCTAAATAGGTGAAGTTCAGGGGTGCAAGAGATTAATTAATCTTTTATGGAAGCATTTGCAATAAATTCAAAGTTAATGAATATTCTGACACTTAATATATTTGAGGTTTATAGCTTCTCAAATTTAACATCCAAAATACCCTTCAAAATGCATACATAAATGCAATGGACCTAAAACAAAGGACATCAGAGGACAGATCTCACTTCCATGTTGTTTGCTAACCATATATCAAGATATGTATAATAGACTAGTGAAACAGCTTGATTTATGCATTTCTGGTCTAATAATGAACAGAAATATTTCAAACATTTTTTATTATTTAAAAATTAAAAAACTTCATTATAAAGAACTTCAAAAAAATTATCCACTACCAACCAATTTTAATATAATTTTCTCTCTGTCTCTGTGTGGAGGTGGGTAGGGGTGTGTCTGTATGTGTGTCTGTATGTGGGTATGTGTACATGATTGCATTGTTGAGTTGTTAACAGAGCCTAGAGGCTTCACACTTTCTGGAGCTATAGTTAATGGCAGTTTGGAGCCACTTGACTTGGTAGCTGAGAACTCAACTCTGGTCCTCTGTAAGAGCCATATGAACTATTAACTGCTGAGCCATCTCTCTAGCCTCAGAAATATTTTTAAATCATTATTATATGAATTCCATTAAAATGTTATCATATGGACATATTAAATGCAATTACTGAAATTCAATTAAAGTATTGCTTAATATATGAATAGTTTGTTTTTTCCATTAATACCAAACTTTTGCCAGTTGTCATTTGAAAGGTTTCAGGAAAGAAACTGCCCAGATTCAAACACTGGCTCTTGTCTTGTGAGCCAATACCCTTATACTAGTCACTAAAACTCTTTGTAACACTGCTTCCTCAGCTGTAAAAGGGATTATAAGTTTGATTTTTATATTTATATAGGAATGTCTCTATACATATATATGTGTACAGATTCATATATACACTGTACTTGCTTATATACATTTATACACACACATACACATTTATATGTATACACACATATAATGATTGGAAATAAATCAGTATATTAACAGGTTACTCTATCATTCTTATTTTGTTGGGAAAGCTAATAAAAAATAGGCCAAACATTCATAATTATCCATTTTTAAGATTGTGCATTGTTTTTTTTTAACCAAACTTCGTTATTGTTTTCTCATTCCTATTGACCCCATCCTATCCTTGGCCTGACCCGAATACTTAGAAATCACTAAAAAAGTGAGATATATCCCCATCACCAACTCATGCCAATCAACTGACACAACATTGTTTTTCTTGGAGTGTACTGAATATGTTTCTTGTTTGCCCAGCTTCCTCTTAAGAGTCTGCTTATAGAGTCTACTTATCTCTATTGGCCTCATCTAACCCAGTAAAAGGACAAACAATTCTGTTTGTTTGACAGTAGAGACTGTGTAGATTTCCAAGGCTATGCAGATTTCTACCAGTCTTTCCTTTGAATAACTTTTTTTCGTTTTTAAGTTCCTATTTGTTTTACATGACAAAATATCCTTTACAAACACACTTAACTAGTCTTTAAAATCAAAATTTAAAATAAATGATCAATGGGCTTACTTTCAAATTCACAAGAATTGTTGAGAACATTGGCATACCCCAAACCTGTAAACTTTTAAAAGCTTCCACTTTCTATCTCCTGTAACACTTCTCTCCTTTGTAGCCAGTGACATTTCATTAACTACTATATTTGGTTTTGTGTATTAAATGGGCAACACTATTATTCTTTTTATTGACTTTGGTCTTCTGAGAGGAGTTAGTTTCAAAATTTCAACACTCCAAGGTCATAGTGATCTTAAAGACAGTTCATAAAGACATTTGACAACTCTCTGGAAAGTATATTGATTTATAACTCTGATGCTGTTATTTTTACTTATTCCTTTAAACATTAATGCTAATTCACTTTGACATTCTAGTAAAATTCCATTTTTAGGAAGTTCTCATACTTGATAAAAACATGTAAGGGCATGTGACGTCATGGATAACTTTATGACCATCTTTTGGTAAGTTGTTCTTCAAATGTCAAATTTGACCCATGAAACTGCAATGTAATAGTTCGTTGTAAAGATTATATATATTTAATTTATTAGTAGAAACAGTCACATGTTGGTGCCTCGAAGAAATAGTTGTTAATGGCTTAATGAAATATCATTTACCAGCAGTTTAATGTTAATATTATTCATTCAATCAGAAAACACGGTAAGAAATCCAAGGTATAATGCTAGGAAGGTTGTCATCTAACAGAAAAGTTATTTAATATTAGTGGTCATACTATTTAAGTAGAGAGGGAATTAAAATTTAGTAGCATGTGTAAATTAGTTTTTTTATTTTGTTTTATGAATTCTGGAAAGCTAACATTACATAAAAGACTTAACTTTTATATCTATCTCAGAATTGAAACTTTTCACATTAAATGATGATATTCTACAGATTAGTTTTTCAAAGAGTAATATTTTGTTGATTATCCATAAGTAGGTTAAATTTAATTTTCTTCTATTTGATGCCACCAGAGAGAGAGGTTCCTGATTCATAGTCATAAATTTTCTGTGAGCTCTGCTAAAATGAGAATCGACACAAAATTACTCCATTTATTGCTAAAATTTATCATACAAAACCTATGTTACCAAGACATTCACAAACTAATGTTGCCAACAGTACGTTGTTTTTGTAACAGTGAGAAAATAAAGTATTGTTGAAAAACAAAATAAGACCTGGAAATTGGATCTAGAACTATGCAAATAATTCAGAATATTGGGACAGCTCAAAATGAAGCTCTTTGAAGCAGAACTATAATATACGTCATATTAAATACTTACAGTTTTAACTCCAGAGAGCAAAAGCTGAGGTTAAGCAATTTAAATAAAAAATACAGCATATATTAAAATATTGTTTAAAAACTACAATCTTACCTTTCCTGCCTTTCTCCCTTCAGATCTCCGCTGATTTCGGATAAAATGGAAGCAAGGGAAGGAGAACAAAACAAAAACAAAGACAAACATAAGCTCAAATTTGATTACTTGCATACACATTTTAATTTTTACAAAAGCATGTCAATATTCCCAGTGCAATAGTACCCAGTTTTGCTCTGCTCTCAGTGACAGTATGAGCAAGTAAATATAACAGCACTATAAATTTCATGTAGCAAAATGAACAACCATGTAAAACACTATGATTGGTTTTAAAAACTTCATTTAACCTACATAGGAAATAGCCAAAAAATACACCCTTTCCATTAGATGTTCTCATTTGATATCACATACATCTCATCAAATTTTGAATGACCAGATATTTATATGGTATATGAACCTATTTCTTATTTAAAACAGGATGAACTAGGTTTATTGGAAATTCTTGAATTAAAAACCAAAGTACAGAATATTTATATGACATTATGACACTATTTCTAAATGTTAAGTCAATAACTTCGGTGGTTTTTAAGGTCTTAGCAGGCCTTACCTTTTTGTAGGAGAAAATGGGGAGTGGGTTGGGAAGGGGAGGCTGAAGGGGCAGGAGGAGGGAAGAAGGGGGATCTTTAATTGGTATGTAAAATGAATAAAAATATTTTCTTAAGAAAAAAGGGGTATCTTAATTTAATTCAGTTCAGCTAATTGTTTAAAACTATCATGATGGACTAAGGGTTTAATTGAATTAATTTTTTTTCTTTGTAATGTCCCTGAGGAGGCATGTTAATTAACACTTTAAGACTCAAGAAAATTTTAGAACATTCACTTTTATAGATTTATTCTGAATTTTAAAGGATAATGATACTACATAACAAATGAATTAAATGTCTATATTTCTAAGTAATTATAATCTCCAAAGTCCCTTTTTCTCTACTTTTGTCTTGGTTCCCTGTCCATTGTACAATACTGCAAAGTTCCTCAGAGAACCTGTTAGGAAGCAAACAATTACAGAAAGTTGGATACAGGAAGTATAAATACAGAAAGGAGTACATTCAATATTATGAGAGAGAAATGATAGTCTACATTTTTCATACAATGGCCTATTACCAGTCTCAGAGAAATCTGAAATAGGCATTCATTAAGCCATGCTACAGATGATAAATTGAAATAAATTCTTAAATTGAGTTCCTCAAAAAGTAACCACCACATTTAAGAATTACATATGCCAGGCACGTCTTTAATCCCAGCACTCGGGACTGTCTCTTATACACATCTAGATGTGTATAAGAGACAGCTTACACACTATATATTTTAGTCAAGTTGTTACTTAAAATTTTGTAGTACATGCACTGATATTAATTTAAGGAAAAGTCAATTTTAGAATATTCTTATTCCTCAAAATGAATCTTCATATAATTTATCTCCTCCTCTAGCACTATGAACCAGCATCACTAGATATGCTTTAAAAATCTACATTACTTTGATGAACAAAATTCTCAGTGGTGATGTAAAGATATTTCCCCATTTGCTTTCACTATAATTTCTCTTGATGCTTTAAATATCCACTAAACAACTTCTTATCTTTATAAATTTCAAAGTTTGGAGCATGGCATATTAATTAAATCATTTTATATTTAATAGTTGAACCTGAGTCTTTAATTTAGTATAATGATTTAAAGTTTCTGTTATAATTATACATTTTAATGAATGCATTTACTTCTTGTGTCTAATAATATTCTATTTTAAAAATTCATTGTGTTTCATTAAACATTTGTTCATTGAATCTGAATTAGTTCATCTCTAGATATAGTTGTAAGGAATAATATAATTATGTAAACATATAGCAATAAAGGTGCTGTGTGTGCATATAAGTGATGGTATGAATGAGAAATGTCCCTCATCTGCTCAGGTATTTGAATACTTAGTTCTCTGGTGAAAGCACAGTTTGTGGAGGTGATGTAGTCTTGCTAGACAAAATATATCACTAGGAACAGGCTTTGAGAGTTCATAGCCTTGACCCACTTCCACTTTACTCACTCGTCTTCACTTTTGCAGTTGAAGATGTGATTCCCCTGCTTCCTGTTCCTGCTGCAATGCATGTTAATTATCATTATTCTACCCCACCGTGATGGACTCTTCCATCCTTGAACTCATAAGCCAAAATAAACTCTTTCTTCTGTGAGTTATTTTAGTCATGGTGTTTTATTATAGCAACAAAAATTTAATAAATGCAATATGGTTTTCAAATATATGTATAACTTGAAGTACAAATATTAGCCATATAATAATTCTGTTTAACTGAGGAATTTCCTGATTGTTCCACAGCAGTTTCTATAATTTACATTGCTTCCAATAGTGTATGAAGTTTACCTGTTCTCCACTATCTTGGAATTTAATTTTAATTATTACCTTTTTAATTATTTCTGCACAAATATTTAAATACCTTGCACTAATGATAAAATTTGCTCTAAGTTATGCATCATGACTATTCTTTGATATTGATGGCATGATTATATGCTACTAAGCTACTCATACTTTGACTAGATTGAAATGTAATTTATTTTCTCATATAGATTTTTGCATTATTTGAAACAAACATTTAAGTAATAAACTCATGTTGAAGCAAACAACGCTTCTAAAATTACTATCTTATTATTTTCTATTATGGAAGAGGAGCTCTAGAAGGCCCATAAGTTACTGAGGAATAATTTGCTTTGAGTAGTTGCTGGGAGAGGGAAAATAATCCTTTCTTGAGTGTTTCCACCAATAGGATTGGCATGCTGCAGTGGATGGCCCTACACCCATGCACATGCTCAACAGCATCAATTGCACATAATAGAGTACAAAAACAAGTACGTAAATAATTAAAGACACGAAACTAGTAAGGGAACATGTTGGAAACTTATGAAAGGAGTTGAAGGGGGAAATATGCAGTAGACATGATCAAATTCATTATATGCATTAAGAAATTCAAGAGTACTTCCTACTTTCTCTTCTATCATGTTCAGTGTAGCTGGATTTATGTTGAGGTCTTTGATCCATTTGGACTTGAGTTTTGTGCATGGTGACAGATATGAATCTATTTGCAATCTTCTACATGTTGACATCCAGTTATGCAAGCACCATTTGTTGAAGATGCTTTCTTTTTTCCATTGTACTGTTTTGGCTTCTTTGTCAAAAATCAGTTGTTCATACATGTGTGGGTTAATGTCAGGGTCTTCAATTCGATTCCATTGGTCCACATGTCTGTTTTTATGCCAGTACCAAGCTGTTTTTATTACTATGGCTCTATAGTAGAGTTTGAAGTCAGGGATCGTGATGCCTCCAGAGGTTGCTTTATTGTACAGGGTATTTTAGCTATCCTGGGTTTTTTGTTGTTCCATATGAAGTTGAGTATTGTTCTTTCCAAGTCTGTGAAGAATTGTGTTGGGATTTTGATGGGGATTGCATTGAATCTGTAGATTGTTTTTGGTAAGATTGCCATTTTTGCTATGTTAATCCTACCTATCCAAGAGCACGGGAGATTTTTCCATTTTCTAAAATCTTCTCCAATTTCTATCTTCAGCGACTTAAAGTTCTTATCATACAGGTCCTTCACTTCCTTAGTTAGAGTTACCCCAAGGTACTTTATATTATTTCTGGTTATTGTAAATGTTGATGTTTCTTTGATTGCTTTCTCAGCCCTTTTATCATTTGTATATAGGAGGGCTACTGATTTTTTTGAGATAATCTTGTATCCTGCCACTTTACTGAATGAGTTTATCAGCTGTAGGAGTTCCCTGGTAGAGTTTTTGGGGTCNCTTATGTATACTATCATATCGTCTGCAAATAGTGAAAGTTTAACTTCTTCCTTTCCAATTTGTATTCCTTTGATCTCCTTTTGTTGTCTTATTGCTCTAGCTAGAACTTCAAGTACTATATTGAATAGATATAGGGAGAGTGGGAAGCCTTGTGTTGTTCCTGATTTTAGTGGAATCGCTTTGAGTTTCTCTCTGTTTAATTTGATGGTGGCTGTTGGTTTGCTGTAAATTGCCTTTATTATGTTTAGGTATGTTCCTTGTATTCCTGATCTCTCCAAGACCTTTATCATGAAGGGGTGCTGGATTTTGTCAAAGCTTTTTTCAGCATCTAATGAGATGATCATGTGGTCTTTTTCTTTCAGTTTGTTTATATGGTGTATTACATTGACAGATTTTCTTGTGTTAAACCATCCTTGCATCCCTGGGATGAAGCCTACTTGGTCATATTGGATAATTTTCTTGATGTGTTCTTGGATTCGGTTTGCCAATATTTTAAAGAAATTCTCAAAGAATAAATGCAAATTATTATCTATTAAAATCTAAAGTACTATATATCACAGTAAACAAATCCTAGAGAGAAAACTTTAGAGTGGCAGACCAATGAGTTATCCAACTCGAGGCCCTTGCTGGAGAGAGAGTCCATTCTCTATGCTATTTGGATGGCAGATGGCCAGGACCCAAAGGCTGGATAGCTCAGAGACCCAGGATAGAATCAAACACATCTGGCCAAAAAAAATGAGTGAAATGATTTCTAATTATATTTTACTATACTCATAGATTAGAGTCTAGTCTGATCATCATCAGGAGGTTTCACCAAGCAACTGGTGAAAACAGATGAATAGACCCATAGACAAACATTAGGTGGAGCTCAAGGAACCCCTGGAAGAAAGGGAGTAAGGAATGTAGGAGTCTAGGACACCAGGAGGAAACAAGCCCTAAAAATTAACTGATCAGGCCTGATAGGGTTTCACAGAGACTGAAGAGGGAACCACAGACCCTGTATGGATCTGCACTAGATCCTCTACATATATGTTATAGTTGTGTAGCTTGGTCTTCTTGTGGGACTCCTAACAATGGGAGCAGGTGCTGTCTTTGACTCTTGAGTGCTTTTGGGACCCCTTTCCTCATAGTGATTTGCCTCATCCAGCCTTCATATGAGGGTATGTGCCTAGTCTTGTTATGATTTGATATAGCATGTTTGTTTGCTATCCCTGGGAGGCCTGCTCTTTTCTGAAGGGAAATGGAGAAGAAGTGAATCTGTGAGAGAAGGGAGGTATGTGTATGGGGGGGCTGGAAGGAGTGCAGGGAGGGGGAATTGCAGTTGGGATGCAATGAATGAGAGAAGAAACAAAAGAGGGAATGGGCAGTCATGGAATAATGACACAAGAGTTGCTTGGCACTAGATTAAATGAATCTACTATGATGTTTCATGGATATTCCACGTTTTAATAGGAGTATTTTATAAAGTACTAATGTAAAGTAAAATTAAATAATCGAGCATTTTCAAAGCAGATCTAATCTAACGAACCTAAACAAGAACAAAATTTTCTTAATATGGCCTATGAGTAAATTATTATAGATAATAACAAAATACCAGCTTCTCACTAGGAACCATAGATGATTTAGAATATACTTTAGTCACACTTAATCCTTTTGGTTTATTTTAAACTCCAGTCTTGTCTTGAAATATTCTTATTCTATGACAATAACAAAAGTAATGTGACAGTTACATCTGTTTGCTGAAAATACTGCATGTCAGATGAAACACTGCTTTCATTTTTAATTGTTTGCATAAAGATTTTTTTCTGTTTGTTTATTACCAAGATGTATGCAATTGTCTCTGATATCACTTTAAATTACAGATCATCTAAACATGTTAACTTGTTAAATGGGAAAAATCCAGCTGAGGGTGATGCATTGTCTATTCAAGTTTGTAGATGTTTGCAAAACAAACATAAAAGCAATAAAGTGATTATGAAAATGAGCAAAAGAATACAAATGATCTTTCTTATTTTCTAGAAAAAAGATCATGGTTGCAAAATGCAATCAGATTGCTTAGTTTTGTGGTTTTTCCACTTTCATATTAGATGAAACAATGATAAACTATATCTATAACAAAAATTTAAATGAAAGGTATCAAGTCTCAGGTAAAAAGGTCTTTGAAAACACTACTATTAGTTCATAAGTAGCATATGTCTCAAGTGAAAGCTAAAAGCTAAGATAATTTCATGTAAATACCAGTTAAAGTATAGTATTTTGATATTGGTTTTAACCTAGATCATTTCCTGTGTAGAAACACATTATCTTCATGGACATTACACAGATTTACAGAGTACTCTGTTGCCTGTAATACAGTATATATAACTTGGATATGAATATATGTTTATTTAAGGTGTAGTATATTGTTATAATAAGATAAATTATATGATGTATGTGATTTCATTTATTCATTAAAATTTGTGAATAGGTTAAGATTTTCTAATTTCTGTATTAGTGTTACTTCATTTACTAACTAAGAAATATCTCTGATAAAGTGCTCAAAAATATATTTGTACATGGTAGTATTTAAACAGATTTTATTGTTAGTCAAATGCTGTTGTATTTTTCCTGGTGAAATTCTAAAATCTACAATTGCATTAGTTACTAGGAGATTATCCTATGTATAAAGAAAAGCAAAGATCAACAGTGTCTCCCACTTTCATGTACAAAGTCCAGCCAAAGCTAGTTAGATATGCACTGATTCATTTATCAGGCTAGTTAGGGAGTTATAAATACAGGACACATATACATGCTCAATGAAGTTATTAAAATTTATTTTAATTTTTTAACTCACAAGGAATACCAGTATTCAAACTTCCAAGTTGATGCAACTTTAAGTTAATTGGTTAATTAATTTACTTTTCATATATCTTCTTATGTATATTAGTAGTGAAGTGCTTGAATATCATTCAAGCATTTGCACAAACCCATAAACCTGATAGTTGCAAAAGCATATCATGCTTCTCAGATATCACAATTTTGCTAATATATTTATTTTCTTCCAGAGACATAATAAAAATGGCAGTTTTCCAAGCCTATGTTAACAGTGTAAATAAAATATCAAGATAAACATGATTTGTTAATGACATAAGAAAAACTATGAAAACCTGTAGCTAGAGCATTTTGCCACAGATCAATGCCATCAGTTGGTAATTTCATCACTGTTTTATTTTATTTATTTATTTATTTATTTATTTATTTATTTATTTATTTATTTATTTATTTATTTATTGGTTTTTTGAGACAGGGTTTCTCTGTGTAGCTTTGGTGCCTTTACTGGAACTCACTCGGTAGCCCAGGCTGGCCTGGAACTCACAGAGATCCGCCTGCCTTTGCCTCCCAAGTGCTGGGATTAAAGGCGTGTGCCGCCACCGCCCGGCTCATCACTGTTTTAAATATGTAAGCCATTGTCCATTGTTGGTTTTTGCACAAAAAACTGACTTACTTTACCCATGCTTGGCTTAAGTTATTTTAGAAAATATGGACCTCTTTTCATCATCTGTAATTAAATATAAGAACAGAAACCAAAGGAAACAGCAAAAACCAAAACCAGGATTTAATACTGAAGGATGTGGAGCTTTCAGTGAGGCAATTGGTATCATTCATATCCACTTAGAAGGTATTGATAATCTCCCAAAGATTCTTTATGCCTTATCTTAAAATATGCTTTCCTTGGACTGTACAGTACAATTATTACTGAGTACAGTAATAATTGAAAAGAGTTCTTCATGCATAGTAACAACTAATTGAGAACTAAACATGGATCAGGTATTATACCAAATAAAGTCTTACACATCAATCGTACTAAATTCTCTAATTACTCCTTTGTGTTTGGAGATGTTACTATTCTGTTTTACAGATGAGTTCATTGAACCATACTATGCTAGGTTATTAAATAGCATAAAGAGGTTAAGTCTCATGCTCATGATGACAAAGTTAAAGTTATACAGATTATATTAAAATGAAAATCCATGTCATTTCAAAGCTTTCTATAATGATAACATTAAAGTAACTTTAAAGTTGTTGTTCCTCATAATTCTAATAGTCATTTATTTAAATTTTAAATATAAATTTCAGGTAAAGAATATTTTTCTACATTAACCAAATTTATAAAAATAATTTACTCGTATTATTAATTAATTACTTTAGTTTTTTTGAAACAGCATCTGTGTATGTAGTGTTGGTCAGTGAAATGAATTATGGAATGTTTGCAGTCTTTCTACATAAAATTCAAATTATTAGAATGAAAGGAACATAATCTCTCTTTTACACAAATTCAAATTCTGCTGTTATGTTACTGTATGTATATTTGTTTCCCTTAACAGCTCAAGGAATTGAAATTAGCTGGTCCTGATTGCTTTAAAACTCCCATTTCTTTGACAAAAGATTTTGCCAGTACAAGTTTAAGTTGCTCTTTTGACTCTCACAGAAATCATTAAACTACCTAAGGAGGTATTTCATTTTTACATTACACATATTTTTTGCTTGAAATAAATTTATTTTCTAAATATCTTCCATTTATATTTTCAAATAATTTTTAGATTATAAATTATATAATTATTTCATTGCAATAAGTAGAGCATGGGATTCTTAATTGCAGAGTTGTGGGTTTGAGGCCCACGTTGGATGCCAAATGCAGTCGAAAATTTTCTCTGGTCCCTCCCAGCCCTGTGTTCCCACAGCCACTTATAAAATAATCATTCAGAGGCTTAATATTATATACAAATTGCATGGCCTGTATCAGGCCTCTTGCTAGCTAGCTCTTACATCTTAAATGAACCCATTTCTATTAATCTATGTTTTGTCATGTGTTCCATGGCTTTACTGGTCTGCTGGCATGTTGCTCCTTGGGCGGCAGGCTGGCGTCTCTCCTGACTCCGCCTTTCTCTTTCCTGTCTCTTTCCTTGAATTTCCCGCCTGCCTCTAAGATGTCCTGCCATAGGCCAAAGCAGCTTATTTATTAACCAATGGGAACAATATATATTCACAACATACAGACAGACATACCCCAGCATTTGGTCCTCCTTCTTTTTTTCTTCCTTCAACCTATCTCATGAACTCCCTTGCTATGACTCAAATTCATTGACTCTTTTTCTTTATTTTTATTATATATATAATATTATATATATAATATAATACTTAATATATTATAATATATAATATATAATATATTTATATATAATATAATATTATATATTATAATATGTATTATAACATACGTATTATTTTATGTTATATATATATTTGCAGATATTTTTAGAAAATGATTTTTCTTTTGAGACATGATTGTCAGGGGTATTACACTAAATGAATAAGATAATTGATGTTGTTATGAAATTAATACTGTAAATAAACTTTCATATATAACATCATAATGAGGAAAAGTTACAAGAATACTTATTACACTGTAAAAACTGCTAAGCTCATCTTCTTTGATCAAGGGATTCTTTGTTAAACTGGGTTTGACTCATTATGCAGCCATGGCAAGATCAGAATTCACTAAGTAGACCAGGCTGGCCTCAAACTCATAGAGATCCACTTGCCTCTATCTTGGAGTGCTCACATTGAAGACTATGCAACTAATAATATTTTAAATTACAATTATATTAGCACAAAGAACTCTCAATTCATATTTCTGAAATAAGAACTGGTTATATTATCTGTGACAATATTATCTGTATTAAATCACACTCTTGCTTATGGCTGTATTTTAAAAAAAGTGAAAGATGGGCCCATTTCAAGGTTCATTGTGAGAATTTTTTTTTGTTGTTCAGAAATATTTTGGTGTAGAGATGTATTTCAAGCAAGTACAATGCTGACTTTCTCTGTATATTATCCCACTACCCAGGCTTTCAAACAAATTTTTCAAAAAAGTTGACCCCCAGTTTCCCTTTGTTCCCATTTTTGCTTATGAAAGAATAAAACATAAAGACAGCTTTTAACTGGTACAGTTTTGGTCTATAGATCTTATTAAAGGTCTAGAGTTACAAACCAATGCTGCTATATTCAGCAATATTGATAATAAAATATCCACCTGGAACAAACTCAGGTATCCTATATATTATATTAAGCAAAATATACCTTTGAATATGAGGGGACATGTTTTTATATATGTCTCATTTATATTAATTTATTTTGTACTTACAGTACACTCATTTGTATTAAAAATCTCCACTTTCTAAATTTGCACACAATTGATAACAATGATACTGTCGCTGAAATTATGACCTATACCTGGAATTCTAAATTCAACTCAATGAACAGGCAAAACCTCTATGAATAAAAAGGGAGTAAGTTTTTATCAATAAACTACAGAATTTGTGAATTGAAATATTGCTATATAAAAAACTATAATCGTTACTTTTACTTTTATGGTATTCATATAGAATTCTAACTTTAAAAGAAAAATAATGCTTCTGAAATGTCTTCCCTAAAATGTACAATAAGTACCTTTAGAGACATCTTAAAATTTCGAAAAAATTTATTGTCCTTTATCATTAAAGCAACTCATGGGAAAATGAAGTCTTTTAGTATCTTTTGATGCCTAGTATTGTGGTGGTATTTTAATCTATGTTCCCCAATAAAATATATCGAAAGATCAGAGGAACAAGGTCAGCCGCTAGCCTTGCAAAATTAGCACACGCCCTTAATCCTATCACTTAGCAAGCAGGGATCCCTGTGAGTTCTAGGTCACACTAGGAATGTGGAGACACACGCCTTTAATCCCAGCATCAACCATAGAATTCTGGAGGTCTATACAGACAGGCAGGAAGTGACAGAAGTGGGCCATAGTGGAAGCAGCGGCGGCAGTCTAGGGTGAGTCTGGTAGCTGTTCCTAATTCCTCTGATCTCTGTCAGACTTTCACCCCATCTCTGTCTTTGTGTTTTATTTAACAAGAGTATTTAGATAAATTTTATTGGGGAACATAGATTAAAATACCACCACATTGTATCTTAATGAAGTTATGATTTATTTGATTATGAAATACTATTCCCTTCGATACTGTGAGTAACAAAAATTAACTCTTCTAAGGCTCACTTAAAAAAATCACAGTTGTTTCCAAACATGAATGATGGCAATAGGAAAATGTAAGTGATTTAGAGAGACAAGCACATTAGTTATTTATGTTATGAATTCATTCACCTAAATAAAATGGTGTGATATCTTTTGTATTCTATGTCTTGTTTTGTAAAATATACATTATGCTGTGCACATATATGCATGTATGTATGTTTAAGTGACAAAACTATCAAGTTAGTTTTGAACATACCCTGTGTTTAAAAGTTGCATTGAGAACATACAGTCATACTTGAATAATGCCCAACTGTGCATTACTTATATTTCTTCTAGTATAATAATGAGACCTCTTTCTTTGCCCACTCTAACAAGAGCTGCCCTAAACTTCCCACTTGAATCTGTCACTGTAGTTATTTTTTTCATAATGCTTATCTAGCCAGACTTCTTGTTGATAAAATTTATTTCTGACACTATTGACATGTCTTTGTCAAATAGAGATAAAAATTATAGTACTGAGTACTGATAAGTTTATATTAATAAAACACAGAAGATGCATTTAATAAGAGGAGCATTTTCTACAAAAATGAAGAGTGGTTCTCTGACTTGGGCCACTACTTGTACCAGCTCTGTTATCCTTATTGCCCTGACTACTTAAAGGCATAGAGTCTGGAAATATTTCATTATTCTTTGAAAGTCAAGCTGCTAATACCACACTGGTATTCTATAGAAAATTGGAATCACTGTGTCTTTGTACAGTCATAAACCTTGAGTTATTTTTATTTGAGAGAATAGCCTTATTAAGATCCATGGATATGGCAATGTAAGTGTATTGCACTATAAGAAGTATGTAATAAAATTATAATTGAAAAATGAGTGCTCTTCCATCAAAAACTCTACAGTGGTTTTTATTAGTTAAAATTCAAATGCACTTGAGATTCAAAAGGACAGTGTAACTTTTTCTGCATTCAGGAACATCCAGCGATTTACTGCATATGGTTCTAGGTTAATTCCCAGTAATTTTATTTATGAAGAAAATATTTTCGTGAACTAAAATACACCCTCAAACACTCATATGTGACCTTTCTTTCCAATTATTTAATGTTCCACAGTAAAACACATTATAAAATCATTTTACATTAAGTAAAATTATATAGCAACATCAGGAACTGAGACATAGAAATTACTATAAGTCAGATATTTTAATTGTATAGTTAAGCAGTGCATTTAACTCAGATCTTCCATGACAAAGCACAGAGAGAAACATGTAGCATGCCATATTGTTCTCACAATTATTGAGGTATTGCTCTTTAAATGTAATGCACAGCATTATGCAAGCTTTGTAGTGTTTTCAAGCAAGAAATAAAGTACTGTACAATCACCAGTTTCTAAATATTACAACAGAACATCAATTAATATATGATCTATGTAATATAGATCAATGATCTATGAGATCATGTGTTACTAACATTATTGTTACGTTCTAATATAATTAGTATGAGGAAGACATCTGCCACAGGAGTTATTGTTTATTGAAACTGAATGAGGCAAGGTTCTGGGAGGCATTACATTAAATTAGTATGTAGGGAAGAAACAGACTCATTGGTTAAGTAGAGGTGATACGTTGTGGTAGAGTCAAATTTTGATAGTCAAATTATATTTCTATTTAAGGATGAAAATTAGTACACTTCCTCTTAGTTGTAAGTCTTTAAAATACACATCCATACTTATATTCATTGTCTATGTCTACATCTGGGGAGAAAACGGTTTATGTGTGTATTCAACAGTCTAATTTTTTCAAAGGAAATAAAATAACCATATGGTTTGGTAGGTAGAAATTATCTACCAGAATTTAATAAATTTGCTAGAAGACATTCAAAAATTCTAACAATGCAATAAGTAATTTTAAACTATCATGTAGGTACAAGACATTAGATATATTTTGCAAAATTTGGGAAATTATGAAATCAACAAAGTTGCAGAGTGCACCATCTAGTGGCTTGTACATGACAATAAAGTCTTGACTCTTAAATTGCAAAGGTTCTTTTTATTAATTCTTTGTGACATTTTATAAATTAATTATATTTATTTACTTATTTATTTGTGTAGTGTGTTTATGTGTGTGTACGTGCATGTGTGGGAATGTACATGTGTCAAGGTATGTGGGTGGAGGTCAGAGGACAAATTCCTTCCCTCTGTATGAGTATTAGGCTTTGTGCTAAGTAGATGAATCTGCTGATACATATCACCACCCCCCAATAACCTTGTACTCTGTTTCTTTCTGTTACCACTGACTAATATATTCCCACCTTTGAAAGAGAAATAAACAGTGAGTATGTGTTCATGAAAATAATTAATTTCATATTATAGAAAAAATAAATGTAATAATACTGAGACACAAATACATTAATGACTTTATAGATGTAACCCATACAGTAATATTCCTACAACTTTAGTTCCTTTACAAATGTCCCTGTATCAGGAGGAAATTTCATCTACCTATTTACCTCTTATTGACACTTTATTATTATTATTTTCAATTAGTTTATTTTTATTGAATTGGTAAATAATGAAAAAATGCTTATTTTCAAACTTGTCTTCTTGTACAGTGATATAGGTATACTTGAAGAAATTTTCTCCTTCAGTAAGACAGACTTTTAAAAATAATAGTGAGTTCATTCCTCTTTCTACTTTGGATTAATTTATCTGTATTATATATACAAATTCTGTACTTGATCTTGAAATATCTGGTGGAAACTGCCCAATGCTGCTTTCTTTGCTCTTCTTATTTTCAGATGTAAGTGAAGAAACGCAATGATTTTCCTGCTAATTCTCTGTTGCTCTTCAACTATACACTGTAGTTATGGCAGCATGAAAGTGGTAAGGCCTGGAAACAGTGACTAATGTATTATGTGACCTTTCTTCACTGGCATATTCTCCTGTGCCATGTGAGCAATGGAGAATCTAACTGCAGCCTCCCTGTAGCATACGGACTTTTAGATTATTTATTGACAATAGAAGAATATTTATAAACAAGTATGATAGATTCTGTATAAGCCTTTTCTTTTCACCACTGAGAAATACTGGAAATATTTTCAGGATACTAATTACGTTGGCCATTTAATAGCATCTGTAAACCTAAGCGGGGGGAATTTTGTAAAGAGAAAAACACTTGCCTTTCAATGGTACAGATGTACATATATTCATATTAATAGAGAAATTTTTAAAGGGAAAATTGAAGTATATAATAAACATAAGGTAAAAATTAAAGTATCTGATTATAGGAGATATGTCCAAAAATCTCTTAGAGTTATGGTTTTACTTTATCTCTAATGAAAATTGCATGTAAAAATAGCTGATGTTTCTTGTAAATTTCTACTCTCCTGAAGCAAGTCCTAAAGCAAAATTAGATATTTTTCTTTTCAAATATTTCAGAAAATATATTTCAAAATATCACAAGGACTTTGCCATAAAATAATGGAGTGTCATCTCACTAAGGTTATCCAAATTTCTAGACTTCATTGATTTTAATTACCCAGTGTAATTCACAATACGTTACTTCTAAGCAATATAGTCATAGACATTTCTGGGCTTCTAAACTTGAGAATAGTTTTAGCTTTGTTTTATAAGGCACTGTAGACTCTGAATAGGCATTTGTGAATTTAGAACCCTTTTGGGGGAGTGAGCAGAAAACTATTTTTCAGGAAAGTGATTCCAAAGTCTTATAACTTTTCTTATTGACAATATCTGGGCCTCAGCTGAATTTTGGTTATACTTTAAATACTAAGGAAATATACTTGTGTTTTTCTTTCTTTTATTACAATTTATCAAGGGCAAATCTTAAAATATTTTCATAGTTGTTTCAGTGAACTAAATAGCTAAAGAATTACTATAAAATTAGTACAGTTATAAAATAATTATATCTAGAAAAATCTCATGCCATCTCTGTCACTCCTCTGATATTAGCTAACAATTTATTTCAGGTGCTGTCATGAAAGTTCACGTTTAGAATTTCTTTCCTCTCTAGGCTGTTAATGTATTCTGACATTATTAATGGCTCCCTTATGGAATCACACAGTAAACTGAAAGCTCAACTCTCTAGGTGTTAGCATTTATATTTCAGAATCACTTAGCAGGGGAGAAAACAAATTTAAACTCTTCTGTGCCAAGCAATTCCACTACTCAGTTGACTTTGGGAATTGTCTAAAAAGAAAAAAAGTGATACCTTGGCAAACTGAGAGGAGATCTGATGGCTATTTCATGTTGTTCTTATAATCTGATTGATACTTTCACTCCTTAAATACCAGCTTTGTTTGTCTTGCTATGCCTTTGCTCATTTTGGTTTTTTTTTTCTCTTTATAGTCCAAAAGAATTCTATACCTATTATTTCTCTCCCACCTGAATTGAAGCCATCTCTATGAGCTCAACTCAAATTTCTCCTTTATTAATGAGTACAATAACCTACTTCAGTCTCAGTGGAATTTAACTCCTGTGGTACCCAAGATCTGTAGTGCGCAGTTTAGCTTAAATTTAAAGGAGAGTTTTGATTTCTAAGGTGAAGTATTGTGCTTCAATCATGTTATAGGTTTACTGGAAGGAAAATGGTGATTGAATATGTAAATATCCCTTAACATAAGAATACAAATGCACATATGCATACATGGTGTGTGGTAGCATTATCTGTGTTCCCCCAATGAGAAAACCAGCACTTTGACCATTGCTTCATCATTAACAAAGATAAACCATGTCTGCCTATTCCAAATTTCTGTGTATGTTGTATTACATCCATCAAAATAAAACTGGTCTCAATTGATAGCAAACAAACGCAGAATGGTTTCTGTCAAAATTGAGAGTATATTAAATTATGTATTCAGATCTTGACATGTTATGCTAAGTTCCAAAATTTGAGCATCAATATTTTGTAGTACCATGATTTAAGATACAGCTAAAGTATGTTCTGATGAAATTAGGGAATAACATTTATTTGTTTAAGATGACTAGGTAATTAGATTATTCAGCATATTTTTTGCTTGAGAATTACATGACAATTGTGTATAATCTATTGCATTTTAAATACAATTTTAAATCTTCAAATAGCAAACTCCAGAAAATAAAGAGGTAGATTTGGAACATTTGTTGATAAGGCTGTATTCTCTATAACAGAGTAGACAAATGAAAAGGTAAATAAGCTGGTGGTGTTAGTAACAGCCTGAACATAGTTCATTCCTGTCTTTTTGATCAAGTTCTATTTCATTTTATCATTGTATTAATCCTACTTGCCTTGATATAACTTCCTGTCCCATGTTTCACTTTTAAGGACACAGTACTTTGGGTAAAATATTCACATCCATCTGTTTTTCAGTTTTTGATAAAATTGTATTCCTCAAGTTTGTTGTTAAATTTATATGCTTGTCTAGTTTTCTAAATTATCACAGTTTGCATTTTTTTCTATAGGTTACTAATGTATCTTTATAGTATCCATGGTCTGAATCATTAAAACTCCAACAAACTTACAAATCTGTTTCTTTCCCCAAGGAAAACAAAACTCAAATATATGACTCTTATAGGCTTTGGTTTTTAAAGGAACACAGAAATATAATTTAAGTTCTGAAGGTGAAATAAATGAAACACAGTTTCATTTGAGTAAACAAAAAAAGGCACAGAATTGTTTGTTGAAATTAATAAAATAACATATACTGCTAAAATCAGCAACTTTAGGATTATTAGTCATTTTCAGCAATGTTGTTATATTTTAGAAAACATATTTCTTAACAGAAAATAAAATTGAATGAAACCAAATGACCAGTATTTATTGAAATTTGCATCAAGTTTACATTTCTCAAAACATTAAGGATTACTAGAGCAAATGCTAAGAAAGGGTGTATTTGATGACATTTCCCTAAAGAAGACATACAATTATCTTTGAGTACATGAAAAATAATGGTCCAAATCATTAGTAATCAGGACAAGGCAAAACCACAGAGTGATATCACTTCAACTCATTAAGAATGGTTTATACCAGAAAGAATAATGATAACAAAGGCTTGTGAGGAAGAAGGGGAAATGAATCCTTTGTATATACTTGTTAGGAATGTAACTTGATCCAGTTATTATTGAAAATAGGCATACTTTAGAAAATTAAAACAAGATCTATTTCATGGTCCAGCTACCCATATACTGAATACATATTCACAAGAAATAAAATCAATATGTCAACGAAATTTATTCTCACCAATGTTGAGCTCAATATTACCTTAATAGCAAATAAATGGATATAACCTGAATGTCCATTAGTGGTCAATGGATGAAGAGTATATAGTACATATAAAAATGTACTAGTATTCAACCATAAAAGGAACAAAATTCTGTCATTTTTGACAACATAGATAGAAAAGAATGAAATCTTGTAATTTGTGACAGCATGGACAGAGCTGGAAGTCATTGTTTTAATCAAAACATGTCAGGTACAGGCACAGAAGATAAAGTCTTGCATAATTCCTCATTCATATGGAATGTGAAAAAAGCTGATCCCAAAACTTCAGAATAGAATGGTGACATCTCACAAACCGTGAATTGTAAGGAGAATGAAGAGATGGGCAAGATTGATCAATAAGCAACAATTAACTAAGAATAAGAATCCCTGTTGTGCTGTTGGACAGTAAAGTGATTAAGAATAATTATGTATCTCAAAAAGACAATACAAGTCAATCTGAAATTAATCCAATTGATTTATAACTATTCCTGCAGATATTGGTACAACTCTGACAATCAAGGTGTAATTTACTCAAGGAGAGAAAACTGGTGGAAAGAGAATGATCATGTAAACAAGGAAATCTTGTTTCAAGCTCTACCACTGAGTACTTGTGTGAGTGTGAGACATAATAGCTAATACAGCTGAGTGAATCTTTCAAGTATCATGACTGTGTTTTTTTAATGAATAGTTTCACATTCATTCTGTATCATTGTTATAGATAAATATTATACATGTGGTATTATATCAATGTGCTGCACAAATCTTAACACTATTTACATCATTCTAATCTTTGGTTTCTAGCTGAAATATTATTACTAACAAGAACTCTTTGCCTGGTCTCTATATGTAATCAAATGCAATCATCTCATATGGTCACAGCATGTTACATAGTCTCCATTTAGCACCTATTACCATTTTGACTTATAATTGGTAGCTGGCACAACATTGATGTTTTACTACTCTGTGAGTTTTTAGAAGGTGGGCTTATGATATTTTTCTTTTGCTTTCTATGATTAAACTGTCAGTATTTGCCCTAGCACAAACTAAACACTCAGCAAATCTTTTTTTTTTTTTTGCGTTATTGTGTTAAGTGACAATAAAGTAAGGCAGACATATTACAAAAAGCTTACTTGGAAAAGTGTTAAACAAGCTAGGAGAGTGGGACATATGGCACAAATAATTTATTTACCTTCATTTATAACAAAATGCATTTTATGCAGGTGTAAATTATAGCACCTCAGTAGAGCTTACTCCCAAAGACATTTTTATTAGAATATTAAAAGAAAAAATTTGCATTTGACATGCTGTAAAACTCTCTTTTAAACCAATAACAAGGGAGCTTTTCAAAACAGTTGCTCTAGAGAAAAACATCAACAGAAGCTCAATATGTTTCCACATTACATATAAACAACAGCACAAAGCACTCAAAGTTGATACAAGAAGGAAATGTAAGAAAAGCAATTGCTTTGGTGGAGGGCACTGACAAGAGTCTCAAAGCACACTCAATTTGCCAAGAGATAATCATTTTAGAGAGAGTGTGTATAAATGATACACAGAAAGTGTGTTCAGGGGCTCTGTGGGTTGTCGAAATTGTTCATTGAATTATTTTCTTTCAAAAGTGTGTTGTTGTGGTACCTTAGATATGCCTGTATTTTTCAACACTCTTCTTTCATATACACTCTTTACTTTCAAGTGGTCAATTATGAAGAGCATAAGTTATGCTAACAAACTGTCACCGTTATTGACTTTCATGGCACTTATTAAAATAAGTATCACTACCTCAAAGAAATATCAGTACAGCTGTGTGATTGAAGGTACATCTAGCCTTAAGTGCAACCACATTGTAAGCAGATACTTCTTCAGTATTGTTAAATGTCAACATGGGGAGAAGGGTGTAAGTACAAGGAAAGAATGCTATAGCTCTTATTCCTTGCATCACCATGTTTAAACAATCTTCCATGGGAAGCATCTTCCTTCACAGGCAAAGTTAAATAGCAAATTTATCCTTAATGCTATTTTTTTGCGGTAGACTTAAAACTGCTCTCAAACAACTAAGGAAAATCATTAAATATCTAGCTTAACTTCAGTGTGGATGCTATGCAGACTTGTTCTCATTACATACATATAGAAAATATCAACAAATCTCACATATAAAAGGTATTTTAAAAAGACTTTGCCTCAAGATTGCTGTATAGAATCCTTTAAGAGGTGATTTTTTTTGTTTTTTATCAAAAAAGGTATAGCTAATTTTGTAAATGTTGTTTTACTCAGGATGTCAATTATTAATGTTTCCATGCAGCAGGATTCATTTAATGTTGTTTAAAATGTAGCCTGTATGTACTATGAGCACTGAGGGAATTGAGGACAGTAGCAGTAATTATAGACGACAAAGTCAAGTAGTCAGTATTGATTATTGGGTCGTCTGTGAAGTGCTTCTGTTCTATCCTTGCCAAAGTAAGGAAAGGCATATTAAATTTCAATTTTGGAAGTTTTATATTTTCTTAGACTTCAAAATAAGATGCAATCTATTTGTGAGATGACATGTGTTTACAGTCTATTAAGTGTTGAGCTATTTTTTAAAAGGATGAATAGACAAATAAATAAATATTCACTAAAATTTAAAACTGTGATATGGTACCCACAGCTCAATGGGTGAAACAGTTCTGTGCCAAGCATGGTTCTAACTGCCTTACAAAAGATATACAATATAATACTCATCAATTCCTAATAAAATATGTCATTATATTTGTCATGACAAATGTTAAAACAAAATTCATAGGCATCAAATAGTGTAGTGAATAGAACATAGCCAGTCAGTATCAATGTCATTATTTAAAGGCAGAACTAAGTGACTTCAAAACCCAAGCTCTTATCTAGCATAGGCTATTATCTCTTTTAAAATATGTAGGTTGATATTAATGCTGAGATAATGGATGAATGTTGTACATGGCAGTGAAGACCATCTAGTGAGTGTGAGACACTCTGCTGCATATGGAGGCATGATCTAAATATCCTCATTGCTCTCAGCATCTCACTTTCTTCAGGGGGTAATAAGGCAGGATCACAGATGCTTGCAATTTAAACCCAGATGTAAAGAGCCTCCTGAGCTGCAAACATGGAGTTCAAGGAGTTTAAAGACTGTACAACTAATGGTCAGCTGGACATGGTACAGTATGAGTGCAAATTTTCACTGTTAAGCAGAGATAGATATGAGGGAAAAACATTGAGTAAGAAGTGAGAAATATATAATTTAACACATAAAGATGAACAAAGTCAAAGAATTAGCAATATGTTTGCTCTTACTACAACATAAGTATGCGTTAAAAAATGGGCAGTAAAGATCAGACATGTAGGGGCCATAAATGAAAGACTGAATGCCATGAATCTTATTTCAATATCCAATAAGAGACAATTGAAAACTTGTAGAGTTAGCATATTCTGCGCTCAACAGAGGATAATGTGTAATCACCACTGACATCTAGACTGATACATATCACAATCATTTTAGAATGGACTAGAAAGAGAAGCATAGGAGAGTCAAAGTTTCACAACAGCTTTCCATGTTAGTGTATTTTGCAACTTTCCTGTGAGGAATACACAGATAAACCTATTTGGAACCTCATTCTCAAGAATTCTTGAAAGCTAAAGCAAATTAAAACTGACTATAGAGCTTCTTTGCAACAACCTGCTAAGTTTCCAAATAACCAGAAACTCTTCACTTGTCTTAACCTATTTTCATATAAATTCAGTTATCAAAGAAAGCTTCATATCATATAGCAGAGCTTACAACTGTAGATAGTTCAGGAATTATCAGTAAGAAATAACAGGAGAGTGGGACTAAATTCTACAAAGTCTAAAAAACCAGAAACTAAAGCAAAAGAACGGGGGAAAATGTGAAGTTTCAGAGGTAACTACTTGCTGAATTGCTCTAGCACTGTTTCTCTTACCTCTAGGCACTAACAGTGAATAGAGAAAATTGATATTGTTACACAGGACACAGTGTATGTTCTAAAATAAAGAACTCTCAGAGTGATTGACTCAATATTAAGATTGAGTCATTTGCCAGAATAGTATGTGAAATATGTTCACATCACTCCCAAAACCTCCTTGACATTGTCCCTTGTTTACAAACCAGATAACAATTTGCCTTACAATTAATCCTAGAAATCAACAAATGTTCTAATCAGTAACACATTTAATAGACATATAGTAGAGATTTTGAATAGACATATAGTAGAGATTTTGAAAAGCTACTGTTTCATTTTAAAATTAAGTAGCTATAGATTACTTCAACAAGTGTTAACAATGTGATATATATATATATATATATATATATATATATTTACTACTACATGTCTGAGCAAATTCAATGGTACTTCCTCA
>LZPO01115351.1:354141-411080 GCA_001675575.1 Neotoma lepida | reverse complement strand
CAATTTTACAGGTGTAGAAACAAATTTAAATAATTTGTCTATATTTCCCAGCTCTCACATATCATTAATGGAAGATCCTAATAAGAGCTTTACTGTAAAAAGAACCAAATATGATGGATACTTGATGAATAGTATAACTGTTTATACATTTTCTTTCCTACAGAATCCTTTTCAGCAAACAGGATCCCTAGTTTCTACATTTGTTCTAAATTTGTATTTCCTCTTGTACACTCTAATGTTCCCTGATGCCCACTTTCTTTTCAGAATCATGATTTTATGGCAGTTCTGTCCTCAGATGGATTCTTGGTGTTTATTCATTTCTCAAGTAGCCTCCATTTCACTTCCAATGTGATCTTCTTGGAATCCAACATGATAAACAAACTGATGAGCTTCTATTACCTTGATTTTAGTGTGATCAACAAGGTTCCCTCTGTGATTACAAACAGAATTTGTTTCACTTGGATGTTAGGCATAGCTAGCTAGAAGACTCATGCACAGGCTGATGAGTCATAATCCAAAATTCTATGTAAACAAATGATTCATATAATGTAGATATAGTATCTTTGATTTCCTTCTTATATTTGAAAACTGCAAATCTATGTTTTATTCATTTGAATTATGATTATACTGAATGATATTTAAAGTCTATATTTATTTTCAAAAGTCTAATTACAAGAAGATATGAATATCACAGTTAGCAACTTCTTTTCAAAGTTGATTGCCAATATTCTGTGGTTCAAGATCTATAGAGGAATGATTCCCATCTGTCGCTCTCTGCATTTGACTGCTGGGGAAGCTCATAAGCCTGTTATCTATGAATATAGAACCCATCTGCTATGTTACTAAAATTTACTCACAAGCTATGGAAATCAGGGGACCGCTGGTCATGCTTAGGATACATGTTCACTGAAGGGTTGTCCATCATGAATATAGTGATAGAAAGTAGGTTCAGTAGGTAGCCATGGGCCTCAAAATCCCAGCATTTATGCACAATTTCCTTATCTGACATTTGTATCTGTGAAAGGCTAGGTGTTATCATTTAACTTTTCCCAGTTCTCACCTAGAAAAAAATTTAATGGCTATAGTTCAAATATAATTTTACAAGTATCAATTATCAAAAGGAAACAAAAACTTGTAAGCATTTATTGTGATGTCTTTCACAATCACTTATAACAACATTAATTAATGAATAAAATTTAACTATTAATACTATGAAAGGCTATGGATGGTGACCAAAGTTTATGACTCGGCTTGTACAGTGGGATGAGTGTTTTTTAAAACACTAAAAAGAAAACCTACTTACAAATAATGTGGGTAATATTAGAGCACACTGATTTATCTGAAAATTAAGCTTCCCCTTGTGTAAAAACTAACACACTAACTTGTTTGGCATTCAGGTACTTGCACAAGATAGCTCTGGAAGATAAAAGCAATTCTCACAAGTTCCCTTGTTCAGGTTTGTAAAAATTCTGATCTCAAATCATTCTAAGACAATAATTAACTTACATTTTCACAAAACATTCATTTTTCTCTAAGACATCACCAAAATACACCCAGGATTTTTAGTCAAGGTACGTGAATATAAATGGAATATAAATGGGGAGTATGAATATAATGTAACACTATACATAAGGTGTAACTTACCACTCTACAATTTTCCTGGTAATTTTAAATTGAAGACTCAAGCACCACAACAATGAAGAATGTCAGATAATTATAGAGCCTCAAGAAAAAGCACCCACAGTGTAAACATACTTTTTTTTCTGTAGGCATTTTGTGTTTGTTAACAAATGAAAGCCGCAGTATTTTATAACATATCAGTACAATATCGTGAATAGTAATTACCTGGCTAAACAAAATGCTTCTTAGTGACTGTTTTATTCGTGAAAGGTAAATGTCTTATTCTGTCTGACTTTTAATTGTGCATAACAATAGGAACTTACATCATAGTGGTAGATCAAATTTATGGACACTATAGGACACATTTTGAAATCATGTAGAAGTGGATGTATACATCAATGGGAGAATATTTATCAAACTTTCATGAGCTTGAATCAACTTTAAATATATAAATGATAAATAAGGTTCACTTTTTCTCAATATTTCTGTTCTGAAGACTGGTAGTTACATATTTAGGTAGTCAATAAACTGATAGTAGAATTATATAGTTACTCTTGGACACAAATATAGACTGGGTTATATTATGTTCACAATGTATTCTCAATCTTCAGCAATTTTCTTGAGATAGAACCAGAAGAACTGTAATATTTGAGAGTTGGAACCTGAAATTTTGTGAAGTATCTAACTCAGACCTGAATAATTTAAATTTTGGGGAAATATGAACAGTTACTGGTTTGAAATTTATATTTAAAATTAATCATTTCTTTCCACTGTGCCAAAATTAATTCTATAACACTTCAAAAAGGTATAATTTAACCATGAGAAATATTGTAGAATATTACTATTAAGCAACATATAGTTTTCATATATTTGCAAAGTTAATGCGAAAAAAAATTAATCATTATTTTTATCTAATGGCCTTGATATGCATTTTTGTGTCTGTGTTTTCAGAATTTACATCTCCATTAACAAACTAAAAGACATTTGAAAACAGCTAAATAGAAGACAATGTATGGTAAATTTGGTGTCCAGGTGATTAGATTCTGGACTTTTACCTTAGTATTTCATGTGTAGTATTGGTAATTGACTCCAGGACTTGATCTACATGCTAGGCAAATGATATGCCACTGAGGTAAATTATCCTCCACATAGGACTTTAAATTATTAACAGTAAATTAGTCAGACAGATAAAAACAAACTTCATAGGATGTTAACACCTTGTTCTCTGCAGCCTACTTTTTGAATGTACCCTTAGGAAAAAAATCTTGAATTAATTAGCTTGTCTTGTTTAATTGTCCTGATTAAAATGAGAAAAATACATTTTGAAAATAAATTTTTAAAAAGTTCAAATGGCTTTTTCCTTGAACTAATTTGAGTGATGTCCACAAAAATTTTACTAACATTAGAACAAATAATGCTATGCTTTTTGCTAAACGTATCTTAATGTTAAATCATATTTTAAAATAGAACAACTCATTTTTCAATCTATGACAACAGAAATAAACTTAAATATTTATTAATCTGATAGTGATCTACCAAACACTTCTAGAAGATTAATTGTAGCTGATTTAGCAGATGTGTGGGAGCCCATTTTCAGGTTTCCTACTGGCCTTACCCAGCAGGTCTGCATGGAGGGGATGATTGGACCAGGGGCCTGAGTGCAGGTGCCTGAGATGGTCTGCACTTGGCTGTGGTTGGGGGAGGTCTTTTGCATCACTCCTTGGCATTCCTATAAATACCCTAGGACAGAGACAGTCGAGGCCCATCGGAATAGGTTCCAAGCCCTCTCGAGTCTATCCTGTATTTTCTATCTGTTTCTCCCCACCTCTATATTCTTCTAACTAATATTTCCTGCTGCTCCTACTCAAGAGAACTCTGGGGAAATGTGGCAGTGCTGGATAGCCCCTCCACACAGATGAAGTAGCATTATCAAATCACACTAGAAAGAAATAATGCATTTACTATTTCATTTTCATCACTGGAGTCTAGCATGAAAATACCTGAAGAAACGTGATGGAGCACATATAGAAAAGCACTGATTCCTCATACTGTTGTAAAGTCATTGGAGATGATGAGAATCCATAAAACTATCCCTCTAATACAAAGGTTGTCAAACTGAATACATTGAATGAAAAGAAGGATCTAGGCTGCCTAAGAATCATGGCCTCTCTTACATTCTCTTGTTCCTATTTTGCTAATGTCTGGAAAGGCATCTCTCTAGAGGACCTTTTCAAAGAAATGCAATTACCTGAGTCTTCTTTTTCCATAAAATTTTATTTACTAGGACAGTCTATCAATTAGAAAATAAGGCTTAAGTGTCTATATTAACTTAGGCTTAATACATCAACACTTCTTCTGACAAATGTTACTTTAGGAACTTAAAACTATGTAACGAAACGAATTTGGGTATTATTGAAGTTCTGTCTGCTTATCTTTGCACCACTTGTTTTATCTACTGCAGAGCTCAGAGAAACTTTGTTACTCTTTGGTTTCTGCTTTTGGTATCCATTCAGTTTTCCTAAAATTGACTCCAATTCTGAAATTACATACATCTCTCTCATTTCTTTCTCCTTCATGTACAAAGCTTAAACTTGAAACATTTTATTTTCTTTGAATTTTCGTACATTACATGTTATACACTAGCAAATTTATGTGCCATTTTGTCTGTTCATCTCTATATTGTTAATTTGTTTTAATAGACCTAAATATTTTAACTTAGCAAGAAATTTTGAACTTGCATGCAAAGGATAAAGGGAGGAAAAATTAAAAATATGACTTTTTCATACCTGTGGATGAGGATGAGTCCAGATTTCCACAGTTGTTGCCTCTTTCATGGGGGTGCGAGATCGTACCACCTCCTTCATTGTCTTTGTAAAGGAAGAAAAAGAGTATTTTGAGCTACTTGTTCAACATAAAACAAGTACACTTACATGCACCCAGTGCACACAGACATTGTGTACAAGGAAATGAGAAAATTGTCTCTTTTTAGAAACAATATTTTCTATAACTAATGAGTTACAACAGGCTGACTTTGCCAGGCCCTAAAAATAAAGTGTGAAACAGACAACACTTTTGTTTCTCATGGAGCTTATATTCAAATGTAATGCACTTATTTTTTATATTCTCAGCATATGAACAAATATGTGAAAGAATAACTTAAATATTTAAGTCAAAATTTAAGTTGGAGAGAATTTCAATCTAATATTTCTGTAACTCAATGACTTCAAGTGTTATGTTTACTGATTTTACCATCGTCTAAAATTAAAATCTGTCCTGTGTGTTCTATGAAGCTGTATATCTGCTCCGTGTCATATAAAGGCATTCAGTATATGCAATAAATTCCAAAAGGATTTATGAACTAATGGACAAATCCTAAATACCATGCCTGAACAGTGATCAACATCTGGAAAAGATGGAAGTTTTGTAATCCATTTAATTTGTTTTTCTCATATTTTAAAGTATATGTTCTGTCTTGAAAACATTAAATGCACATGATATATGTTTTCACTATATGATTTTAGGTAGTACATTAAAATGACAGTTAAAAGTAATAATTTCGTCAGCGAAAGGAAGAACAATTTAAAAGAAGTAGAAATAATACAAACCAGTTTCTGGTGGATGCTTACATGCAAAAACAGTGTAGCTGAGAAGTTTTGTCACAGTTCTTATATCATGGTCTCATGATATAAGTGGATATAAGTGATAGAAGTGGATAGAACACTACAAATTAAAATGATGGTGCTACTTCTTGTCCAGGTTTTGTGTGCCACATGTGTCATGTTACTGTGACATTTTAATTTATTATTTGCTGTATTATCAGGCCATACTCATCATATGTGAACAAGAAAAACAAAAAGAAAAACAGATTTGGATCATGACACTTTAATGCAATTTGGTAAGAATTATTTTATTATCAGTTAAAAGTCAACTCATGTTTATTATAAAGGGATACTATTTCTGTCACATACAAGACACATAGCATGTTATTATTGCTAGACTAAACAGTTATCACCATGCTTCAACTCACAGAAACACAGCAACCATGAGAATCATGAGTCAAAATGTAATACTACATCATAGCAGATTTTTCTTATGAAAAAATAAAAAGTAAATGATATAAGGCTACCAGCAAAATATATATTTAAAAAGCTCATCTATAAACTAGCCAAAAATGTATTCATTAACAGTCATTGGATAAAATCCTGTTTGCTTACAGAATCTCATAAAATTTACCCAGAAAAAATAAACTTGAGATTAGCATGTTGGTAAGTTTAGTTACTCAAAACGTTATGGATATTAAGATATTGAGTTTAAGGAGGAATTTAGAAAATAAGAAAAAATGACTTAGATTATGTTTCATTGTCTCTCCATCAGTTAACAGATGTTGCTGGCAATAAATATTTGTTCAGTATGTGATGAAGCAATACTAAATTTTAAATGATTAAGTATTTGCATATGTTCATTGCTCCCATGGACAAAAAGAGTCTAGAATATTCTTAAAGATGTTGAATAGCATTAACTGTTATGACTGATGAATGGCAGAATATATATTGAGAATGAAGTAGTTCATTTAATCAAAAGAATATTGAGAAAATATATAGTATTCAAAGTGTAATTAGTTTCTGTATCAATAGGTACTTTGTTGGACATATTTAAATCTGTCATTTGTTATTGAAACAGTAGAATCAATATTGAACATCTGTGGTGGTATTTTATCTATGTCCCCCAATAAAATTTATCTGAGGATCAGAGGAACAAGGCCAGCTGCTAGTCTTGCAATGTTAGCACATGCGCTTAAATCCTATCACTAGCAAGGGTCTGTCTGGATCTCTGTGAGTTCCAGGTCACACTAAGAACGGAGTCGAGTATGGAGACACACACACGCTTTGAATCCCAGCATCCACCATAGAGTTCTGGAGGTCTATGCAGACAGACAGGAAGTGATGTAGTTTGGTGGAGAGGGGTAATGAGTTAGCAGAATGGACAGACATAAAGAGCCTGCTTAGACAGGAAGTCGCTCTCTTTGCGTCTCTCTCTTTTGGAGGCAGTGGCATTGGTAAGGTGAGGCTCATAGCTGTTCCTAATTCCTCTGATCTCTGTCAGACTTTCACTCCATCTATCTCTGCCTCCGTGTTTTATTTATCAAGACCATTTAGAAATTCATCTTACAAACATCATTCATTCTTGTAAAGTGAATCATCATGACTTTGTAAATTTTGGTCAAAATTGCAGGTTGAATAGCACGGCTCACCATACCAAGCAAGCATTTAGATGGATTAGCAATTACAAAGATTTATATAGGTATTTTGAGGTTGATGCTGAGATCACGATTTTACTGAATGAGAAGAAAACACTCATTATTACTACCAAACAATGAATCACACAGCAAAATAATTTTTGTTATATACTTGACATTTCTTAATAAATCAAACTACAAGTACAAGGTAAAACAGTGTTTATATCTGAAACTTAAACTTCAGTAAAGGCATTTTGACAAGTAAAGTACTTCAAATCACAAGTCTTGTCAAATTCATTTATATACTCCAGTGCTGTCAAAAATTTAAAGCAGGAAGAAAAATCTCCATCCCCACACAAATTTCAACTGAGTTATGACAAATATGCAAGTGAGGACATTTACCTAACCTGTAATTGGAAACAATCCTCAATGTAATGATAAGCTAAGTGGATAAATCAAGAAAATAATCTAATACTTTTTTTTCATATGCCATCCAAAGAACTAAAATCATTAACATATATTGACATTGAAGTTTAACTCTAGTTATTAGAGCTGAGAAGAACAAGTTCATTCACCGCCTGTATCACAGTGAAAGTTTGCTCTATTTAACATTGCATGCATGCCACCATTGCAAGTTTTGATGGAAATTCTTTTTCTCTTTGATCATATAATTATGTTCACCCTTTAAAGGAAACTATTGCAGAACCTTCAACTATGGAAACAGGAAAATAAATTCTGTAACCTTAGGCAAGTATGTAAGCTAAACAAGAAAGGATGGTAGTGTTTAGCTGCAGAGGATGGGAAGAATGTTTTGTTTCTTTTTTATGATTTTCAGAAAAGGAAATGTATTCCAAATTAGGGGGAGAGCATTGTGTTGAAGATGATTATAATGCTGGCACTTTACCAGAATGGTAAGACAAATGTATGCAAAAAGGAACTAAGTGTGTATCATAGATGGACCTGCAAAATAGGCCAGAAATTTTATAAATGAAGCAAACTTGTAAGGTTTTCATATGACTGAGAAATCAGCTCTGGCTAAAGATTCTAAGTATCCCTATGCTCAGGAGTCATATTTAACTTAAAAAATAAAGCAAGTATCTTTGAGTTTTTTGTACACATATTTAAAAATTTAATTTAAACAAAATCTGCTAATTGTTAGTAGCTAAATATATGTCTGGGCAGTGAACTGTTAAATACACAATGCTAAATTAAAATGTCCATTGAATTAAGTAAAGATGACACATTAAGGGTTTAAACATTTAAAGCAAAATGTGTGAATATATATTGTCTAGTTAACTTTGGTAACTTGCATATTACACTCTAATATTTAAGAATTAGAAAAAAATTATTGAAAACAATTTGTGCAAACATACTAATGTAAAGGTCAACTAAGACCCACATACTTGCAAGTGTTCTGTTACTATTCTTTTCCCTCTCAGCAAAGCCTCCCACTTACAAGAATGAGGAAAGCATGTCACAGAATGGCTTCAAAAAAAAAACTGCAGGCTTTGCAGTAATGCAAATGAGACAAACTGCAATTATTGAAATTATAGTACTTCTATACATTGTTTAACTGCTTTAGGAAAATTAATGTGGGTGATCCATGACACCTGAGAAATGAAATACAGATCTGCATTTCTTGTTCTTTATATGTACCATGTATCAAACTAATTTGTATCTGTCCTTTTATGGAATTAAGTGTCAAACTGTCAAGAAAAGAGTAATGATTTAAAATAATCACAGTCTTCATAGATTTAAGCCTCATTTTAATCCAGTTCACAAGAAGAGAGTATTCAGTGCCAGTGATCTTAGAATATTTTGAAAAGCGTTCTTTGCATTTATTTTTAATAATAAAGGTAAAATTTCAAAGAGAAAGATGGGAAGATACTGAATATTATTATTACTCCTGAATTAGAGGTCACTAGTTCTTAGTTTAGAGATTGGAAAAGAATTTCATGTTGTGCAAAACTGAACTAGTTCTCTTAAGCATGAATCACTGATTCCTCAGCAATGCATCTTTACTTAAAGAAACAGACAAACAAGAAAAAAATGTGATTGGTTCTATAAACTCTCATTTCAAAATCCTGAAATTCCAAAAGTGAAAGATTGATGTAGAATTTACTTGTGGTGGTTTAAATGAGATGCACTACCCCATAAGTCTCAGGCATTTTAATACTTGATCCCAAGGTGGTAGCTGTTTGGAGAGGATTAGGTGTCTGTCCTCTTGCTGGAAGTATGACAATGGGAGCAGGATTTGAGGTTTCAAAATGACTCCTATCCTTGTATTAAGGCTCTTCAAGGCAACCCAGTATGAGTAATAGGTTCCCCAAAGTCACCCAAAGTGTTAGGGACAGCCTTCTCTGCCACTGTTAATAGTCCCCCAAACAGACCAAGCTTATGATGTCCTTGACCCCTCTGGCTCATACAATCCTTCCTCTCTCTCTTCATCAGGATTCCCCAAGCCAAGCCTAATGGTTAGCTGTAGGTCTCTGCTTCTGTTTCCATCAATTACTGTATGAAGTCTACCTGATGACTGCTTAGTCCTACGGCAACTGGATATGCCATGTTTTGTTGATATCCATTCTAGGGCTGCACTTTTCTGAACATAAACT
This sequence comes from Neotoma lepida, assembly GCA_001675575.1. Lineage (NCBI taxonomy): Eukaryota > Metazoa > Chordata > Mammalia > Rodentia > Cricetidae > Neotoma > Neotoma lepida. The sequence goes on along the minus strand of LZPO01115351.1, from coordinate 401,612 downwards.
GAGGAGGAGTGGATTGGGGGGCAGAAGGCAGGTGGGAAGATGGGATGGAAGGAGAGGAGGGAAGGAAAACTGGTTGGGATGCAAAATAAATTAATAAATATAATAATTAATAATAATAATAATAGAAAGACTCCTGCCATCCCCATTGTGATCTCAGTTTCTAGCTTGTGGTGTGAGCTCTCAGCTGCAGATCAGGCTGCCTGGTGCCTGCTACCACTGTTTTGTTAAAATGAACTCTAGCTCTCTGGAGCCATAAGACTGATCTAAACTCTTCCTTATACAAGTAGACTTTGCCATGGTATTATTACTGCAATAGAAAATTGACTAAAGATATTATGTGAATTTTATTCATTGAGAAGTTGGTTAATGAATTTATTTAACATAAATATTCAAAATTCTACTAACTATCCCTCTTCCACCCACCACACCCCTATCAAGTAGATGTTTTTAGGCTCAGCTTCCTTTCACAGAAATGTGTTTTAGCTCAAAATATATAGCTTTGTGATAAATTAAGAAAATATCATCTTTATCCAAATGATTTAACCTCTCAGAGAAATGTTAAGAAACTGTTCTCTATGAACTAAAGCAGTAAAAGTGATTTCCTAAAAGGAACTATCTTGAAAACAAAACAAAACAACAACATAACAGAAATTAAGAAGCAAGATAATTTGACGAACGTTTTAAATTTGAGAAGTCTTGCTTTGTTTCTCTATGATTTCCTAGAATTTGTGATTTAGTCATGTGACTCATTAACTACCTTCCTCTATCTGACTCATCACAGAGCTACTGGGCAGGATATACTTGGACTAACTTTGAAATAATTTTCAATGTAATATTTTAAAATATTTTTCATTAATCTTTGAGCATTTCATATAGTATATTTTGTTCATAATTTATCTCTATTCTTCCTCATAATTACTCCTAGATCAATCCTCCACATCACCTCCAACATTCACGTCCAGTTTTTACAAAATACACCTGGAGTCAAATTTGTGATATCTGTATACACATCCATATTTCCTGAGCCTTGTGTGGAGGAATTGTGTTATAGACACCTAATTTATGGTTAAGGATTCCACAGATACTTAATCTCTGCACTTGGACCAGTTGTGAGTTTCTGCATTAACAGCAATTCACTACATAGACAAAGTTATCTAATGATGTCTGAGAGCTATGCTAATATGTGTGTATAGAAATACAAATTTAGAGGCAGGTAGATATCTTGTCCACTTAGTAAAATATAATAGTAGGTCCATGCCTAGATCCTGTGAGCTTGCTATCCATAAGTTTGGGTTAGAATTGGAGTAACAAGCAGACATTTCCTCCTGTGGAATGGGCTGGAAATCCAATCAGAAAGCAATTGGTTATCACTACAACATTTGTGCTATTATTGTATCCCCAGAGATATCTTACCAAACTTGCAAGATATGATTTTAGCTTGCAGAATACATAGCAGAGTAAGGTTACTGTTAATGTTTCTTACTCAGAAGTCAAAATGTCAACCTTTAATATTCTGAAAATTAGCCAGAAAGAAGTATCACGTTTATTTCTACATGTCCTGTGATCAAAGTAAATAATGTCTTCAGCAACGTGGCCTTACTATCAAGTTCTGGTGCTCAACCAAGAGCAATCACAATAGTCTATATTATTCTGGGGGTCTCAGGAACACCCTTAACCAACAATTGAAGAAGTATCCCACACCTGGCACTGGGTATTTATTTGGATGTAATTAACACTATTAATCATTTTTGAAAAATCAATCTGCATTCACAAACGCACAAATACACACACACACACACAAATATATGTGAGTTTATTTTAAGTGGAGCTATTCTATACAGCAGATAATGGTCTTCCAGAAGCCATAAGTTGATTCTGTAATTATTTTAAGCAATATGGAATACAACATTTCCTCTGTTATGAATTTTTGTTGCTCAAATATAATGCTAGAAAATCATGAACTAAATAAAATTATGATACTTCTGATAACATTGTGAGCTTTATACACTCAAAATATAGCAAAAAGGGAATCCAGACAGGCTTCAATGTAGTTATGATTATGATTTTTTTCTCAAAGGTGGCAGGCTTTCTCTTAGAAATATAAGCATGTTGCCATTTTCTAGATAGTCATTCCCACTCCCCAAATCTCAAATTTTACAGAGATGTGACAATTTGTACTGTCACACTCATCACTTTATTTTAGACATCAATGAATGTAAGTCAATTTAATTGATACATTATTGTTATTCCATTGACATACACTTGACAATATGGACAGAGTATGGAGAAAAGTCTTCTCAAGCAAACATACCAGATATATTCTGGTGGTCTTATTTACTATCTAATAAAGTGATGTAGAAATTATACTTATAAAAATAATGTGAATATATACAAATATATTTATAATTAACATATAGCTCCTTCATTCTTATAAGTCACTAGTTTTATCATGAACATTATATCCATAATTACAGATATATAAAACATAATTGAGTTTTATATGAAGAATTTATACTCGAATGATTTCTACTAAAAACTTTAATTTACAAAATCCTTTTGATTTTTATTATAAACTTCAATTTATACTTTTCAATTGTAGGAAATATACTGTAGACATTTTCTAAAATCAAAAGAACAAACAAAGAATTAAACCCTGCTGTGTAGCATTTTCCTACCAGATTGAAACATTTAATCCTGCAGGGAAGCTCTTTTAAGACAGAAGGCAAACAACTCAAAATAGCTTCAGGAATTCCCTCAAACTGGTAAGATTCACTAGGCCCATCCCTCTCAAGACTAATCAGTAGACTCCTAAGAGTCACTCTTAGAAAAGCCAAGCTGTCAAGTCTCTAAGATCAGAAGAGCCACCAGAACAAAGGAGAAATCATCCAAGCTGCCTGGAAACTGTTTAGACTAACAGAGTCACTTTGAAAGGACACTCTCCAACCTGTTGAGCTACCTGGAGACTTTGAAGTATGCTCCAGGTTCCCAGCTTTGGTGAGCTGTCACTTCTGGTGAGGTGGGCTTTAGTGATGCAATGATCTTTGAGGAATTTCTACTCCTGTGAGTAACCCCTTATTCTTATCTCTGTAAGTAAACCTAATAAAACCCTTTGATTGGTTCACCAAGTTGGACTTTGGTAATGTCTATCTTTGGTCTGTCATGAGCTCTCTATCCAGTATGAATAGACAAGTGCAGTGACTGCTCAGGAAAAGTATTGTTGCACAAAAATCCATTAGTTAATACCTTTTCTTCTTAAAGTCTTCCTCCATGCCTTTTACCATTTACTGCACTGTTTTCATTTAAAGTTACTTAGAATAATGTAATCCTATAAACTGAATTTTTGAAAGGAGGACAGATAATAAAATATACAATATATAAATGTTTCCCATCCACATAGTAGTTGACATGTGTTTGTTGAATTAAAGGAAAATGAAAACCTATGTTTATGACCTGTCTGATATGGAAAGGATGTCATGAATATAAAATAAGTATATTCTATGATTAATTTTTATTATCTGTATTATAGTTTTGTTTCTTTTCAAGTTGTCATTTGGCATTGATTCTGAACTGAATTTGATATCAATGTTTGGAACATAAAAAAAATTATTGCACAGCAATTTAATATAAACTTAAATTTAAGAGCACATGTTTCTAGGAGAGTTGTCTTCATCAAAGCCACAAGAATAAGGTCTTAAAAAATGAAGATAGATTACTCCAAAGACTTATCCAATAGTTTCAAGAAAGGTTTGAGTTTCTCTGAAATGATTTGACATCTTAAGAAAATGAATATGGGGTTAGATAGATGGCTTACTTTTTTAAGAGCACTAGCTGTTCTTGCAAAGGACCAAGGTTCAGTTCCAAACATCCACATGATAGATTACAACCACATCTAACTCCAGTTTCAGGGCTTCCAGTGCCCCTTTCTGACTTCCCTACATATACTTAGGCACACACAAACACACACAATTGAATACTTATTTCTTAAAAAATAAAATGCACAACCTTTTTTGAATATAGAGAGATTTAAGAGAAATGTATTAAAAGTTAAGGATTAAATTGGATGAATTCTAAAGTTTCTGCCCAAAGCAAACAGCTGTTTTGAACTTGTCTTCAAGAGTAACAAAGTCATCAGGTAGGAAGTCAATAATCTAGGATCACTTAATTAGAACTTTCATCTTAGTCAACAAGTGTGGACACACCACAGTGTGTGTGTGTGTGTGTGTGTGTGTGTGTGTGTGTGTGTGTGTGTGTGTAAATATCTAGGCTATTGGAAAAGGAGGAATGTCACAAAGGGAAAAGGTTGTGAATTAACACTGAGAAAGCTCAGAGGTTTAACAAAACCTAAGATGTGCCAGATGTTTTGCTACCAGATTGTAAAATTTGAAACTAATCTTCACTTAAGAGTTTTAATGGTTGTATCCCTCTTCGAAAGCCTCTGCTCTTATGGCAGGATGATTCTGCAAAATTATAGATCAGGGTTTCAAGAACAGCTTCTATGAACAGTCTCCTTAAGTCGCAGCTAAACTGAGCAAGAAGATTACATGTTATTATGATGTAGCACAGCAGGATTTTCTCCCAGCAAACATAATGATGTGAAAAAGGATAAAGTTATCACTCTGTTCAAAGAGGTCATCCATACAAGCACTGAAGCACAATACATTTTACAAAGATTATCTAGAGATGCTGAAAGGTTCGCATTGAAAAGGCTCTTTCTTATTGTTTCTATAAAGGTCTCTGATCCTGAAAAGTCTCCAGAACTACACAATGATTATGCATCTCAGTGAGGACACATGGACAAGTAAGGAAATTGGTTCTTGTTTAATGAATATCATAATGAACAAGATTCATGTGACAAGGCACAAAAGGCACTTCTCAACCATGAATATTTGATAAAGGAATATTAAAGTCATATAACATCTATGGATTTATCCTTTCAATACTTATATACTAGATATAAAGAAGCTTCATTTGATTTCTTGTCCTAAGGAAAACTCTCATGGGAAGTTGCTGTTTTGAACGTTATCTACTTTATTCAAAGATGTTTATTTGGATTGAATTTTTACCTTTTTTATTGTTTGAGAATTTCATACATGAATTTAACATTTTTCCATCAAATCTACTATCACTCCCTTCTCTCAAAATTCCTCCTTGCTCCACCAACCACATTTTCCTCACCCATTTCATGTGTTCTTTAAAAAAATAAAACCCTTTATGTCTACTTAGTATACCCTATAGTTGGATGTATGTAGGACTATCTACACGAGCAATGTCTTAGGGGCTACATCGCTGAAGAGAACTGACATAGATTGAATTATTGATAATGTAGATTGTACCACATAGAGTCCCCATTGTTACTATGACACCTTAATTTAGTAAGTACATGGAGACAGATAAATATATTATAATTATACACATTATAAAATAAATATGCTCCTTCACTATTTTAAAACACTGATTAATATTGCTTGCTAATGCTATGGAGGCTTTCGTGCAAGAAAAGCCATCCGTGTTCTTATCTGACTGTGAACTCCATGAACAACATCAACCCTTCAGGCAAGATTCATCCACTGGTGCAATAGTGGCACAACTATTATGGTGGCACCTAATAGGTGATAATGTTTGAGGACTGCTCCACAGGAGAGGAACGGTGTTTGGCACTATAAAGTAATCAAATACCCATAGTTAAAAAGATCTTAGGTCTTAGATGGGAACTTATAATAGTTGTTTAATTAAAGCAATATGACACTAAACTGTCTTTTTAAATATCTACGTTTATACTCATAGAAAAATTATACAACCAGCCTTATCAAGAAAAGTATCCTTTTATAGTGAGCTGTGGTGGATACAGAAACTCATGGCTATTCAGAGTATTGAGAATAAGTTACAGTTGAGTACTCAGTAATAGAGAATAAATTTGAACTATTGTCTCTAAGGCTCCAGAAATGTTACAGAACAAAGAACAGAAATAAAGTAAGAACTAAAAGATAAGGAGAGGGACTACAAACTTAGTTTATTTTGGGAATGACATGGCCATTGGGATGGTGATCTGATAGCAGTTATGCCTGTCTATACTGGGTAGTCTCAATCACTCAAGCACATATAGAGTAAGGGCATATGGATAGCACCTTCCTCTGAGTAGCTAACCTTAGTCTGAACTAATGACTACAGACGAATTCTATGGGAGAGGAAGTCATTGCCTCCATTTGTACCAAAGATGAGCCCTTGTGGTCCTAATGCATAGTTCAAAATCCATGGTCATATAGACAGCTGTGTTAAACACAGTGGCTCAAAAATCAAACATAAATACTGAATGTAAAGAGAATGGAGCCTTGACAGGAGAAGAAGGGAAATATAGTATGGTGGGAAAAATATTAATCAGAATTCGTTGTTAGTGTAAAAAACTTTAAATTTAATAAGTCTTACATATAAATTTTGATTGCTAAACAAATTATTATGATTCATTAGTGCTTATAATTAAACTGGTAATGAACTAACTTAAGATGATTTGTTCTGATGTTATGCAAATCTTTTGGTAAATATAATTCATTTTTATAAAAATTTAAAGAATATGCATTGAGAGTATAATAAAGACTTTCATATGACAACGACATTTCTAATTCTCAAGAACTTTTCTTAGAATATCCAACAAACCAATCACAGATCCTCCTGTGATTGGTATGTAAAATGAATAAAAAAATTCTTAATAAAAATATGTTTATAAAAAGGAATATCCAACAAATGATGTGTCAAGGAAACATTTTGAGCTGAATTGGCCCAGTATCTACTTTATTGGCTAAAATTCTGGACAGAGCAAATAAATCTAAATGAATACATATGAAAAGGCTCACAAATAAAATTAGTAGAAAGAAAAAGTTGATTTCTAAATGTGAATAATCTCAACTCCAATCATATGCAATTGTTTAAGGTAGTTATGAAAAGGGCAAATAATTCAATAACAATAAAATAGATTTCATGTTTGTTTAATTACAGCAAAGTTACCTTCATCCAAAGAGAAAGAACACCAAACAAATGTAAATACAGAATTAATTTTTACAAGGGTACAAAAATATGTACTGGCTGTTTTTGCATTAGTTTTTTAAAATGAAATAATTGAGCATTACATTATCTTTGTAGTAAATTTTCCGTAATTGAAAATCTAGATTGAATCTCTTTCAACAAATTTGTAGTAGGTATTATAACAAGCAGTTTCTAAGCACAAGTTAAGTAGTGGTGCTATAAAGGTATGAGTTATTTTTATTTCTCAGAAATCAAACATTTCCTAAATCAATAGCACATGATCACCCTTCTGTATTATTACTTTGTGTCAAATGCATTTCAAAAAATGCAAATTAATTTATGAGATTCATTGGAATTTTCTTTAAAAATAAATTCACACCATCATACATTATATGAAGAGAATATTGTGATGGATGAGGAAGATGGATTTGTTGAATCTTATTATTGTCCAGAGAGAATTCAATTGCCATACAGTGTTGTCTAGTCCAGGAATTACAGAAATAAAAGAAATTAATAGCAAGAGTTTCTAGCTATTATTTCTTAACTGCTTTACTCACTTTAATCTTGGCAGAATTATGTAATAGGATGAATAAAGGTTTCTAGAGGACATGAAAAATTTGAATTTTCTTTTAGTTCAAGACCTCCATGTGATTATAAGTTTGAAGTATTAAATCAGTTTGAATTTTTATTTCTAAATTAGTTTTTAAAATCATTTAAGAATGCAGATAAAAACATAGTACCTTATGAACCATGGTTTTGGAATCATACAACACTGAATCCAAATGCCATTTGTAGATGGTAACTTGGTCTATCATATACTAGTTAACTGATTTAAATTTCACTATAACTATCTTCAAAAAGAGAAAAAAATTGAATGAAATTGCTACAAAAACAAACACATTAAAACCTCTTCTGGCATGCATTGTTAATATCTCATAAATGAGCATTCATTTCTTGTTAGTTGAAAACAAACATAACCTCCAGGACTGTCAATATGAGTATAAAAGTGTTAGATTTTATTCTTTATACAGTCCATGAAAAAAATACATGTAGTGACTTCATTCTTTCTTATAGTGCTTTGAATGAGAAAGGCCCTTATAGGCCATATATTTGAATACTTGCTCTCTACTTTGTGGAACATAATGGGAAGGAATAGGAGATATGGAATTTTTGGAGGTGATATGTTAATGGGGCCAGTCTTTGAGGTTTCAAAAGACTCCTTTGATTCTTAATGTTTTATCTCTCTCTGCTTTGTACTATTTAATGCTGGAAGTTTCTCATTTGCTTTTTATTTTACAGGGGGTTATGACTAACAAATTCTCTTGACTCTCAGAAGAGACAATGAATTTTGGACTTTTAAACAGTGTGGAGAACAATGTTGAAACTCAGAGATTGCAAGGACTTTTGAAGTAACTACATGCATTTTGCATTATGACATGACTACAAACCATTGAGTGCCAGGGAGAGGAGTGTCATAGTTTGAATGAGAATGGTCCCTAAATTTTCATGTATTGAATACTTTGTCTCCAGTTGTTAGAACTTTAGGAAAAAGATTTGAAGTGTAACCTTGGAGGAGTTTTATCACTGGGGGAAGTCTTTGAAAATTCAAAGGACTTTTACAGTTCAGAGTTCTCTCTCTGTCTCATGGATATGGGTCAAGATGTGAGGTCTCAGTTTTTCCTGAATTTGGTCATCATGTACTCTGATCCTCTGAAACTGTAAGCCAAATTAAAAGCGTATTTTTATAAATTACCTTGATCATGGTGTTTTATCACAACAGTCGAGAAATAACTAAAACTCTTGGCCTGAATTTTATTGAATTGAGCAAGCTGATATAATGACTGTGACATGGAGAATAAGGACTTAAATATAACATTATAAACATTGGCCAAGCAGATACTATGTTCTGGATGTATTTGTGGAATACACAATAAATATCATAGTTGTCTAAATGTGGGTCATATGATGGTTAATGTATTTACATTCGATATCATAGACAAAGATACATGAGGATATTGAAAAATCTGGCAAATTTATTGCTCTGCCATTTTCAGTAGCATTTAGGCTTGGACAAAACAGTGTGTCAAGAATAATAGCTGAAAAAGATGAAAATAAATCAGCAGCTTGGGGAGAATACTGTAATAAAGAGAATGACAGATGTAAAAACACCACCTAAACTTTTAAATAAAGCTATTAAATGAAATACTAAGAGAAAAGAAGACAAAAATAGATTTAGTAATGCATACTTTAAGAAATGTACTTGACATAAAAAATAAAGTCTACTGATTAAGTAAGGCATTTTTAGACCAAGAGATTCATCAACAAAGGACTGTGCAACAGAACTTCTGAGAGACAACATAATGCAATTATAAGAGCCCCAGCTCCCCAATTCTATTTCCATTATAAAGTTAAGACAAAGCATGTATTTCTGCCACATGCTACAGTGTTTTAATGGATATATACCATATTTGAGAATGGATAGGTATTTAGAGATATGACTCAGTGGTAAAGATTACTGGCTACTTTTGCAGAGGACATAGGTTTGCTTCTGAGCAAACATAGTGGCTAATAACTTATCATTAAATCTATGGGATCTGACATCCTCTTCTGACACCAGACACACTTGTGATGCAAACACATACATCCAGGCAAACCCTGGCATACATTTTTATTTTACCTTTTTAAAAAGAGAATGACTAGAGGTTTTAGAATTTTAATTGTGTTACAACTAAAACAGATTTACATTTATGACTTTACATTTAGAAATCTGTCCATATTAAACTATATTAAATATATAAAATAAGATATACATCCTATAAGTCTTTGAGAAAATCAATAAGATAAACAAACCATTAGCCAAATGAACTAAAAGGCAGAGAGAGATATCCAAAGTGACAAAATCAGAAATGAAAAGGAGGAAATAACGATAGACACCGAGGATATCAAAAGAATCACTGGGTTGTACTTTAAAAACCAGTACTTCACAAAATTGGAAAATCTAGAAGAAAAGGATGGTTTTCTTGGTAGATACCAATTAATCAAGATCAGATAGACAATTATATAGACATATAACCCCAAAGCAATTAGAAGCCATCATTAAAAGTCTGCCAACCACAAAAAGTTCAAGGCCAATTTGTTTTAGCACAATATTCTACCAGACTTTCAAAGAAGACCTAATATCAATACCCCCCAAATTATTTGGCAAAATAGAAAGAGATGAAATATGGCCAAATTCATTATATGAGGCCACAGTCATCCTGATACCCAAACCACACAAGATCATCCACCATGATCAAGTGGGCTTCATCCCAGAGATGCAGGGATGGATCAACATATGAAAATTTGCCAATATAATCCACCATATAAACAAACAGAAAGAAAAAAAACACACAATTATAAATAATAAGTGAATATGACAAACTAGTATTGAATTTGACAACTATAGCTTCAGGTACTGATTACAGAGTATAAGTTTTTTTTCCATTGGGTTCTCAAAACATCTCTTTGATTCCTAAATAGTATTATCTCTGCTTTTGTTTTGAATAACTGAACAAGATGGCATGATGCAAACAAAGGATTAGTTTTTAATACCACATATTACATTATGTAAATTATATAAAAATAATAAGTACTTTCTTGGTGATAAACTCTACTTTTTAAAATCAAGCCTTTGAATGTTTCTATTTTATGATTTTATTTCTCTGTACCTCTCCAGTATGTAGCTAGAAATTTCAACACACATTCCATATAAATGGGAGTTATTTGCTAATAATATGTTTCTACATGTTATTTGGGAGGTTCAGATGATTTAAAATTCTCAAATGTTTGTTACCTATACTGATATTCAAATAAAATAATAAGAAGTGAAGGCAAAATGCTTATTGGTTAGGGTACTAGTTGTAGCAAAGAATTAATAGCATATGGATTAATAAAAGTTTTGGAAAAAGCTGATAAAAATATTGTTATTTAACCAATATATTTAGCTTCATTTATAATGGTAATGAATAATTAAAGACTCTACCCATATTTTATGAAATGTTTAATCTCTGGATTAGTTTAGAAACTAAAACTATTCATAACATTTATGTTTAATCACAAATAATTGTGTTCTATGTAAAATTTAATGTTGTGATGCATTACTTAAATTGCTTAATGAGAATATCTCAAATTGGGAAATATATACTAAAAAAGTATATACTAAAAAAGTTCTTCTCAACTCAGTAAATCAAAATGAAAGCCAACAGTATGTAAAATATTTGAATTACCTATAAAATATAGAAAGTTTGTAACATTGGCCATGTGAACACAGGCTGTGAGACATCATAAACCTAGGATGAATGTTAAACAATTTAAATGATCAATTTAAAAATTATAGATTATAAATTTCAACATATATGTTTCCCAAATTGCCAGAATTTATTGTACCTTTTTCAATTTCAAAAATTTGAAGTTATTTAGATAATTAGGACAATATTTTAAATAACATGAACAATATTCCCAGAAAATGATAAAATGATACAATAAAATTCAAGTTTTAATTCTTGACACCTCTTACTTTATTTAATAATGTTGTTGCTCTATTGTGGAAGTAAAAGCAATGGAAAAAAAACAATAAGTATAACTTTAATAATTGTCGCCAACCCAGTTTACTCAATATTATTCACTCTTCTACATTCACAATAAGTTACAAAATTCAGAAACGATTATTTCACATTTATTATTGTGAAAATCAAAAAGGAGATTTCATTGCACCACTATATTAAGAATTTTCATTCTATCCACTGTTACTTCTTTTCACAAAACGTCCTTATTTCAAAACATTTCTGTTAAAAGACTGTGTTTCTGAACTTGAGAATTGCTATTTTTAAATAAATGATGAAGAAATGAAAGAGAGGTCCTCAAGTCACTCATTCATCCAAGGCTTATACACTTCTCAAAAACAAATGAAGTCTCCATGATAGGAAAGTTATGGATCAAAAGCAAATAATATTGGTAGTTACTGGTAACTAAGGTAAAACAAATCACCTAAGTACTATCAAATATATTAATAAAAATCTGTATTTTGTGTGTATGAACAAAATATGAATAATTAATAATTTACCAAATGACATGCATATAACATATAAATAACTATTATAAAAACTATATATAAGCATAGATGTTTGTATATATGTCAACACATATTGGAGATGCATATATATACAAAACCAAAACTGAGAATTCACTGATTGTCATAGAATCCAATCCTTATACACAATTTAAAATCACATACCAAAATTGGTTCTTCAAAACTATTTCAGATTTTTAAATGTTTTTTTTAATATTTAGAAACTCAACTAACAAAATGAGCATTAATTTTTCACATAGTCTAGTAGTTAAGAGCATGAAAAAAAACTTCCAAATTTTATATGAGCAGACAGCAAATGGAAAAAAAATTATATTGCTAAGTCAAGATGAACATAAAAGTGGCTCCATCATTCAGCTGACTTGTCATTTTTTACTACCTGCTGAGACATAGGCCTGCTCACGGTGAAGACATTATTGACAACTTTATTTTTGATTCTCGTTTGAAAGAAATTTTTTTGTGATAGAGTCAGAATGGGCTACTCTGCTGAGGTCTTAACCTCTGTACTGTAATTATTCATATGTTTTACAAGAACATCCACAAAGAAAATTAGGCACGATTCACCATGCTCCAGATTATTTTTGGATTAAGAATCACTGCTTTGCATTTTCAAACTTAAAATACTTTCTATTTATAGTCATAGTATACTACCAATGCAAAAGGAAGTGCAAAAACCTACTGTAATCATTGGTAGTATATAGCTGTGAGAATCATAAAGACCATGGCAGAAGCTAAGTGTCTATTCAATGATACTCTAATATAATCACACACAACACTTTTCTTTTCTTCTTTGTAAAATGAAGTAGTATTTTGAGGAAGAGAAGCATATTGTTTGTATCTCTGCCATGATACTTTTATACAAAAGAAGCATTTGAATATTCTAAATCATGGAATTAACTTACAGACACTTTGACTTGTAGAACTGCATATGATTTTATGCATAAACATATAAAGGTTAATGTTTAAAATGGATATACTTTTCGTATTTTGAACTGGATCTCATTCTGGAAAGAATATTCCCCAACTACATTGCTGAATGAACATATACACTAGCAGATGTTGTAGAAAGAGAATAAAGTTAAACTTGGAAGATTAATGAAGATTTACTTTTCAAACAACTCAGCACATTGCCTGAAAATATCTACAAGCCTGTGATTTATCTAATCCATTAAGTCCTATAGCATTTTCAGTAAGGATCTTAAAGTCCTAGTCATATCCATTACAATGAACAATAAGCATCAAATGAAAAGAATCTCCAAAACTACACATTTTTGTTAAGACTCAATCTGAGGAGTCAATTACTTGGATGAATCCTAAATTTCTAGAAAGCTAAGTAATATGCAATAAAGAAGCATATGTCAATGTCCTTGCTCATTTTGTTTCATTCTTCTAAGCTTACTAAGTGCCTGTTTTATTATGTGAAATTATGAGAAAAATAAATAAATAAACAGGTATTCCTGTTTCATTCTCTTATTTTTTCCTCATTCGCCTTTTCTGTTATTACTCTGACTTTGAAATGGAGAATTTACAATATTTTTCAAAATGACAGAACTATTCAGGATCACTTAGAATTATAGAGTGGAAAGTTCATATATTGGAGATGCTGTCATATCACACAGTTGTGATTCCTCATGTTGGAAATGCATCCACAACTATGTGGATATGGGTACCTTTCCAGGTGAGAATATCTTCATCAGTCAGCCATAAGCAAAATATTTCTTAGAATTTTTAGCTAAAAGTGCCTAGCATTTGAATGCTATAAACCTTAGGCTATTTAGTCACTCCTTCAAAATTATAGCTTACACTGTATAGCTATTTTGCAAAATCGGACTTTTTCTGTAAGTTGAACTTTATAGTAGGTTGTGGCAGTTTTTCAGGGAAGTGGCAGATGTACAATATCTACCTTTCTTCTCCTTGAATGATTAACTGACATTTTAAATGTTTTGTATGTTTTATATGCTTTTATGCTGGGGATAAATTTCCTTGAATTATTCTGTGGTGGCAAACCACATTTAATAGCTACTGGAAAACTATCATCCTTCAAACTGAAGTGCATAGATCTATAAAGTTATAATTTTGCATACTTTGTAAAACAAGAAGAGTTTATTCTCTAGACCTTAACATTTAACTTGCATGTTTTAGCTGCCTATATTAAAGTAGACTCAAAATGCATTGTGTCATATGTTTGAGGAATGTGCTAAAGCTGCCATTCTAAGACAATGAGCTAACCTTTTATAATATTTCTCTTGCTTTAAGCTTGTAATTATCTCAGTTCTATGTCTCCAAGTTCTTATCTCTTTCTTTTTTTTCTATTAATTCTCAAAATGTTCTGATTCTCACTTACATGCATGTACTAATGATGTATGTGACTTATTAAAAGCTACATTTTACATGATTTTTCAACACAAAGTTCTCTGTTTTCCATAAACCTCATTATTAGTTTCATAAACATGGATTGGTAATGTCACCTTAATAACTTTCATTAGGGAAGTGTGGAATCAAAGTCAAGATTATAGTAAAATTATCTAATTACATTCTCTAAATCTTCTAGTAACAATTTTCAATCTTCAAAAATTTATCTTGCTTAGATAGTTTGAAAATAAAGACATGACTTCATGTAGTATTCAGTATAATCACAATTGTCTGTACTCTTTTGGTCTTAAGACCATCTTTGACAATAAAACAAAATGAGCTTCTTTTTTTTCCATCTATTTCCTATCTAATATATAGTCTACCATTTTATTAATATGACCTTTCCTTTGATAATTCTGCTTTAATCCTATTGTCAGTTTATAAAGACATTTTGTTTAGATGATTTTTTCCTGACTTCTGTTTCCCATGGAGTTTTAAAAGCTAAGATTAAAAATATCTTTAGAAGGCATAGATTTTAATATCACCCACCAGTCACGGCCAAGAAAAAATGTTCATTGTGCCAATAAGTAAAAAAGCAAGGTATCCATATTCAATTTTTCCATGAGTAGTTGACTTCTAACAATTTAAAATGCTGTAAGGAACATTTAAAGAAATGAGTTCAGCAAAAATGGCAATTGAGGTAGGAGACAGGGTAACAAGACAAGAGGAGAGAAAAGGGAAAGAAGAGAAACAAAGAATGAGAAAGGGTTCCTCTTCTCATGTTTATTCTAGAAAATCACACATCAGGAGCTAGTCTGTGGTGGATCAAGCCTTTAGGGTGCATATCAAGATATATCTGCTTGCAATAAGTGCTAAACTCTCAGGATATGACAACTAAACACATCTAATTGGAGGCAAAATTATTAACTAATAGCTTCAGACCCGAAAATTAAAGACTACTATTTTCCTTAGCATTTACGAAAATGTGGATGTTTGGTGAAGAAACTAAAGCCAGAAAATAACAGGAAATAACCTATTTAATCATGAAACATTAAACAAACCAAATAATTTATCTACTGTACTCTGTATATATGAAAGTCATATCCTAAGCTACAGTGACCAAAGACACTGTATGGATAATATTAATCATCTGCGATATTTTTAAAAATTAATTTAAGAAAGAAAGTTAGTGGTCATAATCATAGGGACAGATTATTTCACTATTCTAGGCATAGTTATACTATTTGCAATGACTGTGTCATTTCCATAAATGGAAAAGAAGACTCATTTTGAAAGAACAAACTGATAATTTTCTGAGCAAATCAGTTTTTTTATAGCTCATCCAGGGCTCAGTTTAGCATTCAGCGCTTAACCAGCAGCAACTCTGTGCTCAGATGTGTATAAATTAAAAGTTTTGTAAGTTTTTATTTATTTTTATATAATTTATAGGAGAGTATATGGGTAAGAGAATTACTTAAAGAAATGGCAACATGCTTATTGGAAAGGAAGAAAGAGATTGTCATTTTTAAAGCTGTTGCAATGTTGCATGTAGGAAATCTTAATTACATGTTGTTATTTATATAGAAATTAGACCAGAAATTAGTTTGTGTAAACATCTGTAGCATAAATTAATGTGTCCATTACCCTCTGTTCATATCCAAATGTCATGAAACATGGCTAATGCTATTAGTATTAGTTGTATATAAATATTTTTTGTCTTCTTCAAATAGGTCTAAAGATAGGAATTATGTCTTACTAAATAATGTGTTAAATTCACAGAAATTCTTTGATAATTTACATACAAATTGCTAAATGATGGAAATTCAATGCAATTAATATTTAACACAAATTTTTATCTTACTGAAAAAACTGACGTGAAACTTGAGGACAAAATATAATATACCTCACTCCTGTGGAAATAAAATAATAAGACAAAGTATTATGCTAAAATGATCTAGTCATTTATATATGAAATTAATTAAGATCAATCTAGGGAATGGATGATTTCCACAAAAAAAATATGGGCATTGGGGGCCATATGATGAGATTTGCCAACTGAATTACAACTTAATTCAAGAAAAAAAGATAACATTTTCCCTATAATACTAAAAATCTCTAGTGTTTCAGTCTCCATCTGTTGTGAGCAATACTGTGGATAAAAAACATTCAAATGAGTCAAGAATTGTCTATCTCATTCAGCCTTTTATTAACAGTCTGAATAAATTTATAAGTATAGTATTTGGTGAAATCTAAAAATTAGACAATGTATCATTCTTTACTTAAATATTTATAAAACTTGTTTGAGGTCTATACCTTTTCAAGAACTCTAAAGCACTGAAGTAAGTTTAGACCTGCATTAAAAATAAATAACAGATTTCTACTAGAAAGAAAAGGGGCATAAACATCAGATTAAGCTCTTAGATTTTCTCAGAAAAAAATGTCATTTAAGAGTTTTGAGTTCACTCTGCTTGAGAAAAATTTTGGATGTATAGTCATTTGAGATCATAGAAAAAATTCAAGAATATTATCTGCTGGGTTATCAGTTGCAACATATATTTTCAAAATTATGTGATTAAAATAATAATTTCATGAAACACACATATAAATTCAAGGCAAGTGTCTAATATCAAACTTTGAAAATTTGACAAAAATATATGCCACATCACAAAGCTTGTTTAAAGGTTGATCTTGCATTACCAGAAAGTGTACTGAGATACTTTCCTTTCATGAAGTTCAGCTATGCCCAGGGGTATGAACTCAGAAAGCCATTTTATTTCCCTGAGCTTAACTATTTATACATTTATTTATATGCGATTGGTGCGCAAGCCAGTGCGCAAGCATGTGTGTGTGTGTGTGTGTGTGTGTGTGTGTGTGTGTGTGTGTTCATGAGGGTACACATTCCCATGTGTTTATACACTTTTGTAAAGATGAAAAGACAATTTCTTGACTTATTAAGAAATTCCATCGATCTTCTTTTAATAAGAAATTCCATCGATCTTCTTTTAAGACAAAGCCACTTACTCTGATGCATGTCACACTTAGTACTCTAGGCTGGCAGGGCAGGAAACCCCAGTGGTCCTGCCACAGCCCCCAGAGCTCTAGGAATTCAAGGAGTCCATTATGCTTAGTTTTTCATGTTAGATTAGGGGATCAAACTCATGTCCTCATGTTTGTAAGACATATATTTACTAATAGAACTATTTTCCTAGCCACTTATTTTCATGATTAACATAAGGTTACTGTATAGAAGACATCTAAATTAAATTTAATACTACAACTCAAGGATATTATAGTAATAGAAAACTGAATACTTGTCTTTGTAAACACAAAGAAAATGTAAAATCATGCATTAATTTATTGTTTCTCTACTAGCATTTTGTCATTTATATAATTTACAATATAATTTGAACTCTAAATTTGTTGGCAAAGTTCTGATATCAAAAAGTTCTCCCTTACTCCCTTAATAATCCCAATCAGGACTCAAGGGATATGAATTTACATTTCTAGAATTTATTTTAATTAATTAATTATTGTGGGATTAACACATGCCACAATACATGGGTTGAGATCAGATAACTTAGGAATTGGTTCTGTCCTCCCAACATGTGGGTTACAGGGAGAAGCTTAGGTCATTGGGCTTGGCAGCAAGGACTCTTAACTGTTGTGCTGTCTCCTTTGATTCTATATACACATTTTCAATTATGCAAAGAACAATTTTATTTTAAAGACTTTTGTAAAGGACCATCTAAGTACATAACACTGCATTTCTGGTTACTCTATTTTTAGGATAAGAAATAACTATATAACCACCATGAGAAGAAACCACAAAATAACAAAACAGGCTGGACCTTCCCACTTATTTAAATAAACGACCCAGTAAAAACTACACAAATAAATCTCTATCTGTACTTTATGAATACTTCATTTTATTTTTACCCATAATCAATCAATACACAAAATTAAACATTATATTGTCAAATAAAACAAAATTCTGGCACATTAATTATGATTTTAATTATTTCAAAATTCTCACAATTCCCTAGAACTAAAAGTGATTTAATAATTGCCTATGCAATGGACAGATAAGAATATCTTATTTAAAAAAAATCATTGCCATTTTCAGTTTAAATAAGTATTCTCTTAATGAATCCATAATTTGATAGTCTATTGGCTGCTTATTTTCTGAGCTACCATAAAACTATTCATCCACCTTGAAGTTATTCATTGATGTCTATTTTAAAGGATCTCAATGAAGGTTCCCTGTCATCAATCCATCCTCCTGTTTATGGGGAATTATTTCCTTACGTACTTGAAGAATTACTATAACACCTCATGTTGAGTGAGGTAAAGGAAGTAAAAATTGGGACTATAATTTCAGTATATTACTGAGGTTAAGAAATTTCAGAAAAAAGAAATGCAGGTTCAGGTTTAAATGACAGAAAAGTGATCATTTTAATGTTCATTTTAAGGAGAGTTGGCAGCATAACAATGAAATGAATCATCAATTTCCAACCATTGGTGACATTTCCTGTTGTCATTCAGCAAACTGTCTCTTCTGTCAGGATGAATCTCTTATAATAGGCATGTTTTAATAAATTCTGTGTGGGCACAAATGTACTAATATTTAAAAAGTAAGATTCTACCCTTTGTTGTAATATATGGATACGGCTTAAATTATTGAAATGACCATTATTAGCAAGACTTTTATTTGAAATAATATTGTTGGCAAACATTCTAAAGAATCAATGAAACACATTTAAATTAGGGTTTATTAATGTTATTATTATTGAAATTAAAAAAAATATTTTTTGTTACTCAAAAATGTACTAACTACTAAAACTATAAAATGCAATCCATATCATAAATAGCATCACACTGGAATGACACATAATTTTATGTAAATAAAATTAAAGTAGATTGATAAAAGTGTTACTTTAACAAATAAGTATGTATACTTTCTGAACAAAATTTCATGAATACTAATTTGCACTTATGAGAAGTATTTTTCCCTTATAGAAAATATGTACCATTATTATGTGAGGAAATATAGTTATTAGCTTCAGAAATTCAATTGCACAAAACAATTGGAAATTTACTGTATTTAAACGTTAATATTAGCATAAATGGTATTCATCTAGAAATATATTATTAAAGATTGATTTTATATCAATTTATACCATAGAAGTAAAATTATTCACAAATCCTTAAGTATACTCAAAGAATAACACAGATGCATTGTAGTATGGGTTGACTGTTGAAATCTTCATAAAATACAAATGCTAAATATTTATCACTTTCATTTTGCTTTGGCTAAATTCCCCCATGTAAATTTTGTGTATGTCTTAATTCTCACAAAATGCTTTTAGGAATTTTGTGAAAATTATTTCCTGTTATTGCAGATGCATTTATAACAGGAAGTGCTAGAAATGCAATAGTCCAAACAATGATTTTTCATTAGCTGGAAAACCATCTCTAAGCATTTAAATATAACACAGACACATTACCAAAGCAATTACAGTGCACATAGCTACTCAATTCTGAGCATGGACTAGTTCTAAATTGCTTTAAAATCAATAATATATATCACTGGTCAAAATTACTGAGCATCAGAAGCAATGCAGAGTTGTATGTAATTATGGTACATTCATGGCACTTTACAACAAAGCCAACAGCCTCTTGAACTGAATCTCACTCAATTGTGCTGCCCAATTCTGCTTAAGTGGAGCATTATATATGTTAGTAGAACAAGAAAAAAAGATAGGTTTTGAAAGGACAGTTGCCCTGTATAGATATCAAATCAAAATCTCACGGGTAAGATGACTTGAGCATGCAATAAGAGTATTGCAGAGATTGCTCTATTTGAAGGGGTTCATGTTCATCATCAACAGTATCAATCTAACAAAATACTAGGATGCAATATCAATTCATTTTCACTTTCCAAAATATACATAGAGATTACAGCTTATGAGTACATCTTTAAACAAAGATATTTTTTGAAGCTGTAAAAGGGAGCTCTACGTATTCAGTATGTGCTAGGATTGATTTTGATTATATCTATTTCTGGTATCTTAAAATCATTATCTTATTTTTATCAAGTACACTGATGTTAATCTTATAATACCAACATAAGGACAATTTATTTCTCATAAAGCTATTATTTATGTATTTTTTTAAATCTAATATATAAAATAGTATCTTTTAAAATAACTCAAAGATATTTTCATGGCCCAATAAGTTACTATGTATTAAGCAAATAAGCAGAAGAAAGGATTTGAATGAATGGCTATCAACAAAATCTTTAGTCTCTTAAAAGGAACATAGTAGAAAACTATAATTGACACTATTTAAATATTTATCTACATAATAAAATTAATAAAATGTTCTAGGAGGCCACTTTTTCATCAAGAGATGAAATTAATTATTTTTTATAAACCTAGCCTTTTCCCATAAATTGACCTAAGTTTTTCGTCTCTATTCTTGTTTAACAATTTAAAGTAAATTAAATTAACTCCAGTAGAGAAAAATGTTTAATGCTTAGACTATATGCAATATTGGTAGTATCACTAGTAGTAAATAGCTTTTATCTGAAATGTACATAAAAGTCTGAATCTGACATAGGATGAAGGTTCTTTCTTATATGACTCCCACAGCTAAGGGACATGGAAGAGAAAAACATTGTTAAGTTCTATATTTAAAAAATGTGTCCAAATGACCTTCTACATAACAAAGAGTGTGCATTGCTTTAGAACATATTCCAACCCCTGGATTGCATACTCCAGGAACATAATGTTGCAAAGAGTAATGGTTTTGTTAAATGAATATCATTTACCCTGGTTAATTTAAAGTTTCTTCTAAGTTCTTTTATGAAAATATTCTTAAACTCATCCAAGAAGTTAAAACTTCTTATATAGAACAGCACAATAGGATTTTTTTTCTTTTCATAAGTAGAATCTAAGACTTTGATTTGATTTGATATGTAAAATAGCATTTTGGAGAATGAGGCATGGTAATGGAGACTATATTAGCTGATTGAAACTTTGACTAAAATGTTGGTTCTATAAGTGCTTAATGGATATTTTTAGGTATATTAAACAATAAATGGTCAAGAATTTTTGATTGTTTGAATGTTTGTATGATAAGACAGCTTTAAAAATGATTGTGTCAGTATTTTTGAGATAAAGACAACTGCCAAAAAAGCATGTTTGTTTGTGAGATTTTAATTTGGAATAGAATTAGGTTAGCATGGGGAAACCTGCAGAGATGACCAAGCCAAACTAGTGGGAACTCATGAAAATTGGATCAACAGTCCTGGAGTCTGCATGGGACTGGGTGGGACCCTCTGCATGGCAAGACCATTGTGTTGTCTGATCCACTTGGGGGGCATTAGAACCCATCCCTAGTGCATGAGCATGTTTTTTGGAGCCTATTACCTATTCACACAGCCTTGAGGCAGGAGCAGGGGCTTGAACTTGCCTCTACTGGATATGCCTCTCATAGGAGGCTTAGCTTCTTGTTGGGGAGGAGGGAAGAGGAGGATCTCTGATTGGTGTCTAGAATGAATGAAAAAATTTTCATAATAAAAATAAATAGCCGGGCGGTGGTGGCGCACGCCTTTAATCCCAGCACTTGGGAGGCAGAGGCAGGCGGATCTCTGTGAGTTTGAGGCCAGCCTGGACTACCAAGTGAGTTCCAGGAAAGGCGCAAAGCTACACAGAGAAACCCTGTCTCGAAAAAACCAAAAACAAAATAAAAATAAATAAATAAATAAAATAAATAAATAAATAAGTAAAGGGGAAAAAAGGAATTAGGTTAGCCCTTCCCATCATGATTTAACCCCTTGTTCATAGAAGGCCCCCTCTCTCCCATTGATTGTATAAAAATTGCCAGCCAGACTAGTGGAGATGCGTGAACTGTGGACCAATAGCTGCGGAGCCCCCATGGTACTGTACTGGGCCCTCTGGATAGGCGAGACAGATGTCTAGCTTAGACTGTTTGGGGACCCCCAGACAGGCAGTGGGATCAGGAACTGTCCCTGGTGTTGAACCGGCTTTTAGGAGCCCAGTGCCCATGAAAAGACAACTTTGCACAGCCTTGGTGCAGGGAGGAAGTGCTTGGACCTGCGTCAACTGAATGTGCCAGGATCTGCTGACTCCTCATGGGAGACCTTGCCTTGGAGGAGGGGAGAGTGGGGGGTGGGTTGGGGGGAAAAGCTGGGGGGTGGGAGGAGGGAGGAGAGGGGAATCTGTAAAAAAATTTAAAAAAAGAAAAAAAGTATCAGATATGAAATAAAATATTTTTTGAAAAATAATCTAAAGTGAATCTTCTAATCTACCTTTTTGTGATAATAATTCCTAAATGGAAGAATATATTAAAATTTCATAGTTTAAATAAAATGTAAAATAGACATTTTGTAATCAAACAAACAAACAAAAAAGAATTAGGTTAGCCTGTAGGTGGGTCTTCTTTGCATAGATCTTTAATAAATTCTCCCATGTCTACTGTTTTCTGATAGACTTTTATTTAGATTGTTAATAAATGTCCCACTGTATTTTATCTACATAGCCACTGACTTTTTGAGTTTTGCTTCATGTAATTTGTTGTCATTGTTGTCTGTGGCTAATGGTGCTCTCTTCCTTGTTATTGTTTTCCCTACAAGATTATTATCCATAAAAATTAAAATAATAAAATTTAAGAGCAAATGAACTTGTTTCTTATCACAATTTCTGTTGTATCTGTTTTATTGTAAAGTATCACCGCTGGTTTTAAAATATATAATCTTTAATCTTCATAAAAATCTTAAATTCTATGGTTATAAAGATTTGATTTAGAATTTTATTGGGAATTTTGCTGGCCATGGGAAGGAGCTACTTACTGTCTTACTTCCCTTGGCTTGCTCAAGCCACCTTCTTATAGAACCCAAGACCAGCAGCCCAGGAATGGCACCACCCACCATGGACTGGGCCCTCACCCATTGATCACTAAATGAGAAAATACTTTACAGCTGGAACTCATTGAAGCATTTTCTTAACTGAGGCTCCTACCTCTGACAACTCTGGCTTCTGTCAAGTTGAGACACAACACCAGCCAGCACAAAGACCAACATAGAAAATAACTGAACACAATGCAGAGATGAATGAATCATGGCAATCCTAGACCCAATGGATGCATCTATATTACAACTCCTGAACCTATGGCTTAAGGAATATCTTGGAAGTGGGATTGGAAAGATTCTAAGAGCCATAATATGAGGAAGTCTGCTTTGAAGTCATTCTCTTCTAGAAATGGCTGCATAAACCAGACCAGAACAATGGCCAGAGAATTTGATATGTTAATTTGGAAGGGGGAAATTCTCAGTGGTTCCAACTCTAGAAAAAGAACTATATGTACTTAATGACTGTTGAGGCAGGGAGAATTAGTCTCTCTCTGGTATGAGCCCCCTAATTCATTATCCAATAAAAAGTGTTTTTTCCTGAAATCACATACACATAAACAACAAAAATGGACTTGGCAGATTGTATTAACCTATTTGTACATAGTATCAGTTTGAGATTGTGGGGTAACATGGAAGGAGCTGCAGTGTAGAGAATTAGTAGGAGCTGGAGAGAGGAAAGAGAAGAAGACAGAAGAAAGGGATGTGGTTCTATTTTGATTGAAATTTACTAAGATAATTATAGAAACAATAGAAACACCTAAATTCATTTCATCTTCAAAATATGCTGCCCCTGCCATTCAAATATAAATGTATACAAATAGACATTTACAAGGAAATTTGATAATACAATGAAGGCTTCTTACTAAACAGCACAAATCCTTGGCCGTTTTTATGTTCATTCAGCTTTCTTGGCAGGTTTACACAATCAACACATCTGTTAGAATGGCAGTGTGCCCATCTGAAAATTCAAATGGTGAAATCATAAGTTTGACATAGGTGTCAAACCTAGGTGTGATTTTAGAGCCTATCTACACAAATAATCTGTTTTCTTCAACTATATGCTTTTCTTGGGTCTTCCTGAAATACCTTTAGCTGTCATCCTCAATTGTTTCAAAATTTTCTTCCTAAAAATTTTGAGTTGTATTATTAAAAATCATCACAGAGTCTTCCTCTAGCAGCAGTTGGGAACGGGTGCAGAGACCCACAGCTAGACATTATGCAGAAATCTAAATTAGAGGTCTTTATGGGGTCACTCCATTCAGGGTTCTAGGGGAGGGCATATTGTAGGAGTCAGAGGGGATGGAAGACAAGAAAATATGGCCCATCAAATCAACTAAAGAGGACTCAAATGGGCTCAAACAGACTAAAGCAGCAAGCACGGGGTCTGCAGCGATCTGCACCAGATCTCTGTGTATATGTTATGGCTGTTAGCTTGGTGCTTTTGTGGGACTCCTAACTGTGGGAGCATGTGTGTCTCTGACTCTTTTGCCTACTATTCAGACTCTTTATCACATTGGCTTGACTTGTCCAGCCTCAATATGAATTGTCTCATTAAATGTTGTTTTGTCCTGTTTGGTTGTCTCTTGGAGGCCTGCACTTTTCTGAAGGGAAATGGATGGGAAGTGCATCTGCTGGAGAGGGGAGATTTGGGGTCGTTGGCAGGAATGGTGGGAGGGGAATCTATGGGCAAGATGTATTGTATGACTGACGAATCTATTTTCAATAAAAAGTACATAGTTTAAAAGACATCTAAAGTAATGTCTACAAAAATAATTCCAAAGAAATTTATTGGATAGATTAAAAATAGTGTATTTTAACATAGATGAATTCTGGGATTTTTCTTACTGCTGTTGAAAAATGATTTTCCTTTAAGTAGATCTACAACATGATGAAATGAAATACACATTGCAATACTAAGGCAAATGTTTTCTGTTTACTTGTTATCTCTGAGAGAACACTGGAATGAGAACAAACTCTATATCTACAGGAAACTTGAGTTGGAAAAGTAATTGAATAAATATAATTTAATATACTAGCATGCAAGACTTTGATTTCAATAAAGATAGACAAAACATTTGAAAAAATGTAACATTTTCATTTTATAAATATTTTAATAAATTATAAATGATAGACAACTTCTTCAAACTGAAAAGTATATCAAGAAAAAATGTATAACTAATCTTTTATTTCAAGTTGGAAGATGGAATGCTTTCTCCTATAGATTGAAAAGAAGGCAATACTCATCCTGTTCTTTTTGTTCATCATTGCTCAGAAATTATTAGAAAATATACTAAATCAGCAGACAAACATTATCAATTTAAGTGCCAGAGAGAACTACAACATATTATATTTTAAAGTTATACAATTAGTGATATGTAACAGTCCAGAGAATTCACAGAACAACAAAAATCATCCATATATAAATTTATTGAGATTGTATGCTATATGATAATGTATACACATAGTAGTTACATTCTTAAGTTAACAGAAAATAGCTAAAAAATAAAATTTAATTGTAGAATTTATGTCAATTGAAATAAAGTACCTTAGTAATAGAGTTAATATATACTTTCCAAAGATTTCCATACAATAAGTATATTGCTATGAGAAATTGGATGGTATCTGAATATATAGAAATATAGAGATGACTTTAAGTTCATCATAGTATTACTTTCTAATAAAACCAACATAATTTCAAATTATAAACTGAGAAAGTGTTTAATGTACCTAACATATTTTATATCCTAGTTTAGCAAGCCAGTACACAATATAGAATTACTTGTTCTCTCTCAAGATTGTGTGTATGACTGGAAGATGGTGAGTTAAGCTGAAGCCCAAAATTATTTCAATATCACACTTCTGAGTCCTTAAGATATTTGACCAACTTTTTAGGCAAGTCAATGAGTAAGGAAAATCTTTTAATAAATGTAGTGGGAACAAAGAATAAGCCTACAGATTTTGTCTGAAATGAATGCCTACTTATCCATAGTACACACACATACACACACATACACACACACACACACACACACACACACACATCAAATGGATTACATATATAATTGTACAATATAAAGTTATTAAATTTCCAGAAAAGTTACCATAAGGTAAATCTATGTGAATTTGAGATAAGCAGTGTCTACATACACATAAACGAATATTATTAAAGAAAATATCTTGAACTAGTAGTACTAAAATTGTGAGATTGGTTTAAATATTAACATCAAAGAAAAATTCAAACCATAGCTAGAAAAAACATAATATCTATATTAAAAATAAAGACATAAGAACTTCTTTGAGTCTGTATTGTGACAAGTTAACTCAATCAAAAAATGTGAGTACAACTAAATAGAAACTTCATCAAAAAGAAGTGATGACAAATAAGCCTAAGATGTAGTATGTACTTGAATGACTAAAATTAAAAGGAGGTGGCATACAAAATGTTGATGAGAATATGAAATAACTGGAACTCTCAAACACTGAGGACAATAATGCAAAATTTCATAGCAGACACTCTTGTTTTTGGAAGATGAGTTTAGCAAAGGTGAAGTATGTACTTTATAGATTGAAATGCCCTTTATACATTCTAAAATGCCATCAACAACATGAAAACTATAAATCACTCAAAATATTAGGTGAGCAATAAGAATCTATGCCTATTATGTACCTTCAACACACAAGTCCATGTATCATACATATATTTTATTCTTCAACCATTTGTCAGCTAATTGTCAAAAGCAATAATATACGTGAAATGGACACAGGCAGTGATGGTGGTGATTTTGTAGGCTTACAATTTTCTTCTCGAATCATTATTTAAAATATATATGCATGTGAATTTATCAAAGACACATTCCTAAAATTATGGATGTAGATGATATCATAAAAGAAAGGAAAAGGTGTTTATATGCAACTGAAGAACATGTATCTGAAATAAAATAATAATTTCCTAATGCATATTTTATGTAAATTTAGATGTGCCTACATTAACTAGCAGTATTGAGTAGACACTTGTAGTATATTCTATCATAGGTGCTATTCCTTTATGTTAGCAAAAAATGCAGTAAAATGTAGCAAAGTGTTATGAATGCATGGTAGGAAGGAAAAACGGACAATCATAATAGCATTTTTAAAACAGGTTATTTGAAATTCGTTTAGATGTTAGTATTATCTGAATGTTTCTTTTAGCAAGATTAATGGCACTCTGTCATTGGTTTCTGTGCTAATGAATAAGTATTTGGCCTATATTCAATAGATTTAAATAAGCAAAACTCCCAAACAAATTGCTGAGTCTCTTCCACAGAAAATAGGAATGCAAAACTGCTGATTCTGCACAAAGCAGTAGAAAATGTAAAGGTAGACTTTAAATTGTAAAAGTAAAATAAGACTCTATTGTAAGTTTTGTTATAATTAGCCCACTTATATGGCATTAAGCAGGCATTTAAATCTGATTGGATATTCTTTAAGATCATTTAAAGTTTTTTCATTAATATTTCTAAAATTACCTTTTGCTTAAGTCACCTTTTGTCATTAAATGTTTGGTTCTGTTAGTGACATTGGAACAACCTCCAACAAAATCAGCTTTTATTCTTTTTTGCATCCCTGACTTTTCATTCTTTAGAACAGTTCCTTAGGCTTTCCCTTTAGATCAGCACTGTGCAAAATAAACCTGGTGCAAATCTGAATGAAAGCCATATTTATAGCTTTATATTGTCTAACAAAAGATAAATATAGTAACTAAAAAATTTGGTGAAATTAAATGTAGTAATATATTCTCAGTTAAAAAAATATATGTAAAATATTTAATGTAGTTGTTGTAAAAAACTAATAATGATGTATGTGACAGATTTACTGTTAAGGAATTGATACTCATTTTGTATTTAAACTTAAAACAATTTTAAATTTATTTCAAATGCTAAACAACAACATATAGCTAGTGGTTCAGCACTGCACAAATTTCCAAATTTTTTCTGACTTAAAAACCATGAAAAATATTTGCATTTGTGGCTGTATGTTATCAGAAAAATGTTAGTTGCTAGAGGAAAAAAGAACAGAAAGATTAAAACTGAGTAAAAAAGACAACAAAAATCAAAAAATGGAATATTGTATAAGAATAGTCCTTCAGTATACCGATTAATGAAAATTTGTATTTGTTTTATTTTTCATTGGTTATAACAAGAGTTGTATTTCTAATTATTTCCTAAGTAGATAAGATTATAACACACAATTCATTATATTTACTCACAGATCAGACACCAAAGTTTTGCTTAAAAGTTATGCACTTGACTTTGACAAACTTGGGCATCTCCCTCTTAGCACATGAATGTATAAAATGTTGGTCAATTGTTTATTGTTGGAGGCAGCTAAGCTGTGATCAAGCTCTGTTAGATATTGCAAAGACATGAGAATATGTTGCAAATTGATTAAGCAATGTTAAGATTGACAAGGGAAGTCTTCGTCTCGCTTTTCTAGAGTCTTTCAATTTTTTGTCACTGACCTGTCAAGTTTTGCGGATGCAAATCAATGACAGTGCTACTTTCAAATATATATTTCAAGTGCTCACTGAACAGAAGGCCACTGGTAATGAAATCTGAAAATGTTTCCAAAAAGTTCTGAAGACATAACAGACCAAAACTGAATATTGAGTTACAGAGATAATATTATGATTAGAATTTGTGACAAAATAAAAGTAGATTTATCAGCATGTGCCATCATTTGAAAGATAAACAACTACTTTGGCTCTAGCTAGTATAGAAGTCTTCTTGTTAAATTTATTTCTGCTGGTGATTTTGAAAAAAACATTCCCATTCCAATTTCTTACTTTCTGAATTAGTAGTGGTGGTTACAGTGCTTTTACAGAACTATTTTTCTTGTTTAGAAGAAACCAGAATGCACCACTTAATGTATGTGCTTAAATATACCAATTCTATTCAGAGTGCATTATCTAAACCACAAAATTTATTCTATATTCATATATATATACATATATATATATAATTTTGTAAATATCTTACAACTTTAAGAGTGTATTGATGAATTAAACAAAGAATTAGCATAGGGATTGTGCATTGTCAACTTGGTCATAGAAATATACCAGAAATCTACTCCTAAATTCTTAAATATTTTTTGGCTATAAAAATAGAGAAACGTATTTATAGATAATAGAGAATTAATTAATGGAAGAGATGCCAGTATCATGCTGCTGTTCTTAGGATAGGTTTTGACTTCTAGCTACAGTACAAGTTGCACAGACAAAAAGTGGTTGTAAACTGCCCCCTTGACCATAGCCATAAAAAGCAAGTAGTTGTATACAACGGTGAAGTTTTTTTTGTTTAATATACTCCCAGGCTAAAAGAAAGGATTGTTAACCTGACTAGAATGTCTTTCGGTTTCTCTGCTGTCAAAATTAAATTCCAAAATAATAGTTCAATTTTTATTGCCCCATTCTTGTACTAGACAAGAAAAAACTATTCTAAAATACCCCATAAATATGATGTTTATGAAAAATATCATTCATGACAGTTCTACAGAATGTTTCCAGAGTCTTACGATTTTCATAAAAAATATTCAGGGTTTGTCGCTTATGCACAAAGCATATTTGCAAGGCATAGACCAGAGGCAGTAAACTAATGTAATGGTTTTGCACCCTCCAAATGGAAATATTATACATTAAAAAATAAAATTTGGAATAGCTTGACATTTTTATTTGAAAAATAGTTTCTAAGCATGTGGAACTGAAACATCTTTCAAGAGATTATGAAAGTGCTGAAAAAAGCATAGTTAAGTCATCCTTATGTATATTCAAACATCCAGTATGGTAGGGAAATTGTGTAGATATAAGCAAATATTTCTGATTTCCAAGTATTTATTTCGCAAAGAAAGTAGTATATGTTCATGATGGTAGTTCACCTGAAATAGAACAGTTCATTCATCCACTTATTCACGAATTTTGAGTGCCTGGATGTTTTAGGGACTCCTATGCAGTGAGATAGCAATGGCATTTCAGCAAATACTTTTGTAAAGAAATTTCAATTTGCAACCAATAATGAAAATATATACTGTCTTCCACAATTATATCTTCTTTAAAATCAGATAATTTATTGATTTTCTCTATGTATTGTTTATCAAATGAAGGAGTCATATTTAATATAGGATCTTCTGCTAATACTTATGAAGCCTAGGTGAAATATTGCTGTTATGTGCACTATCAGGTGATTTCCATGAAGTCTAAATTACATCTTATAATTTCCTGCTCAGAGATCATATAATAGCATATATATATATATGTATATATGCGTGAGTGTGTGTATAATAATAAAAGTAAAACAAATACCAGCTGCAGATATATCCAAGTGATAAATATTCATCAAGTGACTATAGCAAGACTTTTCTGAAAGTTCTAAATGTTTTCCCATCCACTTTTAAAACTTCCTTACATTCTTCTGATTTCTTTTGTTAATATTTAATTAATGTGATAGTGCAGTCATTGTACAGTCATCTGGTCTAAATACAAGGAGCTAATTTTTTCTGCATGCTCCACTCACTGTCTACAGATTATGTGCATTTGAAAGGCAAGACTATTGCCCAAAGTAACAGGGCAGTGATTATGCAATAGTGTAATAGATAAAGCAATCAAAATAGAGGGATCAATAGTACTTAGAAGAAATGTTCAATAGAATGGTAGCATTGTTTGGCAGTTGTCCAGAGACATTTCCATATAATCAAAAGACACTATGTCATTTATGTTTTGTATATACAACAAGCAATTCCATAGATCTGGTTCATAGGTCAGACACTTAAATCAATTGCTGAAAAGCAGATGTAGAAAATTGTCAATGATTAAATTTCTAATACATATGAATGCATTTCTCTCCTGGGTGTACATTGATTTCCTATAGGTGGTTAAGAAAATTCAGAACTGAATTATATAATCCTGAGAAATTATTGCACTGATGACAACTGGATGGCTACTCAGTTTCATAGGGTTGTAGAATAAACTGAGAGCAAACCAGGAAGGTAGGAATTGGATGACAAGTCTGAAAATGTCAAAGGGAAAGAGTGTAAAATATCCAGAACTATCTCATATATTTACGAATGATAAGGAAATTAAAAGATACCTTTTGTGTTTGTACTAATACAGCAATACAAGTTCTCAAATTTAATCCTGAAATGTATATGCTGCATATCATATTTTTTCACACAATAATTAGGTTTATGAGCATTTTGGCTCCCTCAGTCACTCTGTTACTCCGTATTTGACAAAATAGACTTCATCCATTTAAAATTACTTCCAAGTTTATTCTGCCCCAGACATTTTATATTTCTGTGGTTCTAGGTTAGAAAGTGGAATACTCTGGCTGATTGTAAAATTGATCTTACTTAAAATAAGAGTTAATGAGCTCTTTGCTTATAAGAAATCAATCAGAGCTGGTAGAAACATGATGTATATGAGATAGTGAAGATTTCTAAACCAACAATTTAGACTAGCTGATTGGCTAGGCTCATTCTAACTGTCAGATACTACAATTTCCTTAATAAGTTGTTTTAAAATTTATTTCAGGTAAGCAGATAGAATAATAGCAGATTTCCATCACTCTTGCAGATCTCCCAAATCAAATCTTCTTGTCCATAAAGAGCTCTGGAGCAGATAACCTGCAGAGGCCTCTCTTCCCTCCTGCTCCCATCTCCAGTGAATCACACAGACCTTCTTCTCCTAACTTCCCTCTACCCCCAACTCCTTGCTTTATTCCAAACCAGCAGGTGGCATTCCCCAGGGAACAGGCCCCTCCTGCCAGGGAAAACGTAGGGTAAATACAGATCTTAACATCTCCCTCTATTCCTCCAAATCCAATCCAACCCAATGTTGTCCACTTTCTCCACACCTATTCAACATAGTACGTGAAGGCTTCACTAGAAAAATAAGACAACTGAAGGAGATCAAAGGGATACAAATCAGAAAGCAAGAAGTCACTGTATCTCTATTTGCAGATGATATGATAGTATACATAAGCAACTCCAAAATTTCCACCAGAGAACTCTTGCAGCTGATAAACACTTCCAGTAAAGTATCTGGATACAAAATTAACTCAAAAAATTTAGTAGCCCTCCTATATACAGATGGAAACAACACCTTTCACAGTAGTTTCAAATGATGTAAAATATCTTGGGGTAACTCTAGCCAAGCAAGGGGGAGATTTGTATGATAAAAACTTTAAGACACAGAAAAAAGAAATTGAAGAAAATATCAGAAGATGGAAAGATCTCCCATGTTTATGGATCAGTAGAAAGTTCCTCAGAAATTGGAAATCTATCTACCTCAAGACCCAGCTCTATCACTCTTGAGCACGTATCTAAAGAGCACTCCACTCTACCAAATGGACACTTGGTCAACCATATTCATTGTGGGCTTTATTCATAATAGCCAGAAACTACAAAGAATTCATATGTCCATCAATGGATGAATGGATAAACGAAACATTGTGCATTTACACAATGGAGCATTATTCAGCCAGTAAAATGAATAAAATTGTGAAATAAAATGGATGGAACTAGATAAAAACATTCTGAGTGAGGTAACGCAGCCCTAGAAAGAGAAATAGATATTTGCTTATATGTGGGTATTAGCTGTTAAGTCAATGATAACCGAGGTAAATTATTAGAATCACTGAAGTTAGGTATAGAATAAGGCACTATAGGGAACAGACAGATCTCCCTAGGTAAGGGAAATATAACAGTTCTGGATGGATGGATGGATGGATGGATGGATGGATGGATGGATGGATGGGTGTGGAGCTAGAAGGTGAAGATAAAGTGGATAGCGGGATGCAAGAGGTATATTATGTGAGAAGAAAACCTATTTTCAATGAAAGGAAAAAAATGGCTCTGTGATTATATTATTTTAAGTCTACTGTAAATGAAATTACAATGAATGAAATCTCTCAAACTAGCTCAATGTAGACTTAAATTATGCCTTTAAATAATTCTAGTCTTTCATTTGACTACTCTTGCTAATTCTTTCTGTTGTATAAGAGGTCTGAGAAATTGATCTGTTTATAAAAGTAACATTTGAATATTTATTTGATTAACTGTCTTCTTGAGTAATGATCATGATATATCTGCAAAAATATAGAATGAAATAATAAACACATATAGTCTTTGTTGACACTAACTTCTGGGTATTTCACTTTTATACACTACTGTAAATATCTGTGAACTTATCATATATACATAGATATATAAGTACACACACACACACACACATATATATATATATATATATACATATATGTCTTCCTACACAGTCTCATCACATTTGTAAAATTTACTATTTTCAGTGTAATAATAATACACATTTACAGAAACAATATTTAGAAAATTAAGTGAAGCAATTTATATATGTGTTCTGGTGGAAGATCCACCTCAACTCCCCTCCTCCATCTCTTTCCCTAACCCCACCCCTTCAAAGCCCTCCAAACACAGCTCCTCCCCCAGAGATACTCAAGACCACTCCTACAGGGTATTTAAGCTGCATCACAGAAAACAGACACGTGGTTCTTCCAGTCTCTCATCCTGGTCTCCTTTCTGAGGGGCCTGGGAATCACCCAGGAACGCTTTACCCATTAAACTGGGGCTTTTCCTAATTTGGTTTGATTTGGATTGCTGTGTCAGCAGAGATGCCTATAGGGGTCTAAAAAACCTTATCAATATGCATTAGTCGTATTCTTTTTCTAATTTTTTTCTGAGGCAAGATGCTAACATAAGATTTGTGCCTTATCAGACTAAAGCATTATTCAAAAATATGCTCTGAAGAAATTCTTTTTTCTGCAGCAGATTTCATTGACTTCAAGAAGTGAATGAAAACAACATTCCTCAGTTTTCCTTTTCCCTTGGAATAACGAAAACTGTTTGCCAGTAGGAATGGTTTCTCTAAAGTCTTCAGTGTATATTACCAGGATCACTGCTAAATCACTGTGGCAAAAAAAGAATCTTACAAACTTAATATTAATGTTTATGTCAGTGTATAATTTGCACCTTCAGATGAGTGTGACCTCGGAGAACAATTGTTATTTTGATTCAAAAATTGTCTGTAATGGTGTCAACTGAATTTTTCTATGCTCAGAGTAGTAATTTTTTGAAGTTTAATATGATAAAAGACTTATTTTTGATGAGCATTTTAATTGTATGTAAAAATGTCTGCTCATA
This sequence comes from Neotoma lepida, assembly GCA_001675575.1. NCBI lineage: Eukaryota > Metazoa > Chordata > Mammalia > Rodentia > Cricetidae > Neotoma > Neotoma lepida. Next base: position 366,984 of record LZPO01115351.1, on the reverse strand, counting down.
TGACAAAAAACAAACATATCTAATTATTCTTCATATTAAAATAATCAAAATTAATCTTTATAATAAAATTAAATATGTGATATATAATATTTGAATCAATTTATATTATTTATATTTAAACTAAACAAGGAACCTGAATGAATTCTCTAGCATAACTTTATATCAATTTGTATTAGATATATTTGTAGTTATCACATATTAATTTATTTACTTATTCATTTAGGATTATTGACACTGTTTCATTATGGACCCAGAGCAAGTAGACCAAGTTGACCCTAAATTTGCAGTTATCCTTATGTATCCTAAGTTTTGGAATTTCAGGCATGTGCCACTACAACTGACCAAAGTTGTTTTCAATCATCAGTAATTCTGGACTTTACACAGTTAAGCTACACTTCAATTTTTCTGTAAATAATACTCTGAGGTGTGTATTATGCTGTTAAGCTCATACAGAATATCTTGTTTCCTTTCCTTTCCACAAGCTTAAAGGATATTTTGGTGAAATTTCCAAGTCTTTACTTGGTCCTTCTGTGTTCACTGAATGACTATTTGAGTCAGGCTTATAATTCCACTCTCATACAACATTAATGTTTCTTTGAACATTCCATATATCCCTTGTGCAGTCCAATGATTATTTAATTTTCAATCACTTTTCTCCTTTCTTAATCACTTCACTCCTTTATACCATAAATTATCCAAACCTTTGAGGAAGCAGATTTGATTATTGAGTATCAAATGTGCATGTTTGACTTCTTTGAGAATAGCCTCTTCAGCTTTTCTAGAATTCGTGTCAATGATTTACATGCTATGTACCAGACAAAACAGACCATGTAGTGTAACAGTATACTAGAATTTGTTAGCTATCTGTGATTTGTGAGGAAATAGATAAGAACACAAGAATTAGGAAAGACAGAATGCAGAAAATAAACACAGAGAGAGAGAGAGACAGAGAGAGAGACAGAGAGAGAGAGAAAGGATAAAGTTTTGCAATAAATATAGCAACATGAGGACTAGGGTGATGACTATGTGATTAAAATGCTTGCCAGGCAAGCAAAAGAACTCAGGTTCAGATATCAAGAATGCATATAAATGCCAGTTGTTCATAGGAGCTCACCTGTAATTCCAGCATCAGAGGGCAGAAGGGAAATTCCTGGAAGAAGCTTGCTAGTGAGACTCATCATATTTGCAAGCTCTGGATTTGACTGAGACAATTACCTTAACAGAATACAGTGTAAGAGTGATTTAAGAGGATTCATTTTGATTTAGGAAGACATCAACCTCAGGTACATGTGCTTGTGCACCCCCACAAACAAGGGAGCATGCATACACACAGACACATTAAAGAAGAGAAAGGTATTACTGCAACCTGGATGGAGGATTGTTCAGCAAAAGAGTGCTTGCCTAGCATACACAAGGTCCTAAATTCAATCTTACAGCTAAATAAAAAAAATGTACCTATTACAATTACTACTAAATAAAGTAATTAATGCAACCTTTTAGAGTAATATGTCAGTTGTAGATTATGTCCTTAACACACACACAATTGGAATATATATATATATATATATATGTATATATATATCAGATTTAAAAAATAATAAAGGCCCCAAAATACATATCAAATTCACCACAGAAAGAATGTACAAAATTTTATCTGTATTTGTAGAATGACTAAAATACTTTGAAGGTATTTATCATTATGTGTATGATTTGCAAGTAGCCAATGTTCAACTTGCCCAACTGCTTCAGTTAAGTGCTAGAACTATGAAATGCTGTTTTATTCTTTTTGCTTATTTAACTCAGTACAAGACTTCTTCAATTAATGACTATGCAGTTTATCAAAAAATAAATGAGTGCCTCATTATTTGAAATCTACATTTAATAGGACAATATTAGATCAAAGAAATTACACAATTATCTCTTGCATTTGTGATTACCAAATTTCATCCAGTCAAATGTATACAACTATATTTAATTTATAATTTTATGAATTACTTCTGCCTGTCCAGTATCAGGTACAAAACAGTGTATAATAATATTTCATTATAATGTAGAACTTGTGAATAGTCTTCTCTGAAAACTCCTAAACAGTATTAAAAAATAGAATATCCAAATTTCAAATAAACAGAATATTTTATTAAGTTGAGAGATATGTTAGAAATTCACAATAGGCTGGCCTTAGAATGGGCATTTTGTCCAGTAAAACAGCAGCCACAAGTGGTATATATAACAGATATGTTGCAAAAATATTATAATTCAAACTATTACAGAGGATGGAGATATGGCTCAGTGGTTAAGAGTGCATACCATCCTTCCAGAGGACCTGTGTTCAAACTCCAGCACCCCTGTCAGGTGGCTCATCACTACCTGAAACTCCAGTTCCAGTGCATCTGACATATTAGGCTTCTACATTCATCTGCGTTCACGTATACAAATGAACATAATCCAAAAACAGTAAAAATAAATGTTTTAAAAAATTCAAAGTACTCAAAGTAGCAATTATTGATTTGCATAATTAAATTAAATGGCTATACTGTTAATAAAATAATAATGTACCCATGAATTTGAAAAATAATTGTTAAAAAAACTAAAAAGTTTAGATGACCAATTTTCATGTCAAGTGTATTACAAACTATCAAGTTACAGTTTTGACTTGTGTTATTAAACTAACTGAAATAATTTATCATGTTGCATTTTCAATTTTCTTACCTAACATTCAGTCAAGATATAGTTCCATAATAATAGCACATTTTAGCTTACAATGTCAACAAGTGTTTGAATGGCAAAGCAATATAAAATAAGATGAAGAATGAAATATTTAAAAATCTATGTATTTTTTCTGTCATAATGTCTTCTAAATAAAACATATAAGTCAATATTGTCTCTTGCAAATAGCTTCTCTTAGAAGCATTCATATACTGATGCTATAACCCCACAATAAATATTTAAAATAGTTTAAAACAGATTAAATTAAATTTCTACTTAGACTTTGAACAAAAATATCAATACTGATAACATAGCAGTTGAAACAATTGTTCAACTCATAAAATCCTCATAATATTTATATGTGTACATGTATAAGCAGATGTCTATATTTTTTAAACATGATAACTTACAAGTAGTTTCTCCATGTACAATCATATTTATGATGTGTAATTCAAAACAGAAATTTTGATAACATGGGAGAATTTTCAAAGTGCTGTATATATTCATCTGAACACTAAAAGCTATTCTCTAAATAATGTATATTTATTCTAATTCTTACTTTCCTTCATAGTCTCTCATTGAGATAAAAGGAAAAAATGAAAGCAAGACATTGGAATAAAGAGTAGTTAATGTAATTATTTATTAAAAGTGATGTTATAGTTGCATTATGTTAAAAAAAATCATGAGTAACTAAACACAACAGTTAAATTGTCTCCTCTGTACTGATGTAGATCCTAGAGAGTAATAATAGTAGCATATGGATTTTATAGATGTATAATACTATATTTTATATATTATGATATATTATAGAGAAAAGAGAGAAAGAGATCGATATAGATGTATGTGTATATTGTTCACCCTCTGTGAATAATACACTGTAGAGATACTTATACATCATTTTTAATTATTATACACTAATAAATTACTAAAATGTTGTGCAATAACTCATTCAAACGTGAATTAAGTATTTCTCTGATAAAGTATTCTTATTGTCTTATGATTAAAATAGTTTTTTAATTCTATAAGAATGTATAGTTTTTTCTTTATTACTTTATACATCCTTTTGAAAATTTATCAGATAGTATGTGTAAGTAACCTTAACACCAGATACAGGTAAAAGATCAAAAAATAGTCTAAATTTTCTTAAAAGAATCAAGATTTTTTGCTATATTTATATTATCAATCAAAAACAAAAGGTGGCCAGGCGTTGGTGGCACACGCCTTTAATCCCAGCACTCGGGAGGCAGGGCCAGGTGGATCTCTGTGAGTTCGAGGCCAGCCTGGGCTACCAAGTGAGTTCCAGGAAAGGCGCAAAGCTACACAGAGAAACCTTGTCTCGAAACCACTCCCCCCCAAAAAAAAACAAGAAGTGAAAATAATCTCTCTTTAAATGCATTTAAAGAGATATATGACCTTCTCTTGCCTTTGATAATTAGCCAAAATATTTTCATCCAGATTGAATATTTTCCTCTGACCAATAAAATTCAAATATGTTAAGTATATAAACAGAGTAGCAAAAGTGCTCTACAAAGAACATGAACAGGACAGGCCTGACTCAGATTTCTTCTCAGACACTGCCTTAAAATTATTAGGATATTTATAACACTGAAATAATTGTTTTTGTTTTTAAATGCTGTTTAGCACAAAATTTACACAGAAGCTAATTAAGTAGATTATTAAGAAACTATTTATTGTTCTGTATGTACTCCAAATGATGGTACATTAAAATTATAATTATATTGATTGTTCATTTAATTTCAGAGTTATGATATGTTGAACACTTCTGTGTGGTGAAAATAGCCATAGATAGTACAAAAGAATGCACATGGATGGCTGTGAGATACTGAACTTCGAATAGCACAAAATATTTCCAAGTCAATTGATATTAGTTTTTCTCAGTTTTTTGGTCCCATTTAAAAATATAAAAAAAATTATATACCTGGAGCTACCTAAATATGTATAGTTTCCTGATATTTTGTTTTTAATTTTTATTTTATTTGTAGGATCATAATTTAATCACAATATTTCTCCCCTCCCTTACTTCCCTGCAAATCATCCCATATACGCTCCCCACTCTCTTTCAACTTTATGGCATCCTTTTTCACTAAATGTTATTGCATTCATATGTGTACATGTATATACATATATGTTTTTAAATATCACCTCCTGAGTCCATACAATGTAACTTGCATGTGTGTTTTCAGGTTTAATTGTAGTCATAATTATTGAAAGAGAACCTGAAACCACTAAATTACTAAACCAGCATAATCCCTAACAGGACTCTATAAACATTTGTACTTATACACCCCAATAAGTATAGTCTTCACACTAATTAATACCTGCCCACTGTTTCTCTGACACAGTCCTCATCCTTCTTCCTCCTTTTAAAATTTCTTTATAGGCACCTACACCACACACATATATAATGCCTTAGGTTTTATGGTTTTCTTTTTGGAACAGATTCCACAAATAGCCATATGATTTATACAATCAGTTTATTCAAATCTTTTCTCATCTGCCACCTACAATATTCAGATGTTTGATGTTGATTTCTTAGTTTACTTTATGAATAGCATAACGAATAATGTGGGACTAATTAGCATTCTGGGGTCTTAATTTTAACGTATAAGGAGACTTATTTGTCATGTGCCTATGATTTGGAAATCAAAAGCAATTGTTGACTGAAAAATTACGTGTTTACAACCTATCACCTCTCTAAATATTTCTGTTTAGAGTTGATGACATTTTTACATGCCATCTTCAAAATACAGTATTATGTTCTCAGTTCTATTATTACTTTCTCATTGTGAGATAAGGCAACCAATATTTCCTTCACCAAGATTATAATTTTAATTTGAATTATATATTCAAAAGGATAATTCTCCATTTGACATTATACATTACAACACACACACAAACACACACAGGTGGAAATTATAAGAAGTAAGCCTGACAGGTGGAGTAATGCATAACTCATTTTATCAGTATACTCTTCTTTCTAGGAAGACATATGCATATTTCCCTGGTCAATGTTTAAAGTAATATTCATTTACGAGCATTAATCCTACTCATGCCCCAGCTATTGAGGGATATATTCTCACTTTTCACTACACGAATTCATCATAACCCATGTCTGAACATTTACTGTTACTATACTTGACGAAATTTTTCTTTCAGAACAGAATATCCACTGCTTAAAAGTATTGCACTTAATTAAGCTGTCATTGTGACAAATTAGAAATAATAAAAAAAAGGATGATGCTAATCTTCCTTTTAGGGAAAAGACACAGAATAGAGGTGGCATAAGATAGAATGAGGAATTTTCCTTTCAAGGAAGATAGATAACACATTTCTGTTGTAAAATGTAGTAAAACTACCATTTTGTTATTTCAGAGTAAGACAAGCTCCTAAAACTCCAAGCAGAGTTTATTTATGGATGTAATGAAAGCAATCTTGAGTATCTGATTTTTATTTCCAAATCCCTTTTTAAAGTAATCTAGAAGCACCAAGCATGTATATTTTTATTTTTAACTTATTTTAATAAATCTTACAATAATAACAACTGCATTTTGATGAAAATACCATTAATTTCTAAAACATGTACTGTGCTTCAATTTCAGTTTATGCATTTCTATTGTCAGACCAATTATCCTCATATTTTACTGCATATGGATTCTGTATTTCTAAAACATAAATCAAGCTTTTCAATGCAGTGAAAAGTTTTGAAATAACTTTTAAAGTATGAATTTTACAAAGTTTAATATGGATAAAACATTCACACTTGATATTAACAAAATATATCCATTTTGAATTCATAGAAAAAATAAAAATTGCTCAGCATAAAGATATTGAAAATTTAGGCAGGCTAATTATAGAGATTTGCTTAAAATTTCAAGTCTACTTAATGTACAATATCATTAGCCACCAAGTTATTTTATATGAAATTATATTTTAACAGATTTTATTTTACGAAATTCATAAAGAAATTTCATAGAAATTGGATTTGTGTTGTTTTCTTTCCTACAAAGTTCATGGCATTTTCAAATATTAAGAAATGCCACATTTGTAAATTATTAATTGACAAGGACATGAATTTTTCTTAATTCAATAGAACTTTTTTATTCATTTTTTTGGATTAACCTGAGAAGAAGCAGGAAATTACACTGTGATTTTCTTTCACCATTCTAAAGAAGGAGCATAGAGCTCTGTGCCTTGTGTATGTAAATCCTCTTTAACCTTTATTTTTTTCTGATTCTTGATTTAACATTGAATTCCATAAAAAATTTAGCCTGACCTTATGACTTTAAAAGTTAAAATGAACAATGTACGTATTTTAAGCTCAATAAATATTAATCATAAGTTAACATAATAGAATAAAACTATTCATTTTAAAGTACTGTGGTATGAAACATTAGAAAATAATCTTGTACAGTAAATAATTCAGCACTATAGACCTAAGTATTGCCAGGATGCATTTTGTATTGTTTTAATATTATGAGGGCATTTTCTTAAACGGAATGTATTTTGCAGCCCTCTTTGAAATTCCTTTTCAAATTTTATAACAAGACAAAAAATTTAACTTAATACTTAAACACATCATTTTAAGGCATAAAATATAAAATATAAATATAAAATTTGCTTTCAATTCTTCCATAGGAAACTTGCTTCTTCATTGATACGTGCAGCACTCTACAGTTTTGTATTTTATCTAACCTCCATGGAAACAATGAAGATGTTTATTCATGCAAGAAACATTTTGGAATGCATATCTTAGGCCAAGCACTCTACCTAATCCTTAGAAATTTGTAATAAACAAAGTGATCATTGCCATAATTTTTAATTACTTCTTATAAATCAAAGGAGACTATTTATTTACCTTAGGGTAGTTGGGGATGCATTCAAATAAGCTGTCAGTACAGTGAATCTGTGTACTACTATAATTTTATGGTTTGTTTTGTTATTGTTCTCTGTCATTTTACCAATATCACTACAAAGAGAGGCTTATTTTATCAAACAAAAATGAGGCAATAAATGTTTCATCAACAGAAAAATATATACTCTAGTCACATTATATTGGCTGAGTTCATCAAAATCTAATAAGGATTAAAATTAAAACATTCCAAAAAATGTAAAACCTCATTATTTTTTCTTTATTGATAATAAAACAGATTTAATAGTAAAATATAGAAACTACAAATTCTATGTCTAACTGATAGAATAAAAAGATACTAAATGTTAGTTGATTTTTTTCAGTCCTAGGAATTGAACATAAGTCCTATATTCTAGGTAATCCCTCTACCATTGAGATATATTACCAATATACAAAATCATTTTGTAGAAAATATAGATATACATGTAAATAACTAAAATATTTTACAATATTAATACAAAAGAAGAACTCAATATTTGCAACAAATTATTAAATAGATAATTTACCAGCATTTAATTTTTTATTTTTTCTGATGTTAGAGTTATACATACACTACACACACCCACATACACACACACACACACACACACACACACACACACACACACACACACATATATATATATATGCATGATATTTATTCATAGAAAAGTTACATTACAGCAGGCCAAAGTTATCTCACAAAATGATGTTGTTGGGGTTAGGAAAAATTACCTGAAAATATAAAAGCTTGATATGTAAAGTTATTAAACCGATGGACTTTGAGAATAGTACATGCAGAAGGGTCTTGCTGACCTTCCTCTCTCTCATGAATCAGGCCATAAGACCCTTACATGACAAAGATCATCCTTATGTCCACACTATAGGAGCATCTTCTATTATCTGTGAATGTGGATGGATGTGAAAAGGAATTTCTTTTATTTTCAAACTCAATATTGACTATTTATTTTATTCTTCATTTCTTTATTATGTCTCCCTTATCATCTACTGATTTTTTTAAATAAATATGTATGTTGCTCTTGTTAATCTCTCTTCTGTCAATGCCATTTGGTATGTTCCAGATAAGTCTGTGATGAGTAGAATAGAAAAAGCCTTTTCTTTCTCTAAAATTGTAAGGCAACAACTGTAATTCAAACTTTCTATAGTATCAATTTCTGTATTAAAACTGAATAAAAAGAAAAGTCATTGTTTTGCTTCTGTATTTTGTGGTACATGAAGACCAACTGTTATAACTATATTCCACTTGTGTTTACAATCTTTGTTATGTCTCCTCAGTCCAGGTGCTCTTCTAGTACTCACCACATCCCCTGTGCATATCTATTCTATCAATAGGAAATGTTTGTAAGTGAAAGTTTGAAATCAATTAATTTTGAACCCATTACCATATTCTGTGCAATTATCCCTCAAACTGTGAAACCATGCTTTAATCAGCCAGGAATCAGTGTACAAAATTAATTTTAGAGAGGATAGATCCCTACTAATTTATCTGTACTTTCCTTCTATGTATAAAGCAAAATTCCTAGAAAAAAAACATATATATATATATATATATATATATATATATATCAGAAAAATGTATTCCTGACTGACTGACTGAAGCCCCTGGAGAATGAATTCAGAGATGTTAGATCAATTATTTCTTTTCTCTTTCAGTAAATACTATTTAGCTCATGATCCCATGAGAATAGTGTTTTAAACTTGTATAACATTTACTAAAATTTCAAATTGCTTACACATTTATTAATGTTTACTGTAACAACTTAGATTCTTCAGTTCATTTAAAGAGTAGAGATTTTAAAAATCTTCTCATATCAAATAATGAATTATCATATTGACACAAATGTTTTGCTCTTCATTTCTATGTCTTTATATACATATATATGTGTATACATTGCATATGCATATTTGTATACAAATATATAAACTATGCCTCCAGTGTTCCTATTTTTCCAAGTTTTGTCTTGAGCTCCTAAGACCTTCCTGTGTCTACTTTCTCATGAGCAGGGAATAGTTTTTTTCACTGTTGCTAGTTATTTATTCTTTAAATAGTTATTCCTTTGAGGCTAACTAGTTCAATAAATATCATAAGTCATATATGTTTGCCTGGAATTGGAATTTTACATTTAGATAGCAAAGAAAGTTTTTAAAAAATGAAAGGATGATTATGTGGCTGCTCCTAATGTAATTTTTAAAAAAATTATTTAAAATCTTACCCTATTCCAAAAGCCACATTCAAGTTGTGTTGTATTTCATAATCTGTAACTGCACTATATAACTATAATCAAATGTTGTAAATACAATAAATCTAGCTCAACAATGAAAAAATAAAACAAATTCAAATGTTAAAACTAGGGTTGGGGATTTTGTATAGTAGTTTCAGAGCTTGCCTAGTAACCATAAATTCTTGTATTCGGTCCCTGATTGATCTCCTAACTCCCAAAAAAGTTAAAATTAAAATAAAATCTTATATTACAACTAGATCATTTTTTTACTAAGAAAAATCTTGGTTTTGGGCAAGTCAGCTTCCCTTTCTTCAAATATGGACACTATAAACAATAAAACTTTGTGGTTGATATATTTACACTCCTTACAATGGGAGCAGAGTCTGTCCTTGATGCATTGGCTGGCTTTTGGGAACCTATTATTCTTACTGGGTTGTCTTGCCCAGCCTTAAAGAAGGGGAGATGCTTAGTCTTACTGCAACTATAAGCATGTTTTGTTGATGCCCTTGGGAGGCATGCCCTTTTCTGTACAGAAACGGAGCAGGAGAGGATAGTGGGAGTGGGGAAGATAGGGAGAGGAAATGGGCAGAGAGGAGGGAGGAGAAACTGCAGTTGGGATGTAAAATAAATAAATAAATTTAAATAATAAAAAACTATTTCTCTACTTTGAAGTGCTCCCTAACTAAATAATCACACATACACACACACACACACACACACACACACACACACACACACACACACACACATGTGCACACAGTGCACACACACATGCGTGTGCACACACACCAAATAAATACAATGATAAATAACTAAAGTTCCATTTAAGGTTCCAGCAATAATCACCAGTAACAACAGATATGTAATGTTCTTATAAAGCAATAAGGCAGAATTCCACAACAAAATACTTAAATTCATCCCCATTTCATTCAATTTTATCTTGTGTATTAGTAAAAAACAGAATTCTTTTCCTTAGGATTTGATACATATCAGTAAGTCTGAAACAATGACAAGTTTTGAGAATTTCATTGTAATGTAACACATATAACCAATATATGAGTAACTTTCTTTGACAAATATGACCATTGTAATACTTTTTTAATTATTTATTTTGAGGGATGATAAGAAATACAGGTAAAATTAAGATGACATAGGAAGGAAACAAAGCCCAATATTGCAATGCTAGTGTCTATGTCTTGATTCCCAAGTGTTAATACCTCAGTCATATACACCAAATTGACTTATGACAGTTTCAGTATAAAGGAGACAGTTACAAATACAAGTCTAGACATGAGTTGAGTTGAGATAGTCTAATTTTATAGCATTTAGAACATCCTGGATTTAAACTCCCCCCCCCCACCACACACAGGCACAGAGGATATGAAAAAGAGAAGATGATCAATGAATCTCTCAACCTTCATCTGAGATGATTCTACTGTAGTAGATGGTAATTAACATAGTGAGCCACAACTGGCCAAGGTGCAGAGAATAATAATCCAGAATGCTCAGCCCCAAATGGAACATCTATACTACACCACCCTCTCTAGGTTCAGGGATCATTGTGGAAGATAGGACATAAGGAGTATAATATCCAGGGGTGGTGGATTGTTACAAGCAAACAGTGTCTTCTAGACTCAACAAGGCAGCTATACATGTAAACTCACAGCAGTTGATATAGTACATATAATTTCCAACCTTGATGCTATCAGCAATTATTAGTTGTTGGGAGAGGGAGAAACAGTTTCCTCAATGAGTGTAGTCCCAAAGAGAAGAGAAAAATTTGTGATTTATTGCAATCTCAGAAATTAAAAAATGAGTAAAAATTTGAATACTTCAGTATCACAAATTGGTCTTGAAGGATTTAAAAATATAATATAAAAGGCACAAAAAAGGTGGGTGGTAAATCAATGAAGAGTCAGAAAAAGTGAGAAAAATAAGATCAAAAACAATTGCATGATATTCTCAAGGAAGTAATAAAAATTAATATATAAAGAATATAGCAATTATACAAAATGAAGCTCTTGTATAAAAAAGTGTATGTTAACCTTCTAATCTAACATGGAGACCAGCAAAACACAACATTATATGTTGAGTATATGTATATGTTATGGAAATGATAAATTGTATCGTTCTTAGCTACAAGGAGTTTACAGTGTACATATAGATATGGCTATATCTGTCTATGTATAATCTCATAAAATTGTGATCTGCTGAGTAACAGAAAGAGAATAATGTGGTAGCAAAGAGATAGTAACATTTTACCTAGGTTGGAAAACCAAAGAGCTTTTCAAGAAAGAAAATGGGCTTGGCATTAAACAACAAGAAACCTCACAAAAACTGTCCATTGCTATCAAGTATATGAAGCCTTGGTCGAACCAGAAGGCATATTAAATGAGATAAAGCCCCCCAAATAGTAATGCAGGATTACATTATTCATATTTCAGGAATTACATGTCACCTAACTGGTCAAAGCATGGGACAAATGAAGGGCAACACTTCATTTCATGTACTACCATTCATTCCTTTTATTGTTCTAATTTTCTTCCCAGGGGAATGTTTTAGTAAATTTTACAGATAAAATAGTCAAGGAAAGTTTACTCAAAAGAAGTATAAGAGACTGTGGCCTAGACTTCTTATCACATACCTATATTGTCATTAGTTATCAGCAAGCCAAGAAAGTATCAAATACTTCAGTAAGAGCTCATTAATTTGAAAGAGCGCAGCGATGGGAGGTTTTGAATAGAGGAATTAGAAGGAAGAAATAATGTAATTATACTATAGTCTCAAAAACACAGAAATACTTAAAGACAAATCATCTCATTATTCTTACTTCATTTACGGAAAGGGGTGATGTGGTTTGCTTTATTGCTGTTTTTTTCTGAAGGGTAGTATTTTCTTTTATTTTTTCTCCTTTTTTATTAATAGATTTTCTATTCATATTACATACCAACCACAGATCTTCCTCTCCTCCCTCCTCCCACCCCC